>VWZX01000204.1:10390-216266 GCA_013399015.1 Galbula dea | reverse complement strand
TATATATATATATATATATATATATATTTGTTTTTTAAATGAGGATCTTCTGGTGGGCTTTGGCTGTGCAACAAGCAGGTAATTTTACTGTCCACAGCCTCATACAGCCTTCTTTTACCATCTGTTTAGAGATGTGTGGGAGGAAGAATTTAAACTACAGGGAATTTTCAGAGGGGAGAAGTTTCTGTAGCTGAGATCACAGATAAAGAAGGGGAAGGCAAGCCAAGGCTGCAGGAGATGAGCAAGTCCATTGAGAAAGACATGCATGTGAGAGCAGAGAGCTTCTACTTTCTTCTTCTTTCAAAGACAGGAAGATGGTTTTGAGTTACACCATACCCTGCATCCATCCCACATGGGATTTCAGCATGAGCTGTGCATTTCCTTACTGGTGTGTTTAAAACATGAAGGGGTCACACAGAATCAGGAAGGTTGGAAGAGACCTCTAAGAGCATCAAGTCCAACCAGCAACCTAACACCACCATGCCACTAAGCCATGGCCCTAAGGACCACAGCTAGCTGCAGTAGTCTGAGAAGTTGTTTGCTCCTTCACCAAAAGATAAAGTTGCTGTAGCAGAAAGGCATGGAGGCTATGACTCAGCCATTTAAGCTTAAATATTAATAAGCTGGACTTTGACCTGCTGAAGCTAAAAGGCAGCACTTGCTTGCCTCTGTCAGCTGTGTTACAGGGATGCTAACCTGGGATGGGTGGTGGCAAGACCAGTGTGGGGTCAGTAAGAGCCCTGGGAAGCTA
This sequence comes from Galbula dea, assembly GCA_013399015.1. Lineage (NCBI taxonomy): Eukaryota > Metazoa > Chordata > Aves > Piciformes > Galbulidae > Galbula > Galbula dea. The sequence goes on along the minus strand of VWZX01000204.1, from coordinate 215,515 downwards.
AGCTGGCCATGTACATAACAACTGGTGGGCTAAGAGAAAAAGCCTCATCTTCAGCAGGAGCTGGGAAAAGGAACTCAGCTTCTTATGCAAAATAATTGTTAGCATTAAAAAAGTATAGCCAGAAACTGGGAGATTTGAAGGCTTCTGGCAGTGTTCATGCTGATCTGTGACTCATTTTGAGTGTGAGAGAGAAGGAGAATCAGGGCTACAAAATGATGAGGAGACTTGAATAGCTGTCTGCTGGGGAAAGGCTGAGGGAGCTGGGGCTGGGTAGCCTGGAGAGGAGAAGACTCAGGGGGGAGCTTAGCAATGCTGAGCAATACTGCAAGGCTGGGGGCAGGAGGATGGGGCCAGGCTTTGGTCAGTGGTGCCCAGGGACAGGACAAGAGGCAACAGGCACAGACTGGAACAGAGGAAGTTCCAGCTCAACCTCAGGAGGAACTTCTTTCCTTGGAGGGTGGTAGAGCCCTGGCCCAGGCTGCCCAGAGAGGTGTTGGAGTCTCCATCTCTGGAGACATTCCAAAGCCAGCTGGATGTGATCCTGTGCAAGCTGCTGTAGGTGTGGCTGCTCTGGTTCTGCATGGTTGTTTCTGGAAGACGTGTCTTCACCTACAGCAGATGTAACCATTTCACTGTGGCTCAGTAAGCATCAGTTTTTCAAGCTTGCATGGCTAATATTTGTGTTTGATCTTTTGTCATGGCTTGACTGTTTCCCATAGGCATCTTGCATGCAGGTGAGATAGCAACAATAACCTTCATTTCTGTGGACTTGTGAATGGTTTAGAGTTAGTTTGTGTTGGAAAACTGTTACAAAATCAACCAAGGCATGAATTTCTAATCCAATAATGCTTCTGCTTCTGTGTACCACATGGACATACCAGACTAAGGTTATGCCACTTCTGCACACAGGTTCAGTGTGAAGTAAAGAAGTGAAGACAAAGGAGCCTGACATTAAACAGCCTAAGATAAAGGGATGGAACTTGACTTTATTAACCACTGCTGTTTTCTCTTCCTTTCTACTCCAATCCAAATAAATTCTGGCTGTCCATCTGCATTAGGAACATGCCTATTCTCTCTCTGCAAACAAACACTGAGTCTCATGAAGAACTGTTTTTCCAGGAAGCACACCTGCACTGGTAGGGTTTGCTGCTGTGATCTTTAAACTAGACCAGCAAGAAGGGGGAAAAGGTTAGTGTCATGGTATTCCTGTTTTCCTACCTCTTAACCCTTTATAAGTGAGGGAGTAAAATTTCTCCCAAGGACTGTGCAATAGGATGAGAGGAAATGACCTCAAGTTGTGCCAGGGGATATTTAGGTTGGATCTTAAGAACAATTTCTTCCCCCAAAGGGTTGTCAAGCCCTGGGCCAGGTTGCTTAGGGCAGTGGTGGAGTCACCATCCCTGGAGGGGTTTAAAAGCCATGGAGATGTGGTGCTGAGGGCCATGGTTTAGTGGTGACCTGGCAGTGTTAAGTTAACAGTTGGACTTGATGATCTTGGAGGTCTCCAACTCAGAGTGTATGAAGCTGATGGTGTTTGCCCCTGATGACTTGATATCACATGCTGCATTTTGAGCAAATATTCCCTGCTGCCTGTCCTCACTGCTCATACACATGGTTCCAAATCATTTTCCTCCTTTGACAAAGCCAAGTGTCATTCTTCCCATGGTGCTGGTACCTTTTCAGTTGAAGGCTATGTTAAAAAGAAATCTCAGTGTTCTTTATTCACTAGCCCATTTCAAAAAGAAGTAGAAATGTCTCTCTGAGTTTTTCTTTAGCTAGAATTTACTCTACAGCACAGCAGCAGAAGACAAGTATTATCCTAAAATCATGTTTATTAGTAAACTTGGTGACCTGCCTTGGCAAAACTCCCATACCAAAATGCCACCCTGTTCCTCAGCAGTAGGTGGAACCAGCTAGTGACGTTGGTTTTGCAGTCTGAGGCTTAAAAAAAAACACCCCAAGAAAACAGAATCAACATGTAATAATGTGCAGCTGTTGGCAACCAGCAATGATGCATGAGTTGAAGCTCTCTTTGGGTGCCAAACCACAAATATATATCTTTTTTTATAGCCTACCATTCCTGGAACTGAAAGAGGCTTCAAAACAATCAATATGTAAACAGAAAATACAGAGCAGTCCCTTCTGAGCATCTATGAGTTTAGATCCAGAGAGCTTTTTCTTATTGACTATGTCCTTCTTCAAAACATGTTTGCTTTTTGTCCTTTATTTAGAGGTAGAAGTGTGCAGGGCTGGTGCAGCTCCTGCAAGAGGAAGGGAGGTGCTCAGCCTTTCTGAAATGGTTAGGTTACTCACCCACTGCAAACTGCTTCAGGCTGAAACCAGAGAAGAGTTATAGATGATATGCTGCTATATTTCCTTAGGTGCCTTCTTCTTGACAGTACCATCTCCAACAGCTTTGAAATCTGATTTTTTTTCCTCTTTACCCCTTGAACAAGAGTGCCCCTTCCCCTCCACTCCCCTCCAAAGGGACCAAGTTCTCCTTTCATGTCAGGGTCAGGCAGCAGATGCCATGCCATGTTTTGAGAGCTCCTTTCCCTGGCTCCTTAGCAGCTTTGCTCTGATAAAAATGACCTGCTATTATCACCAATCACCATGCTAACCTAGAGAGTGCCAAGTTGTAGGCAAATGCAAACAGCTTGCAGCCACTTGCTATTAAGGTTGACTTTCCAGTATGGTCTGCCATGACTTAGGAATGTTTGTTGTTAGATTGTGCCTTGGACACCAGGCAGAAACTGGGACAGCACTGGACTAGGTCTTCTACAACTGTATATTGGAGAGAGAGTGGCTCCTCCAAAAATGGGATAGAAGTGCAAGACAGCAGCCAGTGGGTGAAGGAGCAAGATGAAGAGACAATAGAGAAGCAAGAAGACACTGCCAGCCATTAGGAATTTTGGTGTTCTCAGCACACCAAACATTGATTGTTGTATTCATTTCTGTATTTATTTCTTGTAGCCTTCCTGACAAAGAGGTTTTGAAGACGGTGGTGAAGTTCCTGGGAGTTTCTTTGTTGTTTCTAGAAAGCTGCCCTGAAACAGAAGAGGAACTGAAGAGAAAACCCAGAAGGGCTTGCTTGTAAAGTGGCAAGCAGAAGATGGAAGAGACATTGCTGGCCAAGCATGTTGTAGGCTGGGAGCTCAGCAGTGAACAAAGGATGATGTGTGAGGTGGTGACAAGCTGCTGTCACCACTGTTTTGATACAGCAGAGAAGGTGGAGGGAACTCACCAGGGACAGGGTGTACCAAGGTGAGGCTGCTCCAGCAATAGTTAGGCTGTGTGAAAGCAGAAGTTGTTTTTATTTCTGAAGGCTAAGGAATAAAAGATGCTGTCTGACTGAAGCTGTTGAAGCCCACAGAGGAGATTTTTAGCTGCCTGGAGGGAGGGGAGACCACATAATTTAGAGAGATGATAGAGAGAGAGTCTGTGTAAGCTGGATGCAGCAAGGTGTCTCAGTCAGCTACAGGGACCTGGGGTCATACTGGCTAAATCCCAAATGATACAAAGATGTCAGAGAAATCAGGTGGAAAAAAATGGGATGCTATTCAGAAAGGTCTAATGGAAAACATTGGACTTAGCTGAGAATAAAGCAGCTTTTTCTGGTCTCTGGCACTTCAGAAAATGGCTCTGGAAGTCCAAGGGGGAAAAAAATGAGTCAATATTCTAGGATTTCTCCAAAACCCAAGCATCATCCTGGGCTATGTGGATCAAAAGAGAGCCTGCAGGACATCTGAACTAATCCATTTGCTCTACAGAGCACTAGGATGAAGTGTGATTCAAGAAAGAGAATGCTGCTTGACTGGAGACCAAGAGGATGTTGGAGGAGAGCAACAGGGATGAAGGAGGCTTAGAAAAATGTGGTCATGGAGGAACCAGGGTTGCTTAGCATAGAGAAGGATGAGAGAATATTCTAACAAGAAAAGGATGCTGCAAAGATTGAAAGGATAATGCAATCTCCTTGTCTGTTGTGGTTAGGGCAAGAAGTCCCAGGCTTAAACTCAAGCCAGAATAACTCAAGTCAGACATCAGGAAGAAACTCTCTACCAGTCTGAATAGCAAAAAAAACCAAGGATACATTGGCTGGAGAACCAATCCCTGTCTTTGGAGGCTGGTTAGATCTAGGTAGCCAAAAAACTTTCATGAATTCCACCCTTTCTTGCTCCCAGGGCTAGACATCTGCCTGAGGGATGGGAAAGGAGAGAGAGGGGTCACATGCAGATGAGCCACCAAGAAAACTCATCTTCCCTTTTACTCTGTCTCCTGCTGCAATCACAGAAGAAGTGGAACCAAGAGTAACATATGGGCTTCTAGTTCAGCTTGTGTCATGGGAAACTAGTGCACTTCTCTCTTGAGAGAGAGAAGTGGAGGCAGATGGAAGAGTGTAGTGATGAGCCAGAGGTGCTGAGAAGAAAGCTGAGGAGGGGCTTTGGTGAATTTGAGGTTAGAGATGTTGTGTTGTCCTGCACAGAAAGCTGTCAGGACAGCTGGAGAGTGACAGGCTAATAGTGGAAGGGAAATCAGTGGAGTCATGAGACCTACCAAAGACATCAGTAGTATGAGGAAGGGAACAGAAAAAGACGTGTCAGATGTGAGCAAGGACTGATTGTTGGCAGGGTAGACCTTGTATAAACAGGGTGACCTGTATCTCTGTGCATTAACATGAACCAAACTGTGGCTGTGTTAGAGCAAAAAGGCCAAAAAGTCTGTGCTGTGTTCCCCTCCAGCTGGTGGGTGAAGGCAACCCTCTGTATACACCAGATCCATTGCCTGGAATCTGCTGGCACCTAAAGCAACCTTTATTTGGCTGTGCCCAGGGGTTGAACTCCAGCCCTTGGGCTGGAGAGAGCTAGCTGAGATGCCCAGAGGGTGACATTTCCTTGGCAGATCTGCACAGTATGTGTCAGTGGGGCTATGGGAAGCTTGAGGAAGCTCCAGCTCTTCTTCAGCTCCAGCTACACCACAACCCTGTCTCCAGGAAAGCAGTGCCACCTCATTGCCAGAGGTGAATGTCAGTGCCATCACCTCTCTTCTTTTCCTTAGCTTACTCTGGAGAGAAGAAGCTGCCTCAAACAAAAAGTTCTATGGGTAAGGGATAAACCAAGGCATCCCTCTGAAAATTGGGTCCTCTAGGGATGAAGCTGAATGAAGTTCACAGCCCCCAAGTGCACTGAGGTGTAAGTAAGGAGCAGGGGGTTGATATCCACCAGCCACTGTCTTGTTGTCCTTGCCACTGGTGCTGTGGAAAGGATGGGAAGCAACCCAAGCTTGTATCCCTTTCTTTTCAGCATGCTCATGAGAGGAGGTGAAGAGGCAGGAGCTGGTTGGTCTCTCCTCTTTGGTAACCAGGGAAAGGACCTGAGGGAATGGCAGGAAACTCTGCCAGGAGAGGTTTAGATTGGATATCAGGAGAAGGTTCTTCAGCCAGAGGGTGGTCAAGCACTGGAACAGGCTCCCTGGGGAAGTAGTCATGGTGCCAAGCCTGGCAGAATTCAAGAGGCATCTGGACAATGCCCTTAAGGACATGGGGTGATTTTTGGGGTTGTCCTGGGCATAGACAGGGGTTGGACTCAATGATCCTGGTGTGTCTCTTCCAACTCAGGATGTTCTGGGACTCAAGGATTCTCATGGCCCACATCTGAGAGAGACTGTGGGATCCTAGACTTCACCAGCAGTGAAGCTCTTTGGAAAGATCAGGTTAATGTCCCCTTTTTCCCTTTTTTTTATGAAATGAAGCAGTATTTTGAGGACTTTCCTTCTTTCTCAGGAATTCCATCCCATCAGATCTGTGGTGTCTAAACTATGCAATCATGATGCATGATCTCACATAAGGACCTCTTGTTCTGGGTCTGAAAGCTGTTTGTTTACATACTAGAAGCTGGCCTTTCAGAAACACAACGTTGGGGCAGTTTAAGGCTACTTCTGAATTTCCTAAGGTCACCATGCAGAAGGGATGCTGTTGTGCAACCAAGAGCAAAGCTTCCCTGCTGCAACTCAGGGGCTTGTGCCTGGTGTCTTAGAAAGAAGAGCAAGGCTTGAAAGCTTAGCACTAAGCAAGGCAGGGAGTTGTGCTTTGTGTTTGCTTGTTTGTTTGTTTGTTTTAAATGATCTTCTCCCCCAGGGCCAACAACCTGTTCATTCTGTGGCAGAATGGGAGTGCTTTGTGCTTCCAGGCAGAAGCACCAGGAGACTTATCAGGCAGGATTCCTCTGAACTCCTCACCCTTCATCTCTCTTACAGGAGAGAAACAAATGGAAATGAGATGCAATTCCCTTCTTCTTGAGTTGTCTGCAAGATGCTCTGTCATTAAATTCAATTACAGAGGGGAGCTCAAACCCAGGAGCTCACACTCCCAGTGAGACATTGTGCTTTATGCAGTAGGACATGGGAGCTCAGAGATCACAAAACACAGACTCTTAGGGGTTAGAAGGGAGCTCTGGAGATCATCTAGTCCAATCCCCCTGCCACAGCAGCCTCACCTACAGCAGCTTGCACAGGATCACATCCAGCTGGCTTTGGAATGTCTCCAGAGATGGAGACTCCAGCACCTCTCTGGGCAGCCTGGGCCAGGCCTCTGCCACCCTCCAAGGCAAGAAGTTCCTCCTGATGTTTAGCTGGAACTTCCTCTGTTGCAGTCTGTGCCTGTTGCCTCTTGTCCTGTCCCTGGGCACCACTGACAGAAGCCTGGCCCCATCCTCCTGCCCCCAGCCTTGTAGTATTGCTCAGCATTGCTAAGCTCCCCCCTCAAGCTTCTCTTCTTCAAAGATCAGCCACACTTGTGTGCTCCCTGGCTGTACTGAAGACTGAAATGTAAGGAGTGTTGACTTCCATCTCCAAAAACCTTACCTGACCTGGTCTATCATCTGGTTCCTTCCTGTGCCTTGTGCCTGGGAGGCAGGGATGGCTGTGCTGTTATCTTGCCTAGCCTATTTTCCACATAAATCACAAATAGCCTCTTTGAACCCCAAGCAGGGCTGCCTTAATAATGTGGTTTTGTTTGTGTTATGATGTCTTTTGCTCTCTAAACAGCAATACAGAACTCCTGTGGTTCATGAGCTGTCATGAACCAGAAGACTTCTCTATGGTTAGTAAGGCTGTGTATTCACAGCACCTAGTGTCACAAGGGAGTCACATGGAGAAAGCCCTTGCTGGGAGGTTAACAGTTAAATAGACAAAAGAAACATTCTTATCACCATTATAGCAAAGCAAGCCTTGGAGATTTTGGTTGATTGGATCTATTTCACCAATTAATGCACAATCCCAGTGCAGACCTCCAAGCCCTTTGAAGAACTAATACTTTAAACAGCTAAGTTAATTCTGTAGCAGCCTTCTCAGAGGGTTGGCATTGATGCTGGGAGATGCATTTCCCTTTGGTTTCTTTCCCCTCATTCTTTCTTTAAAGGATTGGTTCTTTCCAAGCCTCTCACATGTATATACATATCCATTTGTGTTTCCTTCCAGAGAAGTGAGGAGTCTATTGCAATTTCATACAAGGACATGTCTTCATGTTCCAAAGCAACCACAATCCCTGGAGATCCTTTCCTGTAATTGTGTTATTAAGTGTGAGGAGATTCTTGATCTCCTGGTGTGTTGCTTTCTGAAGGGATGTCTTTCTCAAGAAGATTCATTTGTGGGAGAGCTCTCAGCCAGCCCTTCTCATTATCTTGCTGGTTTTTATACTTTAATGCAGAGTCACAGAATCAGGAAGGCTGGAAGAGACCTCTAAGACCATCAAGTCCAACCAGCAACCTAGCACCACCATGCCACTAAACCATGGCCCTAAGGACCACAGCTAGATGCTTTGGGAAGCCCTCCAGGGATGGTGACTCCACCACTGCCCTGGGCAGCCTGGGCCAGTGCCTAACAACTCTTGCTGGGAAGAAATTGTTCCTGCTCTCCAATCTGAACCTACCTTGGTGCAATATTTAGTTTTGTTCTGGCAGATATTGGCTTTGAGTACTTGCTTTGAGTAGCTTCCACTCTGTCCCTCCCAACATGAAACAAAGGGTGAGTAAAACTATGTGTGAGGAAAATCCCACTTTAGCATTCCTTTTCCAAGTTCCCTGATTGTAAAGCTAACTGGAAGAGCCTCTGAGTGGTGACAGTGGGCACAAGGATAATCTTGCCCACCCTGGGAGTTTCATCAGCCTATCCCTTTCCTTTCCAGATGTGTTTTGCTTCCATAGTGATCATGCTTATTCCTCTCAGTTTTCAAATATGACCACAGAAAGAAGACACCCAGCTGGTAAATGTCCCTGATCACCCATCAGTCTTGGCCCTGTTGTCTTTCTGCTGCCACTGCCCTCTGCCCACCAGGGTGACCTATCCTTAAGGATTAGCTCCTCATGGTTCTGGTACCTCAGACAACTTCTGTTTGTCTTTAAAACCCAATTAAATGATCATTTAATTTTTTTTTCCTTCTTCCTTCTTTTTTTTTTCCCCCCTTAATTTCCATGGAATTTGCAAATTCTGCCTTGGAGATACAAGGAACATGCCCAGGGAATAAACTTCATCCTCCCTTGTGCTGAACCTCCAAAGTCCCCTAGGGAGACTTCTGACAGGTACAGGATCAATTCACACAGGTTTTATTTATATATATACACACACACACATATATATATATGTGTGTGTGTATATATATGTGTGTGTGTATATATATATACATACATATATATATATATACACATACATATATACATATATATGTATATATATGTCTATATATATATATATATGTATATACATATATATATGTGTGTGTGTGTGCTGCTTTGTAAATATGCACTAAATGTTTGGAAGGCCTGGGAAACTTGACTTTTCCTTCTTGTAATAGATATAACATGATAAAAGGATAATATAAGTTAAGAAGATAATAGACATAATAGATAAGAAGGAGTGATTCAGAGTGAAATTCAAATCTAAGGCTACATAGAGCTGGCAGAGGTGGAAGGGACCTTCAAGATCATCTAGTTCCAACCCCCCTGCCTGCCAGGGACACCTCCCACTAGATCAGGTTGCCCACACCCCCAGCCAGCCTGGCCTTAAAAGCTTCCAGGGCTGGAGCTTCCACAGCCTCTCTGGGCAACCTGTTCCAGTGTCTCCCCACCCTAACAGTGAAGAACTTCCTCCTCATAGCCAATCTAAATCTCCCCTCCTCTAATTTGCATCCATTTCCCCTAGTCCTATCACTCCCTGACCTCCTAAACAGTCCCTCCCCAGCTTTCTTGTAGCCCCCTTCAGATCCTGGAAGGCCACCAGAAGGTCTCCTGGGAGCCTTCTCTTCTCCAGACATTTCCAAGTGTAACCACTGACTTTACAGCCTCTACTTCCATTTATCCAAACTCAGCACAGAAATCTGGTGAGGGTTTTTTTTTCCTCAACTGCTGATGAAAAATGTCAAGCAAACATGACTTCTCCTTCATGGGAAACCTTGTGAAAGTTTTTGATTTAATTTAATTTTATTCCTATTTCCCAGAAACTGGAAATTTACTTTTAAAGCAAGTTCTGAAACATGATGTTTGCTAATGAAATAAATAAAAACAGCTGGAAAGCCAAGGACACTGCCAGCTTCACAAGTAGCTGCCAGGACAACAGGGAGATGTTAGCTCTGGAGCATGCAGTCACACCACCAGTGCCTGCAGGGTTGTGGGTTGCCAGGGTGGATGCTGGCTGCAGCTTGGCAGTGGGAAGCCTGGGAGCTCTTGATACCCTGTGTTTACCTTGAAAGTCAGGATTTTTGGGGTCTGTAGAAGAAAAAAATTAAGCCTTAAATAGATCCAGATCTCTCTAGGATTGGGACTTTCACAGAAACAGAGAATGCCTTGAGTTGGAAGGGATCCAGCAGGATCATGGAGTCCAACCCCTGTCTATGCACAGGACAAGCCCAAAGCCACCCCATGAGTCTAAGAGCATTGGCCAGATGCTTCTGGGGTTCCAGGAGAGTTGGTGCCATGAGTGCATCCCTGGGGAGCCTGTTCCAATGCTCCACCACTCTCTGGGGGAAGAACCTTCTCCTAAGATCTCACCTGAACCTCCCCTGGCACAGCTTCATGCCAGTGCCCTGGGTCCTGTCACTGGTCAGCAGAGAGAAGAGATCAGCTCCTGCCCCTCCTTCAACTCTGCTGAGGAAGTTCTAAACAGCAATAAGGGTGTGATGGCAGAAAGTGGAGGGGTCTTGGTGTTTCTGATTGTCCTGGTCCCTGCAGGGCTGGCCCTATTTAAGGCATCTGGACACATCACACATCTCTCTGTAGGATCATCATCTCCAGCCTTGACTTCCCCAAGCTCCCAGGGCTGCATTTTTGCAAGGGGAAAGGTCCTGTTGGGACTCAGTACTGTGTCTCAAGTCTGGGCTGCATCCACTGAACCTGTCTGGGTCCTCAAGGCCATGACTTGTTGTCTGTTGCACTAAGGCAGCTCTGGTTTTAATCACATGGCAGGTTACAGGAACAGTCTTCTATTAAAATCAGGGGAGCCCAGCTCCCAACACTGGACAAGTTCAGCTCAGCAAAGCCTGTGGTAAGCTGCAGGCTCTTTTTGGTCTCTTTCCTTGCTTTTAATTTAATTATCACATTTTGAGAGGTGAGGGAAGGTTCCACCCCCAATCAGTTCATTTCTTTCAGCTTTGAAAAAGCAGTTTTACATCCTAACCAGTTGTGTTCATTGGTCTCTCTCTGTGCAGACTTGTACCAACCAAGAACAAATGCCTTTTTACAAAAGCCCTGAGCTAAAATCTCCTATTTTGGCAGAAATTTTGTTACCCTCTGTAATTTAACACTGTTGCAAGCTTGAATCCACCCAACTTCAACTCACAGCTCTAGCCAAGGACACTTTTCCCCTTTCACTGGCTTGCTAACTTGATATCAGGCTATCTTTGCCTGTTATCAAAGTTTGCCATTGATCCTTTAAGAGCTATTAATAAGAAGGCTTAGAGCCACAAAGCCCAGTCCTGGCATAGCCTGTAACTGTGACAAGGTGTCTTTTAAATAACATATTTTTAAGGCTCCTTTCCACATGTCTGATATTTTAAGGTTTAGCCATGATAAGACCAACCTGCTTCAAGTCTTGCTGTTTGCTCTGGGCTCTTAGATCTGCTCATCTTTCCCTGGCTCATGCTAATGGTCCATGAAAAGGTGAGTTGGATGAAGAGAACTGTTCCCTACACCAATGCCAAATACTGAAAACTGCTTTTGCAGCAGTGAAACATAAGAGATTACAGAATCCTGAAGGTTGGAAGAGACCTCTAAGATCATCAAGCCCAAACAGCAACCTAGCATCACCATGTCATTAAACCATGGCCCTAAGGACCACAGCTAGGTGGTTTATGAACATCACCAAGGATGGTGACTCCACCACTGCCCTGGGCAGCCTGGGCCAATGCCTAACAACTCTTGCAGGGAAGAAATGTTTCCTGATCTCCAATCTAAACCTTCCCTGGTGCAACTTGAGGCCATTGCCTCTTGTCCTCTCACTGGGAACCCAGGAGAAGAGACCAACCCCCAGCTGGCTGCCACCTCCTTTCAGGTAGTTGTAGAGAGAGCTAAGGTCTCCCAAACCTCCTCTTCCTCAGCCTAACCAACCCCAGTTCCCTCAGTTGCTCCTCATCAGACTTATTCTCCAGAGCCTTCCCTGGACATGCTCCAACACCTCAATGTCTTTCAAGCAGTGAGGGCCCCAAAACTGAACCCAATATTTGAGGTGCAGCCTCACCAGTGCCAAGTACAGGAAGACAATTAGTTCTCTGGTCCTGCTGGCCACACTAGTGCTGATCCAAACCAGGATGCTGTTGGCCTTCTTGGCCACCTGGGCACACAGCTGGCTCATGTTCCCTTTCATGTTTCCCTTCCTGCCAAGGGCTGGTCAACACCTCCTGGCTTTCCACTATTTACATCAATTTGCATAACTTACAGCCTAAGAATCATTTGATGTGCTGCTAAATGATGAACATGAGATAAGCTGCAACCAAACTGCAGTTTGATTCCTGGCCCTTCTTGAGAGAGGCAGAATTTATTGCATTTTAAATATTTGCTTGAAATGACTCCCCTAGCTCCCTTCAGTCTGTGTTGTGTTTCCTATCTGCCCTTGGTATCCAACACTTCCAGATGGATTCATTCCAGGGCAGAAAACAAGATTGCTTATGGCCCTTTTTAATTAAGGGAATGATGGGAGCATGTGTTGGGAAATGTTTGCTTTCAAGGTACCCTGGTAAGGTTTGACTTCTGGAGGTGGAATGCAGCCCTGCTTTGCTTCTGCCCCACTTGCAGCAGGTTAACACTCTGGAGGCCTCTCCTCTTAGATCTCCCTTGGTTACCAAAGTCCTGCCTCTGGTGTGAAGTGATGGATGCCTGGAAATGAACTGTGCTGGGATTTATTTGGGGAGAGGAGATAAAAATAATTCAGCATGTTTCTCCTTGTCCTGAAACACTGACCATTTACTTGAATTATGAGCAGCCAATATGTCTTGTTCTCAAGAAAGTCAGGTAGGAAAAGAGTTTAGAGCTGGTGAGATAAGCCTTGCCCAGAAGTTGCTGCTGACTTATGCATCTCAAAATAACCCAGAGTTTTCAAAGGCTAAGAGGGTGTCCAGTGATTCAGGGGAAAAGGAAAAATAATGCCAGGACATTCAACCCAAACATAAAACTGGCACTTTTTCAGCACAGATAGCTTGAGAAACAAAGAGGGGGAAAAAAAAAACCATCAGGAAAGACCATTCCAAAACAGTGCCCTTGGAGTTCAAGAGATAACTGGAGAGATGGGGTAATTTCCCCAGGTTGGATTTGGCTGTGTGCCTCCTCCAGTTAAAGCACTTTCTTACTGCAAGGTGACAGCAGAGAGGAGCTGGGACTTTCAGAGAAGGTTTATCTCTAGTTGTTCCTGTCTTCTTCTCTAATTGGCCCTTACTCAGGACCATTAAAGCTGCTGGCAGATGCTGCAGGACTAAGAGTATTAGTAACTGGTGCAGTTAATGATCTTGAATAGGCTTATTACAAGAGAGATGAATTCTCATTTCAGGAGGATGTAAAAGAACCTTGCTAGAGGCATTAATTGCATTTAAGTCCAAGTTAGGGCTCATTCATCCTAACACCATCTTGGCTAACAGCCCAAGAGTGCCTGTGATTCTCTCTGGAATTGTTTCTCCTCATGAAGTACTTTAGAGACACAAAACTGAGAAGACTTTTGCTTGAAGGATATTTTTTCTTTTCAATGCAATATTAACATGGTCTGCTTTCATGAGTGTAGCAACTGCCTAGTGCAGACAAGCAGGAGTACAGATGGGTGCAATATGTTTGTTTTGTGCTTCAGATGAGACCATATGCCAAGCCTCAGGAGGCACTCAGCTGCCAACAAGGTACAAATCAAGATTTACAAAAGGTGAAACCAAAGGTTGTCTTCTTGCCATGTTTTCACCCAGCATGGCCCATGACATTTCAGCCTGGCCTGAGAGAAAAAGCACCTTCTTCATTCAGAAGGTCTAGGTTTGGTTTGTGTCAGTGTTTTCTCTTGGCTTATCTTCTCCATGATCCCTCAAAGCTAACTCACTTCTAGCTGAGGGAGGAAGTGGGAGATGTTTTGGAAGGTAGGTACTGTCACTCACTGCTGGTGGAGAAGAAAGCAGGATGCTGAGGATTCAGAAGGAGTTTAAGGACCTTCAATGTCTTTGCAAAGAACATCTCCTATCAGTTAGTAGTCATGCAATTAGCTATCACAAGATATTCACTTCTGATATCAACTCATAGGCAGCATAGAAAAAAAATTATGCCACATCTTCACTACAAGAAAGACATTTGAGGCATTGGAGCATGGCCAGAGAAAGGAAACAAGGCTGGGGAAGGCTCTGGAGAAGAAGTCTGATGAGGAGCAGCTGAGGGAACTGGAGTTGGTTAGGCTGAGGAGACTCAGGGGAGACCTTAGCTCTCTCTGCAACTACCTGAAAGGAGGTGGGAGTGAGGTGGAAGTCAGTCTGTTCTCCTGGTTTATCAGTGCTAGGACAAGAGGCAATGGCCTCAAGTTGCACCAGGGAAGGTTTAGATTGGAGATCAGGAACAATTTCTTCCCAGCAAGAGTTTTTTAGGCATTGGCCCAGGCTGCCCAGGGCAGTGGTGGAGTCACCATCCCTGGAGGAGTTTAAAACAAAATGTTGCCAAAAGATCAAAAATAGCTGTCAAGACTCAAACAGTTTGGTAAAGATGAAGCCATCTCACCTTAGCCTCTCTTTGGAAACATTAAGCTTTCATGTTTTTTTCCCTAAAATTGAAAAATTCTACTCCACTCCGGAACTGCTGCCACAATGCTGACAGGAGCCAGTTTCTACTGTCCTTGTGGCTGATGCATTCAAGGAATCAAAATAAGGTTATGGTTAAAGGGGAAAAAGAAGCAAGCTGGCCTCTTACATTTGATCAGATTTCTCTTCTTTTCTAACAGATTTAAGCTATATTAAATCATTAATTAATAGTTTGTAGAAAACTGGCTTTCTCCTCCCTCTTCAACATTCACTCAGCTGACTGGGAGTTAAATATGATGTCTCTGTATTTTATTGAGAGGTTATTTTTTTGCAGAGAACTAGAATGGAAAATGGAAGTTAGAATGACCAGTTAAAAAGCTTTACCTTAAATATTTACCCTAGGTTATTCCAGAAGGTGTTGAGCAACATGAGAGAATTCATGTTATTTACTGAAACATGACCTATGAAATCTTGGGAACACCTCAAGCCAACTCAAGAACTAGAGGTACCCAAGCTTTCCTAACTTTCCTGGCAACATTGCAATTGTTAATTAGGAAGGATATGCTATTCCCAGCCATAGAATTCTGCAGCTAGAGACAAAAATGTTTCCTTGGTTTGTGATTTGATAGCAACGTGCAGGAAACCACAGGAGGTTGTTGGACTGGTGCCACAGGGATGCAGCAATGTGGTGGTTTAGGGCTGGCTGGTGCCAGTGAGCAGAAGGACATTGCTGCTGAATGCTCCTGTGTGCAAGATATGTGTGTGTCTGTGAAGGGGGGAAGGTGTTGCTAAATGTCAGGTGCCACACTGAGCCCCACTGCCCACCAAGAGCATGACCTTCTCTGGGTAACTCCTGCCAGCTGCAGTTGTCACATGCCATGGTCTCCTTGAAGCTCCTGGTTGCACCAGGCACTCACAGGATAGAGAGGAAAGAAATATCCCCTGGGAGAAGTTTTGTTTTGGTGATATTCCAGTGTTATCCTCAGAACAAATTGGCCTGTAGTTGTGTAGCTTTGCTGAACAATTTGTTTCCAGCAAAGATAGAAGAAGAATAATTGTGGTCACCCACAGAACCATGACATCCTCCACTCAATGCCCTTGCTGCTTCTTGTGGGTGTTTTCCTTCTTCAGCTCACCATAATTTAACAATTATTCATTCCAGCTATTGAAATGCTACCCAAACAATGGGGTTTCTGGTGGTAGGAGCAATTACTGCATCTTCCCAGACCCCACCATGAGTGGTGACCAGGAGCTTCCAGCAGGAATTGGGAAAAATGGCCATTCTCCAGCTGGATGTCACTGCTTAACCTCTGCCATCTGTGCTATGAATGATCAGCTCCTCTCCTGCTATCTGCTTGCAACCTCAGTTACTCCCAAGCTTCAGAATACAAACCCAGACAGAGAAACAAAGACTGGGACTCTGTAGACCCCTGCCTGGAGCTGGGATGAAATGCCAAAGGGAACACAAGGAGACCAAATGGCTTGCTGCAGGGTGGAAGAACCACCAGGGCCTGCAGGCAGGCTGACTGGGAGTCAAGACTCTTCTCCTAGGTTAGCAGTGAGAGGACAAGAGGCAATGGCCTCAAGTTGCACCAGGGGAGGTTTAGATTGGAGATCAGGAACAATTTCTTCCCTGCAAGAGTTATTAGGCATTGGCCCAGGCTGCCCAGGGTAGTGGTGGAGTCACCATCCCTGGAGGGCTTCCCAAACCATCTAGCTGTGGTCCTTAGGGCCATGGTTTAGTGGCATGCTGGTGATTGACAGGTTGCTGATTGGACTTGATGGTCTCAGAGGTCTCCTCCAACCTTAATGATCCTGCAATTCTGTAATCAGATAGCTGAGAAATGCCACAGACTCTTTGTTACTTGAATGTTTTCCCTCACCATCTCCTGTTGGATATTCCCTTTCATTTGTACATGAACTACCTTAAAAAAAAAATACCTGGGATGAAGATGATGCCCACTTTTTCCAGTCTCTAAAATTCCCTCAAAGAACATAAACCCTTATTCTGAAGCATAATCAGAAGAATCATAGAATGGCCCAAGTTGATTTGAAGGGACCTTAAAGATCATGCAGTTCCAAGCCCCCTGCCATGGGCAGGGATGCCACACACTAGATCAGGTTGCCCAGGGCCATATCCAGCCTGGCCTTGAACACAAGCCAGGGATGGGGCAGCCACAGCCTCTCTGGGCAACCTGTTCCAGTGCCTCACCCCCCTTGGGGTAAAGAGCCTCCTTCTAATTTCTAGTCTAAATCTCCCCTCCTTCAGCTTGTATCCATTCCCCCTTGTCCTGCTGCAGTCTGAGCAGCTGAAAAGTCTCTCCCCTTCTATCTTCTAATCCCCCTTTAGGTACAGACAGGCTGTTAGAAGGTCCCCTTAAAGCCTTTTCTTTTCCAGGCTGAACAACCCCAACTCCTCCAGCCTATCCTCATAAGGGAGGTGCTCCAGACCTTTGATCATCTATGATCATCATAATGACCTGTGCAGAAATCTGTATCATGCATATTCCCAGCTTGGTGCAAGAAGTGACCTTCCCTGGGCTGAAGGCACAGCAAACAGAGCATGTGATGAATGGCTGTTGTTAGCACTGTGTGCCTGGCACATGGGAAAGAGGAGATGAAACGATCTCACTTGTGTTTTCCAGCCATTTTCAGCCTCTTTCCAACTTTTCCATGTGGAAACAGAGATGATTAGTTAATCCAGACACTACCAGCATCTCCTCTGCTACAAAAATCAAGCCTTGTCCTGCACTCAGGATCTTTTTCCTGTGACACAAACAACAGAAGTGATGCATTCAAGCCTCCTGAAATGGACTGTACCATCTGGTGATGGAAGCAGGTCTTGGGATATGTGTTTTACTAAGACTAAGCTGTGCTGAATACAATCATTTAAATTCCCAATCTCACACACATTCCAAGAGAAAAAAAAATTAAACAGCAGAGTGTTTATTGAGCAACTGCCTGCCCCTTAACTCAAAGGGGGCATTGTGCTCTCCACCTGCAGATCTTCTTAACTTTCCTCTTCTGCAATTAAGAAAGCTTTCCCACATGAAAAGGCAAAAAGGCATTTATTGTCTCCATGTGGAATTTCTAGGCAACAGAGTTAAGATGCAGAAGGGCTTCAATTTTAACACTAAATAGTAGCTCCCTTGCTTTAACTCAACTGAGTAACCTCAGAAAAGCTGAAGGAGGAAATCACTCAGTGCCTCTACACTCTGGTAGATGTCTAGTTCCTATGCAAATTGATGGTGCTGCATGGTAAAAGGATGCTGTAATGCTTCTATGGTCTGTATGCTCCTCAAGTTTGAGGTGCAGCAACAAGGTGTGGTGCTCACAAAGTTCTTGCTGCTACAGTACAGTGATTGGGGAATTGCTCAGCTGGACTTCAGTAGCTGTGGCTGTTTAATATCACTCTTTGTTTTAAACTCTCCCTCTTCTGTTGCTCTCTTTCAAGTAGAGACAGTCACTACTTTGAAAGGCTTAGAAGAATCATGGAATCATTATGGTTGGAGAAGACCTCTGAGATCGTTGAGTCCAACTGTCCACCTAACACTCCCATGCTCACCACTAAACCATGTCCCCAGGCACCACATCTACATGTTTTATGAACTCTTTCAGGGATGGTTATTCCACCACCTCCCTGGGCAGCCTGTGCTGGTGCCTGATAACCCTCTCAGGGAAGAAATTCTTCCTAAAATCCAATCTGAACCTCCCCTGGTGCAACTTGAGGCCATTTCCTCTAGTCCTGTCACCTGGGAGAAGAGACTGACCTCCACCTGGCTCCAACCTCCTTTCAGGTAGTTGTAGAGAGAGTTAAGGTCTCCCCTGAGCCTCCTCTTCCTCAGCCTAACCAACCCCAGTTCCCTCAACTGCTCCTTGTAACACTTGTGCTCTGGAGCCTTCAACAACCAAAGGAACTTCTTGCAGAGGTACAGGGCCCAAGTGAGGTCATTGCTGTTCCTGCTGGATCCAGGGCTGCCAGCAGCACTGAGAGGTGCTGAGGGTTTGCCCCTGGCCTGTCAGTGGCATGTATGCTTAGCCAGGCAATCACTAGGATAATGCAAAATTCACTCAGTCATGTGAACTACTTCTTAAGAAGATCAGAAGTCTTTCCAACATCTCTGGCTCATTAAAACCCAAGCTGAATGGGAAGGACCTAGACCTAAGAGTTCAATGAACCAGATGAACTCTTATGACATTTGAGACTGTAAAAAGCAGTTCAGAAAGTGATACTGAATCTCAGTCTGGAGTCCTTTGGGGATATTTGTCCTAATTTCACCTCAGTGACCACTAAAAGAAAACAGAAATGAAACTTGTCCTCCTCTCACAGTCCCTCCTGCTTGTCCTCTCTTGGCCAGCAGGACACAAACCACATCTTTTAACTGAAGTCTTATCTGCAGAACTGCAAAGTCTGCTGCTCCTATTACATTGGTTTTTGTTTTTATAGGTGTTAATATTGCTGGATACACTTGAAAGGATCCTTTACAGATGTGTATGGCTAGTACTGACCAGTAACATATTGCACAGCAGGCATGCCCTGCACATTGCCCAATACAGCCCTGCTCTTACTAAGCCCTGATAAAATGACAGCTTCTGTGATAAATGCATTCTAGCCCTTTCATATGTTACTTGAGTAAATGATAAAAGCTGCAATTAAATTTTAATGGGCTATGTTTGCAAAGAGATTTTTTTTTTTCAACTCCTGCCAAAATATACAATCTGCAGTCTGGGTTTTTATACATGCCAAGGTGGAGACTAGGTTAGTTTTATGGTAAACATATGGAAACTTGGGTTGCTTACTAGTTTTTTCCAAATAAAGTGGTATTTTATTTTTATTTTTTTTTTATTAGGCTGGGACTTTTTGTTGATGGATTCAGGCTGTTGGAAGGATTAGTCATCAGCCATCCATCATTCTTGAGTTTCTCCCCCTTTTGAGGGAGGAGAAAGGGTTGGCATGGATTCACAGCTTTGCTTCACTTAAAAACAAACAAAGTTTACAAGACACACACAAAAAAAAAAAAGGAATAAGAAAATGTGGGCCTATGACTAATGACATGAATCTGAGGAGTTCTGCCTGGAAAAGCCACTGTTACCTGCTGGAGAACTTCTTAATCTTTGTCCCAAAATAAAAATATCAGGTCCTGTTCTAGGAGCATTGTAAGGGGTTAATGGGGTTTGGGTTCTACTAAAACACCTTCTCCTGGGGCTTGATCCAATGCTTATTTCAGCAACAGGTCTGTGTTTGACTTAACAGACTTGATTAGAACTGAACTGCAAAAGCAAAAAGCTTTGCAGCTCTTTGTAGCTGTAGGAATGGGAAGGTCTGTTCTCTGGAAATAGGGGAAAAGTGTTCACTGAGAAGTGAAAGATTGTGTCAGACCTTTTGGCTCCCACTGAAGTCTCCCTCAGCTATCTCAGACCACAGTGAGCAGTAACACCTGAAGAAGACACCTGCATTAAGCCATTTCTGACCCTCTCACAGTATCTTGACAGAATCAGGAAGGTTGGAAGAGACCTCTAAGATCATCAAGCCCAACCAGCAACCCAGCACCACCATGCCACTAAACCATGGCCCTAAGGACCACAGCTAGATGGTTTGGGAAGCCCTCCAGGGATGGTGACTCCATCACTGCCCTGGCCAATGCCTAACAACTCTTTCAGGGAAGAAATGTTTCCTGATCTCCAATCTAAACCTCCCCTGGTGCAACTTGAGGCCATTGCCTCTTGTCCTCTCACTGGTAACCCAGGAGAAAAGACCAACCTCCAGCTGACTCCATCCTCCTGTCAGGTAGTTGTAGAGAGAGCTAAGGTCTCCCCTGAGCCTCCTCCTCTTCCTCAGCCTAACCAACCCCAGTTCCCTCAGCTGCTCCTCATCAGCCTTATTCTCCAGATGCCCTTCCCCAGCCTTGCTGCCCTTCTCTGGTCCTTACACAGTCTGTGTAAACCTTTTGTTCCCTACCTGATGCCTAAAGCCACTGTTTGCACAGTTTATCATATTAGTAGCAGTCACAGCAATAGTTTGTAGCTGACAGAATCTGTTCACAGGGGACAGCATTAAGTCAGAAGAAAGTGTTGTCTGCCCTAAATGCCATAAAACATTCCAGCTCAGTCCTGGCTCATAGCTGTGGTGATGGATGAATGTTAATACTCAGGTACAGGCACTGGGATATATTTATAGCTTGATCCCATCCCTTGTGCAGGCCACTGCTGTTGAACCAAGATGAGACCAGCAGACACCTGTCTGCTGGGTTTTACAGGTGCATTCTCTGTTCTTTTCCCATTTTAAGGGACAGTCTCCTGAGGCAGCCCTGCACTGAAGCTTTGGAGCCTCAAGACTCTATATCTTTAGAGCCTGCTGTGGGATGTAGAAGTTCTCCAGACCCAACCACCATTGAAAGGAGTCTAACCAGCCCCTTCTCTTTCTGAGCCTCTGTGCTGATGTGCACGTGATCTCCTTCACACATGGACACAGTCCCAGTGCAGGTAGCACCACAACTCATGCATGTAATTAACCAAGTATGTGTGTGTGGTCATAGGGTAGAGGCCAAAAAAATCAGCTCACACTGGCTTAACAAGGGGCAAATTTGACCAGCAGCTTTACCAGCCCTGTGACATCACATCTGCTTGACCTACCATGAGTAATGTAATTACAACCTGGGATGAGGAGGACATGAAAAATAGGATAGGAGAAGAAAGAAATGACAAGGTAGTGAGGAGCCAGAAAAGCTACCTTTGGAGGTAGTTCCAGCAGAAATGAAGTCCAGAGATCTGGGGAGATGACTGCAAGTGGTGATTTTCAAGAAGGGGAGCAGAGTGACCCACATGAGCTTCAGTTCCCTTAACACCAGCACTCATGAAGCAAGCTGCCCACACCAAGCTCCTCCTGCTAAACATGGCTAGAGAAATGGCTACTTCCAAGGGCCTGGGCAATCTACCAGTGCTAGATGACTACCTGTTCACTTTAGGGAGAGTCTTGGGGGCCAAGCTAAGACTAGAGCCTTCTGAGATAATGAAATGATTTAGATAAGAACAATTCCATACAACACCAGGTAACACAGGAGGGAGACAGCAGCTGGAATTAAGAACTGAATCTAAAGTTGCTAGAGCTCCATAAGTCCCTTGCTTGGGACTGGCCTCCAGAGGTGCAGAGAGAGAAGGGGAATGAAAAGTGTCATATTTGAGGTAGTCAGCAGCTAGTTACATTGTGCCAGGGATTGCTTTGTACAGGGAGAAAGATCATGGTCATCTGCCTGTGTGGAAGATGGTCTCCTGGAGAAAGAGGTTGCAAAAACAACAAGGAGACATGGTGGCCTGGAAAGAGGAGTTTTTAGGACCAAGAGAGGTGGTGTGGAGATAGAACCTTACCTGATTAAACTGTAGGGATGAGTGAGGAGGCAGATCTGTGTCTCTGGGGGAAGGAGAATCCAACCTCAGGGCTTGAGGGCTAGAAGTGGTGGTGTGGAAGCAGCAGCCACAGAGGATATTGGAGACCCTGAGTGAGAAGGAGGATGGAATAAAGTCTCAGCTGTGTGCTGGGGTGAGAGGAGATGTTGAGCTGGAGGGAAACTGCTGGGCAGGGCTTAATCCTTCTCTAGATTGGGGAATTGCCTACAGGTGCCTCATAATAAAGCTTTTCTTCAGGAGCTAGTGGTCTGGCAGCTCACAGTCACTAACTACAGTCCAGAGCCACCTGGTTCCTGACTGCACCTGAGGGGACTCAACTGGGAGGACTCACAAAGAGGCTGAAAATGTATCTGTTTGGGACTAAGGGTCTGACATGATTTGTTCTGCCCACAAGTAAAACAAAACTAAGCAAACACTCTCCCTTTTCATCACTGAGGAGAGCAGGCTGGCTATGTGACATCCTTCCTTCATCTGTGCCACCATCACTTCAACTCATTTCATACTCACCAAGACAAGACCCCCCAGAGCTCCCTTTTGGGATGGATATCAGGGGGAGAAGGGGGACAACTGGTGCCATTAGTGAGAAGATAGGTCCCAAAAGGCAAGCAAAGCCCTCAGGCCACTCTCTCCTGCCCCACCTTCAGGTTGGATACTTTTAAGAATACCTGGCCAGATATTAATTATGAACACATTATTAATTAATTATTAATATATTAACTTACATGGGGATGGGATGGAGCTGGCCAGAGAAGAGTTCCAGGGGAAAGTGTGTAGAGGAAGATGAGGATTCAGGCATAAATCCCTGTTATTACTGCATCTCTTGACCATGAGGCAGTATTTCAGAATATGAATGACATGGACCAAACCCCAGAAGTTTGTGAGAGATATATTTGTGAATTAACCTTTTTTCCTGAGTGTGTAAATGATGCTCTGGTAAGGAGGGATAGGTCTGAAGTTGTGGAACCCATAAGTGAAGCCATGGAAATGCTACAGCTTCAGAGGGTTGCATCCCTAGGTGTGTCTGCATCACTCACCTTGCCAAAGTGTAACCTTGAGTCCTGAAGTAACTGAGTTGAGGAGAGTTAGTTGTCCTGCTATCTTGGTGAATCTATCAGCAAAACAACCTCTCCCACAGAGACTGAAAAGCCCAGATTGAGTTACTGTAAGTGAGCTTGGTGTCACTCTGGGATGCCTCCCTTTGCAAAGATGATATCATGCAAGTGGGGATGGTTTGGTGCAACTCCCACTCCTTAGCTCTTCATTAGCAACCATTACACACCTGATAAAAATATCTTCCACTGCCTGTAGCATGATGTACTCCTACCTGTCACTAGCTGAGGCAGATTACATGGCCAGCCCTGTGGAGGGGAAGTTTTGTAGGCATGTGTTCTGTTGCAATCTCTGCCCAACCATCACTCGTAGGCAGAAGGGATGAGATGTCAAGTGTGATGAAACCATGGTGCTGCTCAATGTGTTGAAAGGGATGTTGTGATGAGCAACACAGTCTTTAGTTTGCTATGGAAATGGAAGCACAGTTGTTAGGTCTGAGGAGAGGGGCTAAGGCCAAACCAGTTGTGTGCATGGTCTTGAAACCAAGTTGCTTGACCTGCAGATAAGAGTGGTGTGGAATTCAAACAGCCAAAAGGGATAGTCCTTTCCAGACATTGTGACAGCTTCCAGCAGCCCAAGTGAAGGCTGAGGGCATCATTGTGCTAGTGGCAAGGTTAACCAGGGATGAGGATGGAAGAGCTGCTGTAAGTTTTCCCAGCTAGGGTGAAAGATGTTTGTACCTGGTGGCTGGTACCTGAACTCAGGTGACCTCCCCAGAAAGGAAAGACTTGAACCAACAGAATGTTTGCTAGACCTGATCTCTATATATTTTATTTTTCTGAGGTAGCAAATGGGCCTTGTATTCTTTGGAAGGTTATTGCAGTGTCACTGAATGCTGAAGATCCATCACTGTCACCTGCCAAACGTGCTTGTGGCACACTGGATTTCTAACCACTGGTGAAGTGGCCAAAACACAAACTGGGTGAAACCTTGTGGGCAGAATCCCAGCAAGAATGTCTTTTAGAGGACAGATAATACAGCAAAACAGCTCAGTGAAGATACCAGCTGAAGCCACTGCTCTTCAGTGTGGTACTTCCAGAACTAGAGGTCCCTGTTTGTTGAAGCAGCAGTCTCAGGGACAAGACCTTCTGAACTCTCCAGAGTAACCATTGACTTAGTCAAGCTCAAGACTGGACTTTGCCTATTCCTGCATTCCCCTGGGCTGTGGCACATGTGTGGCAGTTCCCATTGGAATTTGTTTCCACAGATGCCAGCCACTCATGCTTTTTGAAGGGGCACAGCTTAGTCTTCATCATGTTGGCTGGGCTGCCAGGTTCCACAGAAACTCTTACAACTTCTCTTGGTTCTTAACAAAAATCTATTTCTTTTCCTTTTTATCTCCCTATAGTGCTCAGATCCCAGCTACTGGAAAAAACTTTTATGTGTGTATTTGTCTGCTGGGGGGTTGGTTGGGCATCCAGTAAAGTTTCTGATCTTCATTAGGTCACAGAAAAATGGGAAGTGCACGCCCAGAAAGCCAGGAAAAAAAAAAGAAGGCAAATTAAAGGAGCAAGATGTTAACATGACAATTAAAAGGTTCTTGAAAGAAAACCATTATTTTGACTCTGGAGCTTTCCAAAACTTCTATTTTTTGGTAAGCTTGCTCTTGTCTTAGGTACAATGGAGTGATACAGACCTTTTCCAGTTGTTTTCCTTCTGAGTGACGAGAAGGAGTTTCCAGTAAATGACCAGCAATTGACTGCTGAATCATCATTGTTGAGCAGAGGTTTCAAAACTTGAGCCAGATAATTGTGTGAGTAGTGTTGGCAGCCTGCTCCTCCTCTCTGATTGACCCAGCCAACCTTGGGCTCACCTCACCTGCCCACGTGGCTTCCTTGGCTTCAGGATTGCTCTGGAGAGTGAAGGCTGCCAGAGCCAGCCCCAGGAGGTGAGAGATGAGGGACCTGTGTTTGAGGGATTTGTCAACCTATTCAGTGAGGCACTTTAGCTAATGTTCTCCTCCTCACTTGGCAGCCAGTCCTTCCATATGCCAAACAAATATTTACTATAAAAGAGGAGATCTTCAGGCTGGGTTTGGTGCCTGCTGCCTCTGCAGTCAAAGAAACCACAAAGCCAGACCTCGATTTCAGTCATTGCTAACAAGCAAATGTGTGACTAACAGAGCAACAGTCATACCTGATACAAAAACATGGGCATTCAGGCCTTTTCCTTCAGGCAAAACTGGGTTTGGACAAGAGGGAGGATTCATCCTGCCTTATCTTGGACATTTACTCTGTGTCTCCAGCTCAGCTACTCACCCAGGCTCACTGCACAGGCAACAGAAGGAGATAATGCCCTCATAAAGCAAGATTCACCCACTCCTCCTGTGAGCACCTAAACCAGAGCAGAGGACCTGGCTGCAGATCTCCACACTGGCCCACATCTGGTGGACATCTAAAGTCTGGTGAGAGGAATCTGGCCATCAGAGACTAGGAAACAAGTCAATCTGGAGACATCTTCCCAACTGCCTTGCCAGGATAGGAGCTATGGAAGCCACAAGCTGGTGTGCAGTGGCCTTCTCAAGACCAAGGGAATGACAGCAGAAGCTCTTGGGTTGTATTCAGAGGACCTGTGCATGCCCTGCTTTGCCTTTGTCATCTGTCTGGGTGCCCAGATGCCTGCAGTGGCCAGGACCTCTTGCCAGCACTGTGGTGGCACCACATAGACCACTTGCTCAGCAGCTGCTCAGTCATGGTTCTGGCCTTCTCCAGTAGGTGTGAAATGTCCTTGTGCTGCCAGAGTGTTGTTCCTGTTGGCCCACAGGGAGCAGGGATTGAGGTGGTGTGCTTGGCTTGATGGATTGGTCACACAACTGCTACCAGAAGACCAAAAGAAAAGAAGATTGATAAAAATAAGACCAACAACTACCAATAGTTTGGGCTCCTTCAGCTTTTGCCAGAAGCAGTGTAAGAAGAGCAGAATAAATAAGGGAATTGCAAGAGCCCAAGTTTAAAATGGGAAGATAGAGAATAAAAGATTTCCAGCTGGGGTAGCAAGAAAGTAAGAAATAAGAATAGTTCTACCCTAACACTATGAACAGGTGGGCTTCAAAAGTCAGAGAATGCAGAAAGAAAACCAGCATGAGTAGGGGTGACACCAAAACAAAGCAGAAATGCAAGGGAGAGAAACACAATTCAAGGTGCACAAGAGAGGAGCAATCCTTTGGCAGAGGTGAGGCACAGATTAATGAATGAAGACATGTTTTCAGTCTGACAAAAATTCAGTGAGGCTTAGGTGTCAGGACAACATACCTGGGCTTTCTACTCATTGCCCACAATCATGGAATCATGAAGGTTGAAAAACACCTCACAGATCATCAAGTCCAACCAGCAACCTAGCACCACCATGCCACTAAACCATGGCCCTAAGGACCACAGCTAGATGGTTTTGGAAGCCCTGCAGGGATGGTGACTCCACCACTACCCTGGGCAGCCTGGGCCAATGCCTAACAACTCTTGCTGGCAAGAAATGTTTCCTGATCTCCAATCTAAACCTTCCCTGGTGCAACTTGAGACCATTGCCTCTTGTCCTCTCACTGGTAACCCAGGAGAAGAGACCAACCCCAACCTGACTCCAACCTCCTTTCAGGCAGTTGTAGAGAATTAAAGTGTCCCCTGAGCCTCTTCTTCCTCAGCCTAAGCAACCCCAGTTCCCTCAGCTGCTCCTCATCAGACTTATTCTCCAGACCCTTCACCAGCCTGGTTGCCCTTCTCTGGACTCACTCCAATGCCTCAATGTCTTGAGTGCAGAAAGTTCAAGTTCACTTGCTATGAAACCCAACAGAAACAAACCCAAACCCACCACCACCACCACCACCACCAACAAAAACCAAACCAAACCAACCACCAAAAACCAAACCAAACCAAAAAACACCCCTAACAATATTGTAGTAGAGGTTAATGACATCAAAGCTGTAATGGTGCTGGTGTCTTTTGTACATGGAAGGTGAAGTCACCAGGTAAGGGAGGTGAAGCTGTTAGACTACAGGAAGAATAGGTGATGGAGATAAGTGAGGATTTCAAGCATGAGCTGGAGGTGACCTCTGCCTTCAGCAATGACTCAGGAACCAAACACAGATGTTTACACAGACAGGACACCATTAAGAGGGAAAAAATACATATCTGTGTGGGGTGTTGTATGCAATTGCCATGAATTGCAGCAGCAGCAGCCTTACTCATGAACACCTTTGGCAGGGAGGTAATCTTCATGAGGGAAGAAGAGCAGCAGGCACCTCACCCCACCCTTGGAGGCATGTGGCTGCCTTGCTTCACAGGAGAAGGGTGTCCTGTGATTGCAGTTTCCATTTCAGTGGCAGGAGAGCCATGCTGTGTGGGGAAGGCTTGTGGGGTTGGCATGAATGAGTGTGTGCTAATGTGGCAAGAAAGGTAGCTGAGTGTCTCTGGAGTGGTCTGTGTGGAGCTCTCCTTTGCTGCAGCAGAGATGTGATGAGGGCTGGCACATCCTCTGAGGTCCTCTGGTCAACCTCTCCCCCAGCTCACCCCTGGAGCAGGGCCCTGTGGTGGAACATCAGGGGCACAGAATGTGCAGACACCCTTGTAGCAGAATTAGGGATAAACCCTGGGATGCTGACTCTATGCAGCTGGCCCTTTTGCACCAGTCTTTGAAGAAACCTGAAATCCAGGTGAGGATCTTCTTAACAGGCATCAGATGTCCACTTCTGAGACAGCCCACCTCATTCTCACCCAACAGTGATCTTGCCCACCTCTCTCCACAGTCATTAGCAGATTTGAGACCAGCACCCACCTCTGTCAGGTTCACCCAGGACTGTCCCTGATGATTGCCCCATCATCTGCCCTCTGTCTGTCTCCTTCATGGCAGTTGGCTTGCAGGAAGGGGCTGGGGTCCTCCTACCCATCATCTCAACCCCACCTAAGGATCAGGCTTGGAGGGACAGGGTCTCCAAGTGCCATCTGCTTTCATCATATTATGCTGGTCTCTTCATGTGAGGTCCTCAGCACCCACCTCAGGGGCTGGTGTACATCATCTTTGTCTCCCTTGTCTTTGGGTGTCACAGAAAGCTGTGTCAGCTTGAAACTGGAAGGAGTTTTGTTCATCCAATTTTCTTCCCTGAGCCCAGGCCACATCATCTCTGCAGCCACCTGAGAAACAAATTTCTCTTTTCCCCTCTACTCCCTTCTTGATTTAAACATAATCTTGTGTTCTCCTGCTTCCCAATAACTCTAGGACCTGGGGCTTTGTGGTTGCTCTTGTGAGGCTGGGAACTCACAATAAGATCAAACTGTGAAAAAAAAAACAAATAAATTCCAGATCATTCTCCACTCTGAGCACTTTGTAAGTGGGTGTTTGTTAAACCATGGTCTCCCTTGCCACCACAGAACTTCAGCTCTTCTTTCTCCACTCCTCTGGCAACCACTGTTTACATCTTCTGCTGTTTTGAAAGATGAATGGCAATTAAGAAAGCAATTTGTGCTCCTAAGGACATTTTAACAAAGCTATGTCATAACATATTTGTTGTATCAGCATCAGCTGCTTAGCCCAGATTTTGGAATAGCGTTTGCTGGGAGTTTGGTTTTGAAAGATCTCCTAAAGATCCAGCAGTGCCATCCAGCAAAGCATTGTCAGAGGTGGAAGGGACCTTCAAGATCATCTAGTTCCAACCCCCCTGCCTGCCAGGGACACCTCCCACTAGAGCAGGTTCCCCACAGCCCCAGCCAGCCTGGCCTTCAAAGCTTCCAGGGCTGGAGCTTTCACAGCCTCTCTGGGCAACCTGTTCCAGTGCCTCCCCACCCTAACAGTGAAGAACTTCCTCCTCATATCCAGTCTAAATCTCCCCTCCTCTAGCTTACATCCATTTCCCCTGGTTCTATCACTGTCTGACCTCCTAACCAGTCCCTCCCCAGCTTTCTTGTAGCCCTCTTCAGATCCTGGAAAGCCACCAGAAGGTCTCCTGGGAGCCTTCTCTTCTCCAGCCTGAACAACCCCAACTCTCTCAGCCTGTCCTCATAGCAGAGGTGCTCCAGACCAGGAAAAGAGAAGAAAAGAGAAGAAAAGACAAGAAGACAAGACAAGAAGACAGGACAAGACAAGAAAAGAAAAGAAAAGAAAGGAGAACCCAGATCACTCAAGGCAGAGCACAATCATGTCCCCAGGACTATGTCCAGGACCATGGGCTTGTTGGTCTGAGTGACTACTCCTCAAGAGCCACCCTGCAGCTGACTGGCCCCAACCCCCCCACTTCCCTCACCCCAGACCATCTCCCCAGCACTCTTCTGCTCCAGTTTTCTACCATCTCAAAAGCAGCACAGGTATGGACTCAAAGGTGAAGCTTTGCTTTGAGTTCAGTGCTCCAGGTGCACATGTCAGAGGAGAGGAAAGGGAATTCCAGCTAGGAAAATCAATGGAGAGGAGGGAAAACCTTCAGACTGCAAAGCAAAGCTGGAAGGAAAGCATCATCTGTGAGGTGCTGAGGGTTCTACCTCACTCTGACTGCCAGATCCAAGGTGTGGGTGCTGGGCACCTTCATATGCTGCTCCCAGGAAAGGGAGATCCTGCAGTGCCTCATGTTTCTCCCTAGTTTTTAGGTGATGAATTGAAAGTGGCACCAAAAATGAGGGCTGGTGCCTGGGTGTGAGTGCAGGCATTGGCCACTCAGCCCTGCTCAGATCAAAGCTGTTTTGCAGGAAGCTGGAACTGCCCAAAAAATTGCAGTCTTTGGCTTTGCTTACAGGTTTTGTTGATGTTTTTAGAGTTTCCAGGAGATCCATATGGACACCTTTACCTCAGAGCCAAGCTTGCACCAGGCAGGATAAGAACCACCTCAAGACAACCTGGGTTTGTGTTGTGCTGGCCACAGGTTTTCCTCCCTCTCTCTTTAGCTGACTCTGGGAAAGAGGCAGACAAGCACCCAAACCATGCAAGTCTTTGTGCAGGGAATATTTTCCCCACTCATACTCTTTCCCCTTTTCCCTCCCAAATATCCCTTAACTCCTCTGGTGGAGCTTTCCCAATTTCACCCCAGCTTATTTAGGGATGAGCTATTTTTCTACCCTGGACTAACTGAAGCTCAAAGGCCACTTGGGTATTTTCTTGCTCTTTTCAAGGGATATAATGTCTGTTCTTAGAATACCAAGAGTACTAGTTAAGATTCTTGCTTCTTAGGGCTTTCCAAGAATAAAAAGACAGAAAAAAACCTCACTTAGGAGCTAAAATTGATCCTGGGAAATTTCAAACCAACAGGAACATCCTTGAGAAAGCCAAAGCATAAATGGGGAGGGAGGAGGAGAAAACAAACATTGCTTTGAATGCTGCTCTTTGTGATGTTGCTCTGACAGAAGGAAATAAGCTCAGGCTTTCATGGATCAAAGGGAAGAAAGCACTGGCTAGGCTTCACTCACCATCCCCAGCAAGCTGTGTGTACTCAGGGACAGCTAGAAATAGGTTTGATTTTTTTCCACCTTACAAGTAAAGAGAATATCTCACAGAAACAGAGAGCCAGGAAGGTTGAAAGAGACCTACAAGAGCATCAAGTCCAGCCAGCAACCTAGCACCACCATGCCACTAACCCATGGCCCTGAGGACAACAGCTGGATGGTTTCTGAAGCCCTCCAGGGATGGTGACTCCACCACTGCCCTGGGCAGCCTGGGCCAATGCCTAACAACTCTTGCTGGCAAGAAATGTTTCCTGATCTCCAATCTAAACCTCCCCTGGTGCAACTTGAAGCCATTTAACTCCTTCATATTCCAGTGCCTTCCTATCTGTAGATAAGTCTTTTCCTGATCCCCTTACATCTGCCTTGCAAAGCCTGGTCTTGGATTGTATCCATGCAGCTTGCTTGGTCCCTGAAAGTGCTGTTACATCTCCTGGAGAAGCTTTCCTTCAGAAATGGGCAAAAAGAGCAGTGAGCATTTCCACAGGCCTTTTGAGGAGTGAATGAATCACAAGGAGATAAGTGAATGAAATGGCCCAGCCCAGGTGACCTACTGCAGTCCCATGACACCTGTAGAACATATTAGGTCACAGTTTCACCTCCCTCAGATCCAGAGAAGGTGTAAGTACTTCTCCTCTATACCTTGGCATGGGATCATAGTTTGCTTTTCTTCTTCAGAGATGTGACAGGGCATTTTTTGTCTCTTAGCCCTGTTCTGTGGAACACTGGCATGGTGCAACCTGACTCTTTGTGATCTGCTGCTGTTGAATCATCAATGTGCACAGGAGGAGATGCAGCCAACAGACACTTTGAGGCCTTGATAACAAGCTCTGAAAGGGGAAGCCATATGAAGAGCAGCACAAATCACTTGGTCTGTTCAGCCTGGAAAAGAATGAAGGCAGACCTCATCACAGTTTAGAGCTTCCTCACCAGAGATGAAGGAGGGGCAGGAGCTGATCTCTTCTCTCTGGTGACCAGTGACAGGACCCAGAGAATGGCATGAATGGCCAGGGGACATTCAGGTTGAATGTTAGGAGGAGGTTCTTCAGCCAGAGAGTGGTAGAGCATTGGAACAGGCTCCCCAGGGATGCACTCATGGCACCAACTCTCCTGGAATTCCAGAAGCATTTGGCCAATGCTCTCAGACACATGGGGTGACTTTGGGCTTGTCCTGTGCATAGACAGGGGTTGGACTCAAAGATCCTGGGACATTCTGTGATTCTGTGGTTCATCTGCCCACTTCAACAGTCACTTTCTGTTGCCTCTGGCCATTCCTGAGCTTGCCCCAGCTCTCTGATGTGCCCGAGGGCAGCTCTGTCCTCCACCTCCAATGGAGATTAACATCTTTCCCTGTCAGGGTGAGCTGCACTGGCAGCTTCCTGGGGTTGTTTTTGCTTTAGAAAGGCTCAGCCAAGCCACCCCTGCTTTCTGGAGAAGAGGCTGAAAGGACAAAGTTCCCTCTGTGGGTGACACAGCTCATCTGGCAACCCTGAACTCTTGCACAGAGCTCACCACCTACTCTGCTGGGCAGGTGGCCAGGAGCTGCACCCAGGAGGAGCCTGCCCTGCTAGGATGAAAGAAATCAGCTTTCTGCTGGCATGGGGCTTTTCATGAAGGTTTTTTCCCCCCCTTTCTTTCTCTTTCTGTGGAAAGCAGTTCAGTTTGGCTGCCAGATTTCATTTTCACTCTGTGTCTCTCTGTCACAAGTGTGTCCCCATTCTTCCCAACTGCATTGAAAACCTTCTCCAACCCTCTAAATAATCCCAGAATCATGAAGGTTGGAAGAGACCTCCAAGATCAAGTCCAGCCAGCAACCTAGCACCACCATGCCACTAACCCATGGCCCTAAGGACCACAGCTAGATGGTTTTTTGGACATCAAGTAAAGATGAAACTCTGGTAGCTGCTGTTAATGCTTGATTATAAAGCATCCAACAGGCAACATGCAGGTGCTGAGAGCAGCAAAGTGCCAGCTTGGGCACCCTTTGTGCTGCTTTCCACAATGCTCTCAACACTTTATCAGTTTTTAACATGTTGTTCCACTACTGCTTGATTTGGAAGTTCCAGGCTATGCAGCAGAAGGGGACATTGCCCCTCAGGGACCCCATTCCCTCTGCTCAGCCCTGCTCTTTTGCCCAGCTCCTGCTTCTGGCTGGACCAGGCAGGGCTGAGGCCTCTTTACACCTGTTCCCATCAAGGACCTTGAACCTCCCAAATGTGTCCAGACAGCTGGTGAGGGAAGGAGTTCAAAGAGAGCAGGCTGCCTTCATCTGGCTGGAGATAAGAGCCTAGACAGTGATAATATTATGATTCAGGTGGTGAATGAGGGCTGCTCCCTATCATACTTTGCTCTATCAGCCAGAGAAATGGGAAGTTGACACACTTTGTGCTCCTGACTGCCCTCAGTCACTCTGGGGACAAGGCTGCTCCCTTTACTGATGTTCCTCCCAGCTCAGGATCTCAGGTGTTAAGCCTCACTTCTGAGGCAATTCATTAACTGGATTTATGAAAGCCAAAAAGCATTGTAAAAGCTGACACACCCTTGCCTACACTTTCTGCATCCACCAGTAGCTGTTGCTTCAGTAAATGCTGCCTCTTCAAGGGATCTGGCTCCAGCTGCCATCCTCCTCGTGCCCCTTGGGTGCTGCTGGTGGGGGCTTCTTGGTTGCTCACCCCATGAGCATCTCCTAGGTGCATTGCCTCCTTCACCACCACTGCCCATGTCACATGAGGGGGAGAGAGCTGATGGGAAGCAGCAAGAGGCTTAACTGGTTTTTAAGGTGAGAGTGGGTTTGGGTGGGTTGCAGAGGTCTGCAGGGAGGTCAGTGAGAGGGAAACATTCTACAGTGGCTGGAGAACACCTAACTGTACTCCAGACAAAGCAGACTTAGTCATCTCCTCTTGCTTGATTTGGAAAATGGGCTGGGAGGGAACAGCTCAGATGGAGTCACCTTGCAGTGGGAATCCTCCCAAAAGCCATTGCCAGGGAGTGTTCAGCCACTGCCAGCATGAGGTCAGCCTCCACACCTGGAGGTGAAGGCCAGATCTGTTAGGGGGCCTGGGTGCCTTTCCTCTTGCTGCCAACTTTCCAGGGCATCATCTGTGGGTGTTAGCAAGGAAGATGATCAGAGGGCAGAAAAGCCACTCTGAGGACTGGATAGGGAGATTCCAGTGGGCAAATGAAGTCTTCTTCAGCTTTATACCCCTCCATCCCATGTGCCTGTGCCAGGCTGGGTGGAGAATAACTGCAGAGTGGAGGAACTGAAGCCAGGGCTGATGCTGAGTGTGCCAGGTCAGCCCCTGGGGCATGGGTGCAGCAGGACAGGGAAACCACCTCTGGCACAGAGGTAGGTCACTCTCTGACCACACTGGCTCTTGGGAGTGGGTCACTGCAGGAGATTAGAGGTGGAGATCTTTGCAGGGCACCTGCCTTCCCTCCCCCACTGCAAATGAAAGAAATACTTCTGGACTTTAGACACAGTTTGGAACAAGTTTTGTCAGGTTTTAGTGATCTTCTGGAGCTTAGCTGAGCAGATAGGTTGGCAAAGGTGCAGCACTTCTCACACACACACACAGACTCTGCTTCTGCAGGTCTCTTCCAGTTATGTTTCAAGTCATTGACTAGGAGGGATGCTATTCTTAGAGGGCAAGAAACAGGCTCTGCATGCTCCAGAAAATCTTTATCTTGCAAAGGCTTGTTCCTCCATCACCACTTTCAAGTCAGTTAAGGGCTGATTTAACTGTCAAAGCTAATTACTGGATTGGGCTTGTCCTTCCCAGAAATATTCTGTTCACTTAAAATCAGGGCTGGGTTTTTTTTCTGACAAGACTTTGCAGTCCATAAAGGGTTATTGGTAGCTATTAAGTCCTAAACATTGTTTATCTGCAGTGGAGGGACACAGGAGCAGTGAGGGTTCAAATTCCACAGCAGGGGTGCAGACTGCACCTCTCACATCTGCCTCAGGCTTGCACAATGCCAAGCATTGGCCCAGGCTGCCCAAGGCAGTGGTGGAGTCACCATCCCTGGAGGGCTTCCAAAACCATCTAGCTGTGGTCCTTAGGGCCATGGTGGTGTTAGGTTGCTGGTTGGACTTGATGATCTTTGAGGTCTCTTCCAACCTTCATGATCCTGTGAATAAAGACTAAAAATTAAAGGGATGTGCATCTGATTCCTTCCTTCTTCCTACTGCTGCACACTCATAAACCCAGAGGTCAAGGAAAAAAGGACCCCTTTGGCTTCACATCTGTCTACTATGAAGAGTGCAGTGCAGCCAGCAGCATGGGATCTCTTCATCCCTGTGGGTAATAAGCAACTGAAGAGAAGTTAGTGTGGGCACAGGAAGGAGTGCATGCAAATGTGTCTTGTTTTGACTTCTGCTCCATCCAAACAGTGAACTCTAAAGGCAGTTTTCAGCAGGAGTACTGGGACAACAAATTTCCAACCCTGTTTCTAAGTAGAGTTTGTTATTATTTCTAATTTGTATTATTTGCAATGGTAGCAAGAAAGTCCATAGTCAGCAGTTTACAGACCTCCAGTCATCCATTCCTACTGGAAATTCAGAGATGAAAGGCTTGGAAATCTAAACTGGTTTCTGGATTATTTGGCACCAAGAGAATTCAACTGGGAAAGTCAAGAGCTTTAGTAAATAGCTTTAGAGCAAGCTGCTGGAAGGAGTCAGCAGATGAAACCCCTGCATGGTTTAATGGGCATCACATCACAGAATCCCAGAGTGTTAGGGGTTGGAAGGGAGCTCTGGAGATCATCTAGTCCAACCCCCCTGCCACAGCAGCCTCACCTACAGCAGCTTGCACAGGATCACATCCAGGTGGCTTTGGAATGTCTCCAGAGATGGAGACTCCAGCACTACTCTGGGCAGCCTGGGCCAGGGCTCTACCACCCTCCAAGGAAAGAAGTTCCTCCTGAGGTTGAGCTGGAACTTCCTCTGTTCCAGTCTGTGCCTGTTGCCTCTTGTCCTGTCCCTGGGCACCACTGACCAAAGCCTGGCCCCATCCTCCTGCCCCCACCCTTGCAGTATTGTTCAGCATTGCTATGCTCCCCCCTCAGGCTTCTCAAAAGCAAAATAGAACATCCTGACTGGGAACTCCACTCTACCCCCTGAGAGCTGGGTACCACATCTACAGCTAACTCCTGCAGCTGAGCTGCACATCCCATTTCACCTCCAGCTCATATGCCAACACACTTCACTAAGCTCTACATGCAGGAACATTGCTCCTCACTTCTGCATGGCTCTGGGAAAGCAGAAGGACCTCAAGTTTGCAAAAGAGAGAAGTTTGCCTCTTGTTCTCAATACTTCTTTATTTCTATGGATTGGTTTGGAGCTGTGGAAGCTACTTCTCCTTCTAAAGCAGCCACCTGGTTGGGAAAGGCACCACCTTTTGCCTTCTAAAATCATCCCTTTCTAACAGCAAGTCTTGTTCTCTGGAAGCAGCTCCTAGTGACACCACCCCATGCAAACTACATGCAGAAAGAACAACACAAGCATGAGCTCTTTTTTGTTGCTCTCCCCCTTGCCTGCACTCCCCACAGCTTGGCATTTGTTAATGATTTTTCTTGACTGAGTAGTTCTCCTCTTAAGCAATCTTGGAAGAGTTTCAGCTTTGTCCTCCACTGTGCCCACGCAATGTCTCTTGGAGGAAAGTGGAAGGAGCTCTTCCAGAGGCAGAGAAACTGATCCAGCTGGATTGGACTCTGGAGCCTGACAGCAGTTCAAACAGGATTTGTTTGTTCCAGGGCTCCTTTGGGGAAGCACCCTCAAAAGTAACTGTTTCAGAAAGATTTGGGAGACTTGGAGTTTCATTTCAATGACCAAAGTGTTGGTGGCATTTTTATGACCTTGGTTTCTGATCACTGGTTGACACCTCAGATGTTTCTTGGCTGCCACCTAAGCTGGCTACCTGAGTAGTGAGTCACAGCCTAGTTTCACCTGAGGGGAGGTTTCAAACAACAACAAAAAGTCCCTAGTGTGGGTTTTCTTGTTTCTTTTTCTATTCTCAGACATCACAGGATGAGAAAGGAGTTCTTGCTGAGTGATGCCAAAGAAAACCTCTGTAATCCTCCACAAATGTGCCTTGTGGGTGTAAAAGAAGATTAGGCCTTGCTATGAAGAGGCAGGAGGTTCACTTCCTACAGAGGTTTTTTTGGTATGGTTTGGGGTTTTTCACTCTTCACACACTTGATGGTACTTCAAGCCACTTGTGAGAGGTAACTTTCCTTGAGATCACATTTATGGCCCAGCTCCTTGGCAATTTGTTTGCCTGTTACAGTGAAATGCTCCAGTTTCCCACCTCAGATCTACAGCCAAGAGAAAAGCACAAGTAGCCCTCTCAGTGGCAGCAGTTTGCAGTGCTGAAGCTCTGGACTGAGACTCAGTGCCCAGGCAGATCTCTCTTTGCTTTGCTTTGGATAGCAAGTGTTTGTAACTTGGTAGTCCCTTTGATTTCTGATCCTTCACTAAACCAAACCAGAACATGCAACCCACCAGCTGCTTTTCTTTTGATTTCCTTGTCCTCTCTCAGTTTTGCCTGGAGAGAACCTGACTTTGCCACCAGAAGAGCCAGTGATGTGTGTTGGGTGCTGCCCCAGCAGCTAGCTCTGGAAGAAACCTGTGCCTAATCTTTGTAACAAGAGCTGATTACAGCTTATTCCTTTATCAGCAGGGATTTGTCAGCCTTTGGAAGCCCTGGCTGACAGGGTTCCATGGGTGATGGATGACAGTGGCTCTCTGTGCCCATCTCAGAGGCAGAGGTGTTGACACACACACTCCTTTTCTGAGAAAAGTAGATTTTTGGGGCACATGGAATCCTATTACCTTGCTGCATCCTTCAATCTTGTGGCAGAAATCATCCAGCACCCTTTTAGACATATGGGCTTGGGTTGAAAGTGCAGCACAGATACTCCTGAGCCATGTTTTCTGCCCCAGGCTTGGAAAACTGATACAAAGATGAAAACAAAGAGCACTTCTGGCTTCTGCTGGGTGCTCAGCTCTGTCCAGATTGTCTAGATGTGCAGCCATACACACCTGGGAGTGCTACCTTTGCTGATATTTCTCCTCTTCTCCCCACTAACAGGGGAAAGAAGGCTTGATCTGTGATTAGCTATCTTAATTGTCTTTATATTGCTTGTCCAGATGAGGCTGGTCTTGAATTGAACAAGATATCCAAGTACCTAGAGCAGGCAGGCTGCCTGCTCCTTACAGCACCTGCAGCCCAAATCCCTCGAGCATATAGCAACTGAGTAACTCACGAGGGTGATAGGGGTCTGAGGAACTGGAGAAGAAGCTTTCAACACATCTTCATCCTCTGGTGCAGCTCTGAGCCCCACAGCAGCTCCACTGCTCTCACAGCAAATGCATCCAACCTTGAGGTCACAGGGATCCCTGCTTGCTAAGCATTTACACTAGCATCATCTGCTCACTTTGCCTTCACAGAATCAGGAAGGTTGGAAGAGACCTCACAGATCATCAAGTCCAACCAGCAACCTAGCACCACCATGCCACTAAACCATGGCCCTAAGGACCACAGCTAGATGGTTTTGGAAGCCCTTCAGGGATGGTGACTCCACCACTGCCCTGGTGCAATCCCACTTCTAATTTTGTCCACTTGAGACTCCTGGCTGTAACAAGTGTTAGCCACCGAGCTTGTTCCTAAGCTGAGCATGCAGTGGTCTCCTGTTCTTTAGCTGTTCTTCTCCACTGCACCTGGGGAGTAGAAGATGAGTTAATGCACTTGTGGTCTCTTACTGGCAGTGTCAGGAGCATTCCCATGTCCAGTGGTTCTGCTCTAGTTATGACTGCATGGTACAAAATACACAGAGCACAGCCTAGGGAGGAACAGAACATTGCAGGTATAGTTATGTAGTCTCAAGTTTGCACCCACTAAGGGTGAGGTTGTCATGAAACTCAACAGGAAGAAGACTGCAACCACTTCCAGGAAAACAACAACAACAACAAAACCACAAATAAAATAAAAGAAAAAATCCCAAACTTCCTCTATTCTTGAAACATGATTATTTTCAAAGTTTGGAAAGAATAAGGATTAAAGAGTGATGTGTCTTTAACCACACATCAAATGATCCTGAGCACCACTGAGAAGCTCCCTGCATCTCCAGGCATTGTTTGGAACATTGAAGAACAGCTTCTATAAGAGATTTCCAGGTATTTGGGAAAACAAAGTTGCATTCAATTACCTACCAAACTGAAGGCTCCAACTGGTGAGGAAAACAAGGAGAATTTGGAAGGCTCAGGGGAAATGCGATGGGTGAGGGGAGAGGACAGCAAAAAAAAAGGATGAGGAGGTTTTTTTCCTCCCTTTCTAGGACATTGCTCCTTCAGTGCAAGTTCCTGTTGAAGGGTTGCAGGTTGTGTCACTGCCACCCCATAAAAGGCTAAAACTTTGAGACAGTCACTGCTGGCTGGGGCTTGGGAGGTTTCCTGCTGAGAGAAGTCATGGGGTAAACCTGATCACAAAGTCTGATCTCAGATGTACCATGTCATCTCTTGGGTTTCCTTGAACTGGTTCTCATCTCAACCTCAGTGCATCAGCTGAAAAAACCCTTTCCTGCCTTGAGGATGGCTTTTCTGGAGAGGAAGGATCCAGTACACAAGATGAAATAGTGCTTCCATAGACTAATTCCTTCCACTATGAAAAACCTAGTTGTTTTCTGCAGACCTGGCTTTAATTTTGAGATATTGAATTCTGTTGTGTCTTTATTCCAGGAGCACATATTTTAGCTGTTAAGAAAGCCAGACTGAGCTCTTCCAATTCTTCAAAAGCAACAACTCTTCCAGTTGAAAAGCTCTGGGTATTTTTTTTGTCCTATCAATAATCACAATTCTTCTGTCAAGTCCTTCCTAGAAAGCTGGGCTGAACTGATATGGTTTTCTGCCATTACTATGACTGTTTGCTGTACCTGGAGCTGTACCTCCATGGTCCTGCCAAGGCTTGCTGTGCATGCCAGTGTGACAGCATCCCACTGTCCCTAACTGAGGGCTCTAGCCATGGGATCATGGTGCTTATGGTAAGCCATAGAGTACAAAAGGGTAGCTAGCACCCACCAGCAACTTCTTTGTGTTTGGTATTCTCCAAACCACCTCTCTTTTAGGCATAGCCTAGGACTTAGGGAACCTAGAGGAACCTAAAGACACTGTTGTGCTTCAAGGCTGTACAAATGCTCACCATGGCCAGGGATAAACAAAGGAGACAAGACATGGCAGCAATGCTAAGATGGTAAGTGCTGGTGTTGCTGCAGCATCTGGAACATGGCAGAAGCTTGACCTTTCCCCAGCTGTTTGGCAAAGACTGTGGGGGGAAGCCTTATGGCAGGACAGTGGCCTCAAGTGGCCCCAAGGCAGTGCTACCTGTTGCAAAGGTTGTTCAAAGAGAACCTGCACTCTGGCTACATGGAGGATACAGAAATAAAGGGGTTTGGATCCTGGAGTGCATAGCCCAGAGGGCACTTGAGGGGCTGCCATTGCACCTTCATCTTTAATAGAGGTAGGATTGTTCCACCACAGCTCCAGCAGGTGCCCTCTTTACTCTCTCTGTACAGATGTGCCATCAGCTCTGAAGGTCTCTGGGTAGAGATGGTTGCCATGCCTGTGATACATCTTCAGTCTGGGCTTCCAGCATCTTCCAGACCTGGGAGGATTTAGCTTCAGAGGGATTTCCAAGGAGAATCATGGATGGGTTTCATCTGGAGGAGACCTTCAAGATCATCAAGTCCAAGCATTAACCAGCACTGCCAGATCACCACTAAACCATCTCCCTCAGCACCACATCCACACAGCTTTTCAATCCCTCCAGGGATAGTGACTCCACCACTGCCCTGGGCAGGCTATTCCATTCTTTCTGGGAAGAAATGTTTCCTAATATCCAACCTAAACCTCCCTTGGTGCAGCTTGAGGCCATTTGTTCCTGTCACTTTAGAGAACAGACCAAAGTAGCAGTTGTGTTTGGTCACAGAGTGTTGGGATATGTTTCCCAAGCTGATACATTTCCAAAACCTGGAAAACACTTGAAATGTTTGCAGTGGTCAACCTACCATTGTCTTTTCATCCAAATCCAGGTCATTTTCCTGTTGGTAATGCTTTGTGGATTGGAACTGAAGTCATGGAGAACAATTAGATCTCTTGATGAAGCTTCTAATAAGATAACATCACTAATAAAGTAACCACAAACCTGAAACACAAACCTAAGAAGCAAATTTAGCACACTCCAGATCTAAAAAAAAGAAAAATCCAATTAAAATCCTCCTGCTAGTTATCTGTTGAGATTTGCTTCTGAATTGCTGCACAGTTGCTTGTTTTCTTTTAAATAAGCAAACAACCAAAAGCCCAGGCTACTTCCCTCAATTGAGTTTATTTAGTGTTTGTTTGTTCCTCTCCATAGAAATTCAAGCCTTGTCTAGACTTGGAGCCTCTAACAATGACTGATAGTATATCATGAAGGGTGAGGAAGACAAACACAGCTGAAGAATGGATATGCTGGCAGGACTTCCATGGGTTGAGTTCCACCAGCTTGGTTTTGTCATTTCCATCAATGGAAAAGCCAATCTGCATTAGAAGTGAAGACATGATGGTGCAAGCAGGGGTTTTCCACTCCCCCATAAATATGCCATTTTAAGAAGTGAGGCTTAAACTGCTTTGTACATTGCATGCATAAACACCTCAGCTCCAGCAAAGGAAATGTCTCAACCACCTCACCTTGGTTTTCATCCACTCCTGAGTAATTCACAGGAGCATGAAGGTTGGAAGAGACCTGTAAGCTCATCAAGTCCAACCAGCAACCTAACACCACCATGCCACTGAACCATGGCCCTAAGGACCACAGCTAATCCAATGGAAAAGATGATAGAGATTCAGCATTCTTTGTTTAAACCACTAGAATTAAAACTATTCCTTTCTTTTAATATTGATTGTTTTTCCCCCCTCCCAAATACATCATTTACTTTTGATCAGATAAATCCTTTCATGTATGAAATAGGGGATATTCTGTTTTCAGGTCTTGCTGTAGGCAAAATGAGTGAGGGGCAGAAGAGTGGAAATGAAGAAGCAGTTCATTCAAGAGAACATTTTGCAACATAAGACTGAGTTTTTATCCCCCACATAGTTTTCTCTTGTTTTTTTTTCTTTTCCTGCTTGAAGCAGTGATCAGTCTGGTACAAACCCAAATCATCTCTGGGTTATACAGGCAACTGTTGGCAGATGAAAATATGTAACTCAGAAAGGTCTCCAGCTCCAAAAGCTCAAGCCAGGAGGGGCTGCATTTACAAACACTGAAACTTCAGAGCCTGACACTTCCAGGTAAGAAGCAAAAGCAACCTTCAAACAATTGCAAACGTTACCATGTTGCAAGCAACTTCTACTTTGTGACACTGACACAAATGGTTACTCAAGAGCTCAACACTTGTTCCTCAGATGCAGGCCTGCCAGAGCCAAAATAGCAAGGACATTTACAAGACAGTGATGTAACCTTCTCCCACTTTGTGTAAACGTGGTTGTGTGTTGCAACCTTCCTTGGTTTTTAATAGTAGAGCAGCAGTGTTTAGTGCCCAGAGTCCATGCTGCAACGTTAAGGATCTTTCTGAGCAGCTCAGCTGGTGTTTCATAAGCTGGTGGAGAACTCTGTGTGCACATAGTTATCATCCATGACCTAAGCCAGGGACAACTTTCTGTTCCTCTATTTATTTTTGTGAACAGGGCTGAGCAACACTGCTCTTTTTTTTTCTGCAGTG
Source organism: Galbula dea (assembly GCA_013399015.1). Classification (NCBI taxonomy): domain Eukaryota; kingdom Metazoa; phylum Chordata; class Aves; order Piciformes; family Galbulidae; genus Galbula; species Galbula dea. Next base: position 173,608 of record VWZX01000204.1, on the reverse strand, counting down.
GATGAAAGCTTCATAGGCAATCCTGAAAGCCAAGGGAGCCAGCACTTCCTCAGGGTACCAAGGGTTGTGCCCACCACAGCCAAAACCTTCTATGTCCCACAGAAGATAGAGAGAACAGGACAGAGTATCCACCAGGACACCTCAGAGAATCACAGAATCATTAAGGCTGGAAGAGGCCATGAAGATCATCAAGTCCAACCAGCAACCTAGCACCACCATGCCACTAACCCATAGCCCTAAGTACTGCACCTCTATGGTTTTGGAACATCTCTTCGGGCTGCCTCTGCACTCCCATTTAACTTTGGCCTTGTCTACATGGGAAAACCATAAGAGTGACAGTGCAATAGTCTTCTGTGCCTCCCCCTGCCTTGGTTTCTCCCAGTCTGGGAGCAGTTACTCCAAATTGCAAACCTCACTTGAGATCCAAGCCCTGTTTGATGAGATAATGGTTGCCTCCTCTGCAGCCAGCCCCCTGCACTCAGCTCTGCACAGGCCTTGGAGAGCTCTAGGAACACAGAGCAGCTGAAGGCAATGCTTCTCCTCTCTCCTCTTTTTGTGTTCCTTGCTCTAGTTTGCAGGGACAAACAGGAGGATGCTGGGCTGAGTGGTCAGAGAGCTTGGAGCTGGGCAGGGAGAGGAGGAGATGGCCATCAGGGAAGGATAATGAGCTTTGGGTGTTTCCTGGATCATGCTGCTGGAGCTGCTCTGATTTAGAGCCAGGCCAAAGGAGCCTGTTAAGGAGCTGCTCTCCTGTTTCTCTTACCACCCACACACACACAAGAAGAAGGAACAAGCTTTCCACTCACATCCAAGCCCATTCCAGGCTGTATGGAAGAGGAGAAAAAAGGATTGGGAGAAAAGAGAAGTCAAGCAGCAGTGGGCAAGGGCAGGGAATGTCTTTGCCCTGCTCTAGTGACAAGGCAGAAGCCATGTCCCCTCTTTTCCCTGCTTTCTTTTAGTGTTTGTAGACCTCCATCTGGGTGGAAGAGCTTGGGCTAGCCTGAGAACTTAAAGCCAAAGCAAAACATGGGTCTCTGTGAGCAGTTGGAGAACCAGCTACCTGCACAGATGACGTGCTGAGCTCATTGCTAAACCTCTCCCACCTTGCAGAGACAGCTCCTCACCAGGGCCCCACACAGCTGAAGCAGCACCTCTGTACCTGGCACAGCCCCTTACCTGCCTTGCCAGGTCTCAGGCTTCAGATGAGGGCAGGACCTTCTGTAAGATGTCTGTATCAGCATTTCCAACTCACTGAAGAGGTGCCAAGGCATGAATTTTACAGACTCCATGTCTCAGACAAGGAAAACTTTCTCTAGGTGATCCTGTTGTGGCAGGGGGGTTGGACTAGATGATCTCCAGAGCTCCCTTCCAACTCCTAACCTTCTGGGATTCCATGTAGTTGGGTGAAGGCAACCACTGTCAGCATCTGTTCTTGTTGCTGTGCCATGACATGAGGATGTCAGAGCAAAGGACAACTTGGGCTTCTAAGAACAACAGATAAAGAATAACTGAGGCTAGGTGGGACCTCTGGTGCAACCTCCTGCTCAAAGCAGGGTCAGCTGAGAGGTTGTGTTAGGTTGATAAGGAGGCAAACCTGCTAGTGGTAATGTAGGATTGCTATGGAGAGTTACAGGCTGTAGGAACTTTGTGATACCACCAGGTGAGAGAGGAGGTAAATCCAATATTGGACAAAGTCTAGAGGATTTGTTACTGAGAAGTCAATCCCTGCACTGAAGGAGTTCAAAAAATATAGAGATGTTGTACTTAGGGCTGTGGTTTAGTGCCATGGTGGTGCTAGGTTGATGGTTGGAGCCAGTTCCTTCTTCTGAGCCACATTTCAACTCTATTTCTGGAGAACATCTTCTAGGAAGAGCTGGGAGAGCTCCCACCCAACAGCATCTCTGCAGCAGAGTCTCACTGAAAATCTCACTTCAGCTGGATCTGCTGCAAATCCTTCTCAAGCAGAAGGAAATGCAGAGACAGGAACAGGCATGGAGCAGCAGCTGGGCTGTGCTAATGACTGAGAACACTGGGGGAGATATTAAAGGGCTGCTGTTAAGGGACTCCTAATAATTTTCAGAACCATTTCCTTTCCTATTTTCCCCCTGATGATCTGAAGCTGCTCTGGGTCCTTTTAAAGCCATTCTGCCTGCTAATAGTTTATTGCTTTATTTGAGAGGTTGCTTAGGGATAGCTAGGCAGCTTGTGTGTTTCCTTTCCCCCTCCCTTCAAACAGTGAGAGCATTTTAATCTTTCTTGGAGAAAAATGAATGTAATAAAACATGAACATCTTGGGTCCAATCATGTTGCAGTGGAGGCTGTTTTGGAGTGGCTCTCCTGGTTGCTGTGCTCTGCAGAGAGCTGGCAGCACCACCACTGCTCCAGCTTCTGGTAAACATCTTCATAGAATCACAGAATCATGAAGGTTGAAAGAGACCTTTAAGGTCATCAAGTTCAACTAGCAACCTAGCACCACCATGCCAATAAATCATGGCCCTAAGGACCACAGCTAGATGGTTTTGGAAGCCCTCCAAGGATGGTGACTCTACCACTGCCCTGGACAGCCTGGGCCAATTTCTTGTTTCAAGCAGTGGAAAGGTTTGCTGATTTAGGAAGGGAAGATGGAACATACTGGGACCTCTATGGTCTCTACAGATGGGGGTTTTTTTAATGAGTCATGGCTGACCTGGGTAAAGTCACATGATGGTGGCCAAAATTGCCCAAGTTCTGGGGTTACCATTATCAACTGTCATTTGGGACTGTGATCTTCAAGGTTTGGGAAACATTCAGGCACTAGCACCACCACCAGTGAGAGCTAACCTTGGTGACCTGCTGGAGAAGTGTGGTGGGTAGGACTTAGCAGCAGGCACTGGGAAACCAGAGAGTGTTTCACTGACTTTGGGTAAGCTTTTCACAAGGGAAATGGCAAATCCTCTATTGCCAAGATGTTTAAGAGGCTGGAGAGGTCAGGGAAATGGGGACTGGCCTCTCTGGTTGCTTTCACTGCTGCTACCTTCACAAAGCATAAGTCATGGGATGGGGACACAATCATGGCCCTGGGCTCTAGCTGGGGATTTTAGGGCTTGCTTAAAATATGTGTAATGAAAAATGTTTGTGAGTATGAAAGAGAAAAGCTTGAATCTGTGAATTCTGGAAGGTATTGGCTGTGGAAAAGAAATATCCTGAGCTTTTGGATCCTGCAAAGCCCCTTTAGGAGAAAGTGGAATTTTCCCTGCCTAAACAACAGTGCCTATATTTGTTTAACAGGAAAAAAAAATACCCCCAAAATTGGGAAGCCAGCAGATGTAGAGCCCTGATAAGGAGGAAAAGGAATGTTGTACCCAGGACATTGGAGAAGCTGTTCATGACCAGTTAATCCTTCAGCAGGGACTGTCCCTATGGGCTCAGCACCAGCAGTGGTCACTCCAGCCCAGGCAGGCTATGGGGTGGGATTTGGGACATGATCCTGACTTCAGCAAGAGATGTGGGTTCTTGGCATGTCCCAGGGGCTGGCACTTGAAATGGGGGAAAAACTTGAACAGGTCTATTCAAAGGCATGTAGGAGGACTTCTGTTTCTTTTGGAAGAAGTCCTCTCCTTCTGCAGGGTAAAAAACACCCAGTGAGAGAATGAAAAGTGCCTGTGAAAGGGAGGGAGCTACATGGGAGAAAGGCATCTGCTAGATTGATCTGGGAAGGGAAGGGAAGGGAAAAGAGATTCATCAGGCCAAAAAGAAGTGGGAACAGGCTTCTTCAGTCTATTAATCAGGCATCCATCTGAAGGAGAAAGGGACCTCTGGTCTCTGCATCTCAGACTGGGTTTTAACCTGCAACCATTTCATGGAAAACACTTTCCTCCTTTTCCACACTTCACTCAGAAGGCCAAGGTGGGAGATGGGCACTGGAAAGCCTCCTGTGGCAGAGTGATCCCATCCCAGACCTCTCCATGCAGTTGTCCATGAAGCAGGGCAGGAGCCATCCCTCCACCACCATCCCCTGTGGCCATGCTTCAGAAGAGTGAGCCCAGCCCCAGTTTTCCAGCAGGGAAGAGTATGGCCACCAGCATTCCAAAGGGATTGCAGCTTTTAGCCACTGTGTGTGTTGCCTTTGGCATGTGCATGGACCTAGGATGGGGCTAGGAGAGCAAGGTTGGGCAGCACCAAGGCACAGTGGTGGTGGCCTGGGAGGGATTCACCACTTGGCATGGCAGCTCCTTCCATAGCCAAACCAGGTGCTTTCAGCTCAGCTTATCCACCTCCCTTAGGCTCTGAAGTTTAATGCATAGAGAGATCTGTTTCCATTTGTGGTTCTGCTGCCAGGGGAAGAAAATACTGAGCCAAGAGTTCTTCTGTAGGCAGGCTTCAGAGGAATTGGGTCAGGACTTTTGCATTTGCACTCTCATTTTGAGTCCTGATGCAGAAAATCACAGCAAACCTTGTAGAGGAGATTTAGGGCCATTTTGCTAGCTATCTAGAGAGCATCTGGGAAGAATATCTTCCAGAAAGCATCCCCTTTTACATGTGCAGAGATTTCATTTCACTTGTTATAATTATTGCTCATTCTATTTTGCTAAGGTCATTATTTGCATTGTAAATGCCAAGAGAAGTAGAGGCAGAAGGAAGAAAAATGACAGGGTCTGATGTTTCCTCCCCAAACCACAGAACTATCTTCAAACCCTTCCATTCAGAAATGAGACTTACCACTTGAAAATCTTCATTTGCACAGAGCAAATTACACTGTCAGCAACCAAAATCTATTTTATTTCATTTTCATAATCTCCTGTATTGTGTGATTCCAGACTGCACATCACATGGTGCCCATTGCAAAAGAGATATTAGATCTCTTTCTCAGAGGTTGGGTACCCTAGGCTGAAGCTGTCATTCTTCTTGCTTCCAGGAATGCCTTTTATTCTCTCTTTGGCTTTCTGAGCATTCATGTGCCTAGCACATGAAGTGCTGCTGCAGTCACATGGCTGTGTGAACACACATGGTTCAACCAGGGCTCTGCTTCACATGGAGGAAAGGAGAAACATGAGACTCAAGATGAACTCTGACAATCTGGCAATTCTTTACCAAGGTGAAATTTGGACCTTCCTTGGAGAGGGCAGCCAGAAGGCTTTCCACTGGTGCTGTGCATGTGGAAATTGCTTTTTAGTTCTTGCTTTCAGTGGTGCCCAGGGACAGGACAAGAGGCAACAGACACAGACTGGAACAGAGGAAGTTCCAGCTAAAGCTCAGGAGGAACTTCTTTCCTTGGAGGGTGGTAGAGCCCTGGCCCAGGCTGCCCAGAGAGGTGCTGGAGTCTCCATCTCTGGAGACATTCCAAAGCCAGCTGGATGTGATCCTGTGCAAGCTGCTGTAGGTGAGGCTGCTGTGGCAGGGGGGTTGAACTAGATGATCTCCAGAGGTCTCTGCCAACCCCTAACCTTCTGGGATTCCTTTTCAATTCCAGGAGGATTTTTAAGAAAGAGTCTGAGAAGTTCCAGTGTCTGGTTGTCATTTTTTACAGTCCCATAGTTTCAGAGTATTTTACTGAAGCCTCTCAAGGGCCAGGTGCTGTGTTTGCATATTGTACAAGCTGCTGCTGCTGTTCTTCACTGCCAGGAGCACTCCTGCATCACAAGAGTGCTGGCCCACAACATAGCCACGGAGAAGGAAAGCCCAGAAGAGATCCAGCAGAGCTCCTCACCACCTTGGTGCACAAAGCTGAGTGAATGACTTCTATATCAGACCAGCAGCAGCCCTGTCAGAGAGGCTCAGTCTTGAAGTGTTTTACCTGCAGCCACTCAGAAACCTGAGGAAGAGCTGGGAACTGAAAAGAGAAGAAAAGCTGAACCCTGCAGCAAGCCCTCAGGGTCCTTCCTTAGCATAAGAACAGCCACCTTGGCTCTGACCAGGGTCAGAAATCTCAGGTTAATGAGTGAAGAGTGAAACCTTCAGGTTTGTAGATTTGGCTAAGTAGCTTGAGTTATCAAATGCCCCAGTGGTGGTGAGGAACTCCAGGAGGAGCTCATCACACCATGCAAGTAGAGCAAAAAGGTGGCAGATGAACTTTAGCACAGATTCACAGGGGGTAACCCACCCAAATGAAAAAGAACCCAAACAGGGTGCATGTGATGTTAAACTTGGAATTGGTAACCAGGAAATGGATCTGAGAGTCATCACTGACAGCTCTATGAAATCATCAGCTCAGTGTGCAGTGATTGCCAAAAAAAACCCCCCCAGAAGAGTGTAAGGTAGCATGAGGGGGGGAACTGGGGAGAGGAAGGCTACTGGGAAGACAGCTTTGTGTTGCTGCTGAGCAGAACTTTGGTACACCCTTACCTCAGCCTCTGGGTGAGGTGCTGGTCTCCAGTGCTGGAGGATAAGTCAGCAGAGAGTGGCCAGGGTGCTCAGCTACAGGTTGGGAAAGGCAAGAAGTCCCTAAGTCAGTAGGAAAAGAAATGGGCAGGGAGTCCACTCCTACAGACCAAACACCATGGCAGGTCCTGAGGGCTAACAGCAAGGGTGGACCAGCAAAGAGGGGCCAGGTTTCCTCACTCCTTCTGCCACTGGTGGAGATACAGAACTGGGATAAGTGATCCACCCTCTATTCCATTTCACATGCTCTTACCCTTTCCCTGACTGTGCCTAGCAGCTGAGACCTAAAGGAAGTATAGGAACAGAGCACAGGGGCCAGATGTTTCCCCCCAAAAAGCCTAGTGGACACTGACCTTTTGTGGCTCCCAGCATGGAGCTGCTGTTTGACTTAGGATGGTATTGTGGGTTGGTTTATTTTTAATTAAGGGGGGAAAAAAAAAGAGCAAAGGCAGCTTTGAAGTCAAACTTTGTTATTAGAGGTGACATGCCAAGCATGGGCAGGTGCCAAGGCCAAGACTTTATTTTGACTGCTGCCTCATGAGGAAAGCTGGCAGCTGGAAGAGCAAGGAGGTATGTCCTGAAGAAGGTGAAGAATTTAGCCAGGCTGCTTTCAACAGCTTCTTTGATGCTGGGTGGCTGAGAAAACAGAGTGGTGTTTTCTGTGTGTGCTGCAACAAAGTGTCCTTTAAGAATTGTCTTCTGGGACATGTTGAGCTACAACTTGGACCACTGCATTGACCTGACTCTTGCAGGGGGCCAGGTTTTGCTTCTGGAAGACACACTAGGTTGGGTTGTGTGGCTCAGGATGCTTATGTTGGGTTCCTTCTGCTATTATGAAATCCCTTTTTCTGCTGAGACAGGAAAAGAACCAACTTCCCTTTAGCCTCTAAGCTGCAGCTAACACTCAGCACGCACACCAGAGGCAAGGAAGTTTGCAGCCTCAATGAAGAAGCAGTTCTGTGTTCTTGGAAAACAGATTGAAAATGAAACTTGGACAGATTGGGAGGATGATTAGGGCTCTGCAGCCACAGCAGGAGTGAGACACCCAAGAAAAAACCCCACATGTGGGTAATCATTTATGTCATATATGACATAAATGATTTCCTGCACAGGATCTGTTAGGATCCCAGTAATATATAACACTACCTTTTTAAGGGGGTTACCCCCCCAAAGCCCAGGAAAGCTTGTTGAAGAGGTTTCTTTCCTCTTTGTGCCAAGTCCTGGCTCAGCTCAGAGGATAACAGCTGTCCACACCCTTTACATCCTCTCCAGCAGCAGCCTGAGACCAGTCTGTGGGTCAGTACCCTCTGGGATGCATTCAGTGCAGCAGTTGCTGATGGGAAGGAAGGAAGGATGTAGGAGGCTTCTTGTCCTTCCCAGAGACAATGACCAAGCCAGGTTGAAGGACAACTGCTCAGAGAAGAGCATGGCCAGGCTGCAAGACACATGCTTACCCTTCCAGCTCTACACTTGACACATCCTAAAAACCACCTCATGCCAGCAACACCAAGAATGGCTGCAGTTTGGCAGAAGGAAAGCCTCAGAATCCTGAAGGTTGGAAGAGACCTCTAAGATCATCAAGTCCAACCAGCAACCTAGCACCACCATGCCACTCAACCATGGCCCTAAGGACCACAGCTAGATGGTTTTTGAACACCTCCAGGGACAGAGCAGTCTTAATACACCTCTGTTGATCTCTACATGCACCCAGGAGCTTACCCTGATTGGCAGCACAGTGCAGAGCTGCTAGTTCCCTCTCAGAGGCAAAGCATAAAAGGCACCAACTTCAGTTGTGTTTCTAAGCAGAAAGTGGCTGAAAACATTTAGCTTGGTTCAAGACCATGCACTCCTGAAGAATTTTCTCCAGCAACCTTCCTCCTCCTGTAAGTCTGGTTGCTTTATGGCAGGTTTTTCCTTCTTGTTCTTTGCTTTTAAAGGCTGCAGCTGCTGAGGTTTTTGGTAGTGGAATGGACAAAGAACAGAAACTTCCCTGAAAGCTCCCCACTCTATAAAGCACAGACACTATTTTCTTCAAGAGGTTTTAATGAAGACTCATTTTGAAACCTCTCCCCTTGTACAACACATTTAAATGTACATCAAACTCAGATAAAAAATAAAGCTTTCTTACAAAGTACACTTCTCCAGTGAATTTTTTGCCCTTTTTTTTTTTCTTTTAAAACTTTTTTCTTTTTGCAGTAAAAATAGCTGCTACATAAATCCCTCCTGATCTTTCAAAAGGAGTCACAGTTATTTCCAAAAATAGAATTCATATTTTAATCCTACAGGATAAGCTTCAAGAAGAGACAAGTCAACTGAAAAAATAAGGCTTGTATATAAACTGGTTTTTAAAAGGACATGCATAGAAGTTAGAAAACAAATGCCATTTATAAAGAGAGGAAAAAAAAACACAAAGGTAGTTTTATCCCTATTAATATTTTCAGTTACAGAAGAAACCACAAACAGGCCCTTTATGTCCCAGAATATTACATGAATTTCTTGTAAAAAAGCCAAAATGCACAAGGAATTGCCAGCTTCAGTCCTTGGCAAAAATGCTAAGGCAGCCTGCCCTCCCCACCCCACCCACCCCCCCCTTCAGATCAGAGGCACACCATATGCATGCATCCTGAGCACTGAGGTTGTCTCTCAGGCCAATTAAATAGTTGCAGAAGGTTGTTTATCCTAGACAAACATGAACCCAACCAAAAAGAATAAGTTTACATTCATCCTATTTCAAACCACACACACACACACACAATTAGTTTAATTTACACTATACAGGATCTGTTAAATAGGAACATGACAGAGCTTCAAAAAGAATCAGAGGATATATACAAACTGAAGATTGAAATGGTGTGATTTTTCCTTTCCTTCTTTAAAGGGTCTTTTATCTTTCTTTCTGTCTTTATTCTTGAACAGCTGCTACATCTGTTTCTGGACAGAGAGTGTTTTGTACCTAGGCAGCCCATTTCTGGAGCAGTGATAACCATGTGCTTGAGAACAAAATACCTGAAGAGCAATTCTCCTTCCTGCTCCTTTCCAAGACATTAGTTGGGGTTTGTTTCCTTTCTAAAGAAACTGCATGCTAGAAGATGGAAGCAAGGATGATGGTGTTTGAAAATAGCTGAGCAACAGTTCTGCTGCCCCACTGCTTTTCTCATCCAACCTTTGGTTTGAAAGCCAAGCCATTAGTAGATGACAGTGGAAGGAGCCAAAACACTTCAGTACGCTGGCAGTACAGGCAGTCGAAACGCTTAACCCAAGAACATTTCCATGTCTTCATGCCACAGCCAGGGTCTGTGCTGACTTCCATCCTGCTCAAGGTGCCTGACATGGCAACTGATGAAATAAGGCCACTTCCTCCCAACTCTCCCTGGTTACCAAATCACTTTAAGGTCCTTATTTCCCCCAAGAGTCGCAGCCCCATCGAACAGCCAGCGGAACCAACTGCAGATGGTTTCCAGACGCACAGTTCCAAGATGTGATCTTCACACCTCTGCAGCACCACAGCATGGTGTGTGGGAGGGAGTGGGAGTTCAGTCCTCTGTGTCAGGCTGCACCCCCAGCATTGCATGCAGCTCCTCTGCTGTGTAGCCCAGGAGGTTCTGCAGGTCACACACGAAGCGGTAGACGTAACGCTTCCCAGAAGTCTTGTGGATGATGTTCTTGTCGTAGTAGTAGCGGAGGCCTCGGCTCAGCTTCTCATAGTTCATTTTGGGTTTGTTTTTCCTCCTTCCCCACCTCCTTGCCACCTGGCAAACCAACCAAAAAGAGAAACTAAATGCAAAACTTCAAGTTGGGGTTTTCTACTTGGTGGCTGAACACCACAGTTAGTAAAATGCCCTTCTCGGCCAGAACGTTTTAGTTGTTTGGGATGTCCCAAACCCAGGTTAAGAGGAGATCAAATCCCTTCTCAGTCAAAAGCACAGAATGTTAGGAGTTGGAAGGGACCTCAAAAGATCACCTAGTCCAACCCCCCCTGCCACAGCAGGATTCCCTAGACCAGGTAGATTTTAGTTGTTTTGGATGTTCCAAACCCAGGTTAAGAGGTGAGCTAGTGGTTGAGCTGGCAACTGAATATCCCCTGGGACAGTTAACAGCAGCAGCTTCATGAGAAAGTGGCTGATAGCAAGTCTCAGAGAATAAGGATGAGGAAAAGGAGATCAAGTTTATGGGAAATATAGTCTCCTCTCTCCAGAAGAGAACATTTCACCTTTAATTTGCTATTGAGCAGCATGAAACAGCTCTTTAACTGGAAGTTGGATGATAAGAAGGTCCTTGGAGTTAATGATTCTTTTTTCATAAAGGGCTCAAGTGGACTTTATATCACATCTCTTAATACAACTTTCCTACTGATAACAGTTATCAGGTGATTCAGCTCCACCCAGTAAGCTAACCTCCAGCATTACACTGTCAAGAGAATTAACTTTGGATACCACCTTGAAGTTTCAATCCATACCACATGTTCTCCTAACTACAAGCAAATGCTGATAGCCCTGGGTGGCAAGGAGAGGGGTGGAACATCCCCCAGCAATCCTCAGTGTACAGCAAAGCATTTGCAGATGAAGAGACTTCAGCAAGTGGCTGATCAGGTACATGCTTTTTATTCAGCTAGTGGATCAGCCCCTAAACCTTTTTGTTAGTCACAATTACCCACACACCTCATCTGGGTCAGCAAGTTTAAATTCCCATCCATCTCCTGTCCAGCTGATGAATGACTGACAGGACTTGTCAGTCAGTAACTCCAGAAGGAACTGCCAGAGCTGGATAGGTCCACTGCCTGTTGGTTGAGAAACAGGGGGCAGGGAGAAACCACAATAAATACTTCTGCAAGCTCTTACCAGTGCCTGTGATGATGCTCACAGATAGACCTAGATTACAAGATAGATCTTCTAATTACTCTGATTTACCTTTTCTGTTTTGAATATCAGAAAGAAACCTAAGGTTTTTCTCTGTAACTCAGATCTGCTCCTAAACATGTTAAAATTGAAGCCAGCTTTTTCCTGGAAGCAGGGGATTTGACACAAGCCATGTCTTTCCCCTTCAGATGGATCCCTCAGCCCTCACTCCCACCTCCCATCAGCTGCATTTCAAGCTCCAGGGCTTGTCCTGCAGTCCTTGGCTTCACAAACATTGTAGATGGCAAAAAACAACCCCAAACAACCAAACCAAGGACTACATGAAGAAAGTCTTAACAGGAAAGCCAACATCTGTGGAAACTCCAAAGCAAGGGAAAATTTAACCAAGTTTCCCAGTTTTTCAAACAGATTCAAAACTGTGTTTGATTTTCCCATGTTCTGACATACCTTCCTGTCCTGCCTTGAGCTGGCTAGTCCTGGGAGACACTTTAGCAACATTTCAAATTGAAACTCACCCTGACTAGTGGTCTCCCAAGTTGTAAACCTTCCAACTCCACAAACTTCATCACCATGCCACAGGTTTACAGAGAATATTGACATTACCTAAGAAAAGGAGTAACCATTCTGCTTCACTACTTACCAGTAAAGCCAGCTAGAATTGCTGCTGGTATAACTGGTTTCCCTTGCTCTACAGGATCACTTCTTTCTTGAATGTAGTCTTTGAAAGACATTGTAGGTTTGCTGAGGCACAAGGACTGGCTACAGTCATCTTCAAAGCTCTCATAGGATGGCACCCGCTGTAAATCCACTAGTGAGGACTGGCTGTTCCAGGACTGCAGCATGGAATCTGAGCTCTCATAGCTTTCTGCACCACTGTCACTAGATTCATGTTCTCTCAGCTTCCCTTTAGAAAACAAAAGAAAAAGAAAGGGTTGGGGTTTTTTCCTCCCTTTTCATCTATCTTAGCTCTATAAATCATCCAAAGGAGGAAAAAAACCCCTAGAGAATATGGCCTTGGACCCATGGTTATCCTGCAGGTAATGACTCACCAGAGTTATCTATCAGCAAGTTCAGATTGCTTCTTGGAAAGTCTTGATTTACTGCACAGTAGTTCACCCCAACAGCATCTGCTTGGGTTTTTGGGAACAAGGAGAACTCTTGTTCTGGATTGAGGAGATTGGGTGCTGTGGAAGTCTGACAGACATCAGTCAGGAGATTGGGTTTGGGGTAATCGAGGGCTTTAGGGTAGCCAGGCATGTGCATACCATAGGAGTTCTGCTCTATATTAACAGCTGAAGAAAGAAAGCAAAATTCATTAGATTATTTTCCCTGCAGACCCTTCAACAGACTCCTACACCTCCAGCACTTCACTACATCTGTGTCACCAAGAGTAATTTCCCTATGGAAATCTGATTAAGAGAGTGATAGATGCTACAGGCTACTCAAGTTGATGAGCAGCTCCCCAACTACTGGGCTCCAAATCAAGACTCTGAGGATGTCCCTCTACAGCCTGCTAACCCCAAGCATGTCTGTTGTTGGTTCTAAAAGGAAACTACAGAGCTACAGAAAAAAGCTGGAGAAGCTTAAATGGTTTTGAGTAAGATCCTCATCATTAAGCAGTGTAATAACGTTGAGCTGGAGATGGACTGTGGGAGAATGAAATACATCACCAACCAAAAACATCCCCACACACTTTCAGAAGTTCTGTTACACTTCTACAGTCTTTAAAAAGGCCTAAACATTCTTGCTGCTCCTCAGGGATGCTAGTTCTTGCCCCAGTTTGCTAGAGGTGGGACTGCCCATGCTGCTCCAGAGATGCAGGCTTTGGCACATGGAGAGGAAATTTGATTTTCTCAAAGCCTTTGCTCTTCAAAAGGTTTGTGCTATGAACTAGATGCCAATGAAACAATACTAGGAAAGAAGGCTGTAGAAATGGAAGTCAATTGTTCTCCTCAAGCACAGGAACTAGTCTGCTGCTTTTGTTTTTAAACTGGGATCTGTGAATAAAGAGAGATACAAAGTGTCAAATTTCTTAACATACTTACACAAGGAATTGTTATTGACCCAGTGAGGAACTGAGGTGAGATGAGAGTTTGCCACATACTGATCCTCTGTTTTCTCTTGGCTTTCTGGGTAGAGGAAGGGAAAAAAAAAAGACAAAGAAAAAGGAAAATTTGGTTTTACAGTTTTAAAGAACTGGCCTGTGTGTGCCACAAAAAGCTTCTGACTCTTGAGTATTTGGGGGTCATCATTCCCATAAATTCTACAAACACACTGCTCTGCATTCCCTCTCTTGCAAAACACCACACCAAAACCACTACACCAACCTCCAGTAGGCTTGAAAAGCATCACCCCAATTGAATTTTAACATAAAACATAGAAACATCAACAACTGCAGTGTGTTTTAAGGTCCAAGTCCTTAATATATGCAACTGGTCAAGGTAAAACTCTCCAAGCCCAACAGGACTCAGAGCCCTGCATGTAGGGGTTTAGCAACAGTGTTCACCTAAGACACCTCTAGGTGTCTGACTTCTTCACAGTCATCCACCAAACTATCTCCAAACACTACACTAAAGGAACCAACCCAAAAAACTTGTAACAAATTTTATCCAGCTCTTGGTGAATTCTTTTTTTTCCAAATGGGATATTACAGGAGCCTAATCTGAATCTAATTTATGTCAGTGATGATCCCAAATAAAACCTGACTGTAAGAGGTGCACAGCATGAGCACCAAGATTTCTCCAGGTATCTGCACCTGTGTTTTGCAGACCAAGTTCTGCTAATGCTTTTCTTAGCCAAGGTTTAAAGCTCATGTTGAGTTCTCAGAGAAGCCCTTCCCAGTGAAACAAGTGTCAAAGGAGTACCATTTCTGTTTCTGTCAGAAGAGCCTCAAACCAACAGCTCTTTCTGGCTCTGTAACTACCTTTTATCATCTGTTCCAGGTGTTCCCACAGAATATCACCCACATAGTCAGGTGCCAGCTCCAGGAAACGCTCCTTGCCCAGGTTGCATAAGTCTTGGCCACTCATAAGAAACTGATGGAAGTTCACATTGGCCAAACTAAATTCATTGGTAGCCCATGAAAGCCACTGGCAAACTTGCTGTTCTGTCCACAGCCAGGGATCTGCAAGACAGGAAGTATCCAGTATTTAGAGGTAATTCCTGACCTTTGTCAAATAATCTTCAGTAGAAAGCAGGGAATGAAAAAGTTTCTCCAAGTTACTTAGTTCTGAATGAATGTATCCTTGAATCCCAACAAAACCCAAACCAACACACAAAACTGGCCCTCTATTTTCCTGCTGCATTCACTTGTAACCAGAGATGTCCTCAGCTGGCTTGATTCTCTCTCATGCTGCCAAAGCATGAGCTCTCCATGCACCCAATTTTAATAGCAGCAAGTCTGCTCTTTCCAAGTCAAGCTGTGCCAGATCCACATAGGATCCATTCTTGTGTTTCCTACTGACATCATTCATTCTCTTTTGAAAGAGCCACTATTCAGCCTCCTCCTTAGCATGAAAAAAAAGAGCTTATAAATAGCAAAACACTTACTATTTGGGATACCCAGTCGACACTGTTCCTTTGTGAAGCCACTGAAAGTATCTTTCAAGGCCTGACTCATCACAGCCTTACTGCACGGGGTTAACAGAGGCAATTCACAGTTGTTGGACTCTGGAAGAAAGAAAAAGGGGGGTGGGGAGGTTGGGGAAAAGAAGGGGAGATTGAATTTTAGGCCAGGGAAAGGAGTGACAGGGTGTTGTGCACTATTTGAAGAAGAAAAGGATGCTAGAAGCTACATATTTTAGAAACAGACCCATTTACACACAGAAACCTGAAGGTTGGAAGAGACCTCTAAGGTCATCCAGTCCAAACAGCAACCTAGCACCACCATGCCACTAAACCATGGCCCTAAGGACCACAGCTAGATGGTTTGGGAAGCCCTCCAGGGATGGTGACTCCACCACTGCCCTGGCAGCCTGTTTATTTTCTGCTATATTAAATCTTTGACTTCTATATCAAGACTAAAATCTCCTTGTTTGATCAAATTGCATCATACAACATCAAAGCTTTGCAACATTCCATGACACAGATCCTCATTTCATCTTAGTAGTTTATAAAGTGCCTTTGCTGCAGGGAAATGAAAAAGAAAGTAATAGTAAAGAAAATATGAGACTGCTTATTCCCATTTTGTCACCTACAGTTTAACCTCAGAGTTCCATGGAACTCCAGCCCTCATTTAGTTTGAGAGGCAAGTAACTGAAAACAGGGTTGTGAAGAACCAGCTTGCACCATTTCACACTGCTGACCAATATTTCAGACCTTGCCATGGATCTCTCCATCACCCAAGTACATGGTGGGAACCAAGCACATGTGACTGCTAACAAACTGGTACCCAGTGCCCAAATACTGCAACAGAATCTGCAGCCAGCATCATCCTCTTGCCAGGAAAAATTACTCAGCTGCTTAAGTGATTTTGAAATTTCCAAGTAGAAAACACTTTCAGGACAAATTTGGCTTCTACTCAGGCCTTTCTGGTAGCTTTGCTCAGAAGATGCCTCATTTTACTCTGAAAGAGGAACTTCTAAGCTGAAGGAAGTCAAGCACACTGCCTAGATGTTTCAGATTAGGAAACCTTTTACTGCTATTTTGTTTGTGGTTGGCATCATTAAGCTAGGGGGAATTTGTAGACAACTTAACCAGCTCACTCCTGCATCCCTCAGCTTCTGAGAGCCTCTGAGAACCCAAACACAGGTGGTAGCTGAAGGAACTCTGCTCAGTTAGGGGCATGTAACAGTGGCAGGGTATATAAAGGTGATGAACTTGGCAGACTCCAAGCCAGTTCATGAAGCTGTGCAGCTCCTCTTCTTCTCCTAGGTTACACACAAGCTCCACCTGCCCCAGCAAGTGGAGCTCATTACCAGCCCAGGCTTAAACTTCTGTTTTCACCACACCCATCAATATCTGCTAGGACTTGCTTTGCTGACCAAAGCAGGTGACTGATTAGAAACACATTAGAACAAAAGACTGGTGGTTTTCAGAGCTCTGAAGGTTTGGGGTTTTTTTTCCCTTCCCTAAGGGGAGATAAAGGCAGCATCAGGTAAAGCATCTCCATTTAGGACAAAGCTGGCTGTTTTGTCAGGGCTTTTAGACAAGGTTTTGTAGAGAATTCTTGGTAGGTACTGTCCTACACACACATAAAAGCTCTAAAAATCCCCACTGCTGTT
Organism: Galbula dea; assembly: GCA_013399015.1. Classification (NCBI taxonomy): domain Eukaryota; kingdom Metazoa; phylum Chordata; class Aves; order Piciformes; family Galbulidae; genus Galbula; species Galbula dea. Next base: position 157,173 of record VWZX01000204.1, on the reverse strand, counting down.
AAAGGTATGGAGTAAAACACAGTAGGGTTTAACAAAAAAAGGGCCAAGGAAGGAGCCTGCAGAATGGTTGAGATGTTGCAAGTTTAAATCACTTCAAACTTTTTGCTTTAAAATATACTCTTAATCTTTAGCTCAACCTTAAACTCTCTTAGCTCAGCCTTAAACTCTATTAGGCCACTGAATGCCAGCTCTCTTTCCTTTTTAGGACAGGGAACAGCAACTGCCCACAGAGCAACTCAGAGATGAAATCAAGCATGTCCACAGGAATCCATGTACTAAACCACTTCATTTTAGGGCAATCCAGTTTGCATTTGTACTAAGAGCATAGTCAGGAAATATTAGTTTTAGCCCAGAGATTTCTTTCTGATCTGCTGACTGGATAAAGGAACAAAGTGAAGAGTTACCATAAGAAGTAGAATCAAATCCTGTTGGCACTTCTTGAAGTGTTTGATCCTCATTTAGGGAGAAGAAACAGCCAGCAAAAAGAGAGTTTGAGCTCTCAAAGGTGTCAAATGCTGGTTGACGCTGCAAGAGAAGAAAGAAGCAAGTGAAAAATGGGAGCTTTTTGCTAGAGCACTCTCAGTTTCATTGCTAGGAAGTGGCTGGGTTAGCTTTCCTAGATCTGGAGATCATGTACAACCACTATCTTGAATCAGCTAACTTGTGCCTTTGAACTTGAAACACAAACGGCATAACTTCTTGTCCAGGAATACAAAACAACTAACACCCAGACCACAGTGCTAGGTGGGTGGCATGTTCTGAAGGTTACAGGAAAACCAAGGCAGGATATTCTTACTTTTCCTGTAATTGAGGCTTTTTAACACAATAGAGAATGCAAATGTCTCTGCAGATATAGACACAGAGAGATATGTATTTATTTCCAGATAGTTTAAAAATCCTCATTTCCTTAACCCTTTAGATGAAGTAGCTACCAGCTTTACAGGGCTTGAAGAGAGATGTCACTCCTTTGCTGTGGCATTGATACTTCTGAGTTCCTCAGTTTGCCAGCTACCCCATGGTGCAGTCTTTCAAGGGCTCAGAGGCTCAGTGAAACTCTGCTAGTTTCACTGTACAGAAGGTGATAAACAGGACTGAGAAAAATGTTCCAGATCAAAGTGGATTCTGCTCAAATACTGGCAACACTTCACAGATATTGGTGTATTTTGGAAACCTAACTCCTTTCAAACTTGACTTGTGTCACCTGTTGTATACTAGAAATATACTTCTACTAGATCCCCCCCAGTCATGTTGCTCTTTGGGGGGCAGAGGGAATGGTAACAGGGGAGGAAGTAACTTTAAAAACAACTTAGCAACTTGCTTATTAGTCACAAGGAATTCATATCTACAATATCTAGTGGCATGGATGGCTAAAAGTTGCCCACTGAGGTTTTTAAAAGCACCTGATAGAACATTGTTCTGGAAAGCTACAGCTTGCTCATGGCAGCTACTGCAGCTCAGGGAGCTGGAGACAAAGGCAACTTGCAAATGCTTGTTTGTTTGATGCCAAAGGAGAGGATTTAGCTGGGGACAAGGTAGGGATTTTTCAGGGCAGTATTCACATGCAAAAGCAACCTGAAGTATGCATGCTTCTGGAACAGTAGGTGAGTATTAATGTTTCATCACATTCCCTAACTTTCATGTCACCACAAAGTGTCAAGCAGCTGGGGAGCCTTTTTGCACCAGGTGCCTTGTGTCACCCCCTCCCTGACTTCCCTGAACTACATAGACTCTAGGGAGAAACCAGAACCCAGCATTTGTAGCTGTATTTTACAACAAACTGCAATGCAGCCTGGAACATACATTCTAAAAGCATGCAGTTTACAGAAGGAAAAAGCTGATAAAGTAAACAATACCCTGCCTTGATTAACTGGCTTCAAAAATCTCCACTGAGCACTGGCCAGTAGAGAGAAACTGTGTCTGGCTGATTCAGGTAACCCTCACCCACCACAGTCCAAGCCATCCCAAATGAAACAAGTTAATAGCAATTGCTAAATCTGCTAGTAAAAAAGATTCTTTATGCATTACTAGATAAAAGCACTGAGTCATCACTAGTGCCTAAAAGAAAGGGCAAGTTCTTTCAACACAATCTGGAAACTCCTGCATTCTGTGTAAATAGCTGCCCCTTACCCTGAGTCACTGGAAAAAATGCTGTGGCATGTGAATGAGTAAAATCTATACTGTGTGAGTTTCAGGTTTCCAAAAGAGAAAGGATTCATGTTTAAGCAGGTTCTTGATGTAGTAGTAGTAAGAGTGGAACAGAAAAAAACCCCCCAGTGTAGAATAAATTCTTCTTGCCCTATCAGTTAGGCAACTATTTGATTTGGCTTTTCAACATGAAGATGAATTATTGCAGAACACCACCAAAGGAAATGTGAACAGCTACAAAATAGTAGACTACAGGTCTCTATTTTGACTTAATTATATGACAACAACTGCTTAGAGCAACCACTGTCTTACAGAGTACACAGCTGCTAAGTTGGGGGATCTCTTGTGGATTATTTTGTTGTTGTGGGCAGGACAGAAAGCTAAGAAGAGACATAAAACATCAAAGAAGTTAGCACCAGAGTCTCACTAACTTGAGTCTTCAAGACATGAGACATTCCTCAAGAGCAGAAAGTGTCTTCCTAGCTTTTATTTGGTTTGCATTAATCAATGCTGTATAAAAAACCAATTACTACTGGGAGTAAAAAGCAACTTGCATGAATGGGGAAGAGGGAAGCCCTTAAAGACTGAGTCTTTACAGTCTGCTTCTCATTTCATCTCCTTTTCTAAGTTCCTTTCAAAACACAGTAACAGATACAGCCTAATCTAAACACAAAATAATAACTACCTTTGGTTTCTTCCACTGTATTGGACTGCCATTTCACACAGTTGCATGGAGTAAATGAATAACCTGCTTTCTTTTCATGCAATGCTCTTGAATGAATCAGACCTAACCACTCAGGGAGGATCTCATCAGGTTCAAGATCTAAAGGCTACCCCCCTCCTGCCAATCCTGTAACCTTTCTTGAGGCAGGAGTCTCACCAGCTCCAATAGATCTGAGCTCAGTTCTTGTCTACCTCTTATTAGCAAATTTTTAGGATTGTTGGAGGATGGAGGGAACCTCCTTGGGGGAGAGGTTTGGGAGTCCAGGATTTACAGCCTCCTCTTTCAGATCTGCTTCTCACATCCCTACTGGGATCAGGGGGATGCACTAGAGGAAGATTAAAAGCTACAAGCATGCAATTAAAAACCTGAAAATCTGTGTTCACCTGGGCACCTGTGTTAGCACTACTAAGAACAGAATAAATGCCTTGCCTGGGAGATGGCCCCCTTGGCTTTAGAAGGTGACAGCTCAGGAGTACTCACCTTGAGCATTCCTCTGTACATGTTAGCCACAGGAGCTACTTGATCCATGTTCCTGAGCCCAAAATCACTCATCTGAAAAAACAGAGAGGGGTCACATGAAAAATGTTGCTACCAAGCATGTTAACAGATGCATCTCACTGCTGCAGTACAGACTACAGAACAGCTCTCAGAAAAAGAGAGAGGGAAAGCTTTTCCTCTCATTGCTCACATCCTGACCATGCAGGGCAGAATTGCCATCTTCCTTAAGCAGCTTTTTAACTGGAAGACCTTTCCCAGGTATTACTGGTGGTGTAGTTTTATGAAATGAGTGAACATGAGGATGGTTAGCTTCTGCTACCCAATGTGAGGGCTTTTAGTACCTGATTCTGTTAGTCTGAAAAGCCTACAGAAGTTCTTTGCCCACCAAGTATCTATCACTTTCAGATATTTTCCTACTTTCCCCTGTTATCTTCAGCTCAGATTTGTGCTGTTTTATGCTTACTGTGCTCCTGCTCACATGCCATGATACACTTTGGAAGGAAGGAAGCAAAGTGACAGAGTGAGACACCTTCATGTGGGAACATTCACCCCTTTCACCCTCTGATGAAGAATCCCTGAAGCCAATACCCACTATCAGCAACCTGTTTTTTTTTCCTAGGCAAAACATCTCCCAGCCTTGTTATCTTGCACATTTTGTAAGCATGGGATTAGCATATTTATAAAGCTTGACAAGGCCTAAGTTTTAATTGAAAAGGGCTTAAGCAGCAAAATACCCTTTTAAAATGGATGATGATGAAACCACCACCAATGTCTTCATGCTACTGAAATCAAAACTGCATTATATTGCCTATATTACTAGGAACAGGGTTCTGGGAGGCCTGTAGAACTTGTTCTCCTATATATCATTTAAGGCAAGGAGTGATAAGGTTCTTATGCTTTTACTGACCTATAGGAGAGATCAAACATAAGGAACAAAGCCAGTTTTATGGCCATTATTCAGGTTTATCATGATGCTGTAACTCAGGTGTCAGTGAATGATACCTTATCAGGCTACACTGCAGCAAGTTGTCTCTCAACAGTTTTCCTTCTCCTTTTTTCACAGCATTGGGCTAAACTCTCTTGCTCCACAAAAACTGCCTGAAAACATGCCCTTGTATTGAAACACTATTAATGTTTCCACAAACCAATGATCACTTGTGACAAGCAAGTTGCCCCACTGACAGAATCACAGGAGTAATAGTGTTAGGAGTTGGAAGGGGCCTTGAAAGATCATCTAGTCCAACATTAACACAAGGGGAAAACAAACCCCATCAAAATACAGTCTTAAACTCAGAAAAAGATGGAAAAGTAGAAGCTTAAGAAAAGAAGCTCAGCTTCTTAAAGTGACACCACTTGCAAAAGCCATCCACATAAGAAAGGAGGAAAACAAAAGCACCCAACAGCCAAGGCCAAGGAACTCCTTAATCATGGTATATGTAGTTGATCACTTAAAAATCAAGAGTCCTTAACCTGAAATGCCAACTGCAACTTCACTGTTATTAGATCTATGGGGCTTATCACTGAAATAAAATAAATCAGACTGTGAAAGGAATACTTGACTCACACTTTGTTCATATTACCTGAAAGTACAATCCACTGAATGGTAGTTTTCACCTCAAACAGTGTGTACAAATATTTGATCTAAATTACACATCTCATTGAGCAGCAAAGAATGTGACCCAGCATGAGGCTCACTCAGCAAGCATCTTAATCTTTTCATTACATTTGCCACATTTTAAACAAGCCTTGCATTTGGCTGAGCTTTTCAAGAAGGAGATGGCAATTTCTAACACCCCTTGTTTTGCCTCTGAAATCTGCTCTGGTGTCTCTAAGGACAAGTAGCTGCAAGGCTCACCCACTGGAAAGCATTTGGGAAAACACTATATCTATTTTCAGGAAAGTTCAGAGATCTGATCCCCAGTTAGAACTACAAATAAGATTTCTGACACCTTCAAGGGCAATCCTGGCCTCTCTATGAATCCTGTTAGGAACTTCCCTATTGACTGAAAGGACTGAGAGTCTCTCCTTCCTAATTTTTATTAGGGTTGGGATTTTTTGGTTTGGTTTTTTTGGGGTTGGTCGATTTTTGGGGATTTTTGTTTGTTTGTTTGTTCTTTTGGGGTTGTTTTTCCTGATTTGTTTGGGTTTTTTGGTTGGTTGGTTTGGTTTTGTTTGCTTTTTCCTTTAGAAATGTTTAGGGTCCTAGGACAAAAGGTTTATACAAAGTCTTCTTTCCATGGCATTGCTCATTAACCCAAGTCCCTGTTTCTCCATGCTAGGCTGCTCACTTCTTCTGTGGCCTTGCCTGGGCAGCTGCTAAACAGCTTATGGAAAACCAGACCTCGAGCTCTAGCCTAACAACACATGAAAACCTTTAGCATGTTTTCTAACACTCCAGTTTTCTTCCTCCAACATCATCTCTCAGGCTGCTAGGCATTGCTATACCCTTTGCTCATCGTCCATCAGCTTTCTCCTCATCTGCAGGAGAAGTTTCCAGCCCTCAGATCCAGAACCCTTATGGAGGAGGCATCACAAGACAAGCAGAGCTGAAGAGGCTCTTTCTGACACAAAGGGTTAAAGCTGGCTTTCTGCTGGACTTGGAAAGCTGCTGTTTAAATTCAGAAAAAGCCACTACGGCACGGCATGGTGTGACTGGGCCTCTCACATCCAACTCCTCCACTAAAGGCTGATGACTGCTACTTGCCAGCTCTAATTGGTTTAACTGGCAGGACACCTTCTTCAACACCCCCGCATAGCTGAGTGGGTGAACCAGAACAGGGTCAACAGGATCAGGCACTTATTAACTAATACTCCTGAATTCTGATCAACTTCTTTTCAGCAACAGCCAGGGTGCTATTTGCCCACAGCTGGATTCAGCTGGGAAGCAACCCGCATGGAGAAATAAATAAGCCAGCCGTGCTAGTGTCAGCAACCTATCTCCACCGCCTTTTTTTCCCCTTTAATGTTGTTTTTAAACGGCAAATTTAGACTCCTGACACAAAAATAAATAAATTTCCTTTCAATAGGCTAAGAGACAAGCTCCCGTCTTAGGAGCAAGGATCCCCCTCGTCCTAATATTGGGCTTCCCAAACCCCGATGAGCGATAGTCGAGAGCTTGAGGAGGACTTTTCGCCCACATAAAAGTCAGAGTGGGGAGATCACAGAGCCCAACATTTTTCAAGTCCCTTTAAAGTCCTAACCAAATCCAGAGTACGCGCTGCCCATTAACCCTTTCCTCACCAAGGCGTCTCCTTCCATCACCGCTTTGGATTCGTCCCTCCCGCTTGCCTCTCCGGTGCTCCCTCCGCCCCGCGGGGTCTGCCCGCTCCCATCTCCCCGGTCGTGCCTCTCTCCATCGCCCTCAGGGGCGGTTCTCAGGGGGCTCGTCGGCCGCATCTCCGCCCGCCAAGGGGTCCGCCANCAGAGCGGAGCGGAACAGAACGGGTCGGTGCGTGTTGGTAAGCTTCCCTCCCCCTCTTCCTTCTCCCGCCGCCCCCGCCTCACCTGGCCCCCCCGAAAGCGGCGCTCGCCTGCTCTTCTGCTTCCCCTTCCCGGCGGCACCGGCACCACGCGCAGAGTCCAAAGGAAAAGGCGCCGCTGCCTNGAATCCCGGAGGATGAAGAGGGGCGGGAGGAAGGAGGGAAGGCGGGTGCCCGGCGGCGGGTGCGTGGGCGCTGCTGGCTGAGCCGCTCCTGCCGCCGGCCCGTGCGGTACTATGCCTTGCTGTGCCGAACCGAACCGATCCGATCCGATCCACGCCGAGCTAAGCCGAGTCCAGCCAAGCTGTATCGAGTAGAATAGAGCCGAGGCGAGGCGAGCCGAGGCGAGGCGAGCCAAGCCGTGCCTTGCTGTACTGTGCTGCGCCGCCCGCCCTCGCAGGCGCTCTTCAGCGGGCGGGGGGAGGTGGTGGCGGCAGCCGGTCCCGCCTCCTCCTAAGCCCGGCCCCTTTTTCGCCGCCGCGGACCCGGTTGTTGTTGTCATTGTTGTTCTCGCCGCCACCGTAGCTACGACCGCGGGGGTCAAGCTGCTGGCTCCCATCGGTACCGGCTGAATCTCTGGCAGCCTTCTGCTGGCGCTGCCTCACGGTAGGGCCCTTCCCCCTGAGGCCTCCTCACTGAATGATGCTGCTGCACACGGGAGAGGAAAAGACAGATTTATCTCGTTCTCAGAGACTGATTTTATTTTAGTATTTTCTTTGACTTCTTTGATTTTATTTTCGGTTTATTCTTTTTTTAGTTTAGGTTAGTTTAGTTTTTTCCTTTGCCTACAGAGGAGATAATTAATGCTGGAGGTTTTCCATCCTGATGTTTAATGAATACCAGTCGTCAAAATAGATAAGATTAGGAGAATTAACCCCCAAAATCCAAGCATCTTTATAAATAGTCTCTTTTCATATGTAAACGATGACACTTTACCGCAGAAATCCAGCAATTATGTCGTGTTGTATCTTGTACAATTATTTCGGGGAGTCCTGAAGATGAACTGGCTGCCACAAGAAGGCTGTAGGAAACAGCTTCATCTTGTGAATTGCAGATCCACAGGTGGTAAACAAAGAGTTGTTGTTGCAGACCTTCCAAAACTTGTGGTAGCCCTTTGGAAATACGCCAGGTGCTCTGTGCCACCAAATCTAAAGTAACTTTCTGTTCGGTTTTATTTTGTCCCAAGTGAGTTCCCTGAGTGGTTGGAGAGACTCGGTGGACAGATAGATGGGAGGCATGGGTTGCTTTTCTTCCTCTGTTCCACACTTGTTGGAGCCACCGAGCTTCCCATTACCTGCAACTGACTTATGTGACATTAAACACTTAGGGTGCACCCAGCTAGGGGTGATCCATGCAGGATTTCCAGCTTCCTGGCTTGGCTGCACATTGCAGCCATGTCCTGATGGTGTCTTGGTGTGAGACCTCTCAGTGTTTCAGCCATCATACCGTGTACTGTGATTAGGAAGAGGCCACCGTGTGTCCATCCATCAACTGTCCTGCTGTGGGTGCCCAGGGTCCTGTCCTGCAGCCTGCAGCACCCACCTCACAGGTTACAGATGCACACTTTGGTAGCAGTAAATCATGGAGCTAAAAGGAGACAACAAGCTGGAGCCACAGTTTCTTGTTGCTTCCACCTTCAACTTCTCTCTAGCTTTTCAGTGAACAGCAGGGACCTAAACTGCACTAAACACACTGTGTGTGTGTGTGTTGGCATCCTATCAGCCAGAGATAAAAAGAAGAGTTCTGTATAAGCTTAAGAATAATCATGGTATTAGCACCCTGCTGCCAGCTTTGGAGACTACTTTCTTCTTGTTGTTGATGCAGACCTACTGATGCTTTGTCTTTTTGCAGGAATGAGGGAGACCTAGCTGTGGTACTCAAGAGTGAAGTGGATAGAGAGGGAAAAGGAAAGAAAAGGGATAAAGAGTAAAGAACAAATTGCTGCAAAGCCATTGTACTGGGATTCTGTGGTAGCCCAGATAGATAAGATCTGTTTTCAGTCCTTTTTGCTCATAAATGTTCTTGTCTGAAAGAGGACCCATGCTGCAAGTGGGTGCTAAGGGGTTGCTTCTGGTGTTTTAGTTGCCTTACTCTGCTATGGTGTCTCAGAAATCTGCAGAAGAGTTACCTCCTTGTTCTGAATTAAGGTAAAGAAACTGGTTCAGTTTTTTTCAAGTATGTTAAGTCCCTGACATTTTGTACTGAAAGCAATGGAAGGATGTCTGAGGGGAAAATTTGCCTCCATATTTGTGATCTGAGCTGATTTGTGAGCTCATTGGCAAAGGTGAGGAGGAGGAGAAGAGCAGCAGCTGATGGTCAGGGCATCCCAGAGAAGGACTTCACTCAGTGCCTGCACTCCTGGGGCCAACAAAGAGGGGAAAGAAGATCCTAAACCATGCAGAGGTTTAAAGGATAGAGAGGGAATGCAAGGTGGCAGGTATGTGGAAGAGCTGCATTGCAGCCTGCACTCTGGAGCAGCTATGACTTACTCCTCCAGAATTCCTCTTGCGCCACGGGAGAGGACACCTAGGAGTGAAAACCCTCTCGTGCTGTCAAAGCATGTGCTGTGCCCTCATCTGCATGTTGGCTCAGCTCCTTTGCCTGAGTATGTTTGGGGTGCACGTGTGCCTCCTCCTTTTCCTCCTCCTCCTCCTCCTCCTCCTGCTGCTGCTGCCTCCATAGGGAGCAGCGTGGCTGTGCTGGGCTGGAACAGCCTTTGCTGGGGAAGCCCCAGGGGTATCTGATGGGTGCTCAGAGGTGCCTCCCACTCCTCCTTACATCCCTGCAGTGCCTAGGGTGCCTCCATTTGCGTTCTCTAAGGTAAATAAACATCCTGGATTTGAATGAGAAAGCTGTATACTTCTGCCCCTAAAAGACAATGAACAATGAAGCTCCAGGAGTGACCATCTGTAAGATCACAGAGTCAAGGGTCTCAGGAAACAACATCTAAGAAAAATAAAGGCAACTTCAAACAAGATGCTGTTATGATTGAAACAAAGGATGAAGCTCATTGACTCCACCATTCAAACACAACCCAACCAAAATATTTAGACAAGGCTGGGGGGAGGGGAGGTATCAAAAGACCATTCTCCTCAGACACCTAGTCTTTGTCATTCAAACCAACCACCACTGATCATCCCCCCACTGAAAAGTTGTCCCCACGGTGTTTGGGTACACAAAGGATGACCAGGGTCATTTCTGCGAAGGCATCTGGGTGAGTCACAAAGTGTAGCAGGTTCTTCATGTGCCTGTCATTATTCTGAGCACATGCACACCAACATCAATAATTACTGCAGAGAAAAAAGAAGGACCATGTCCAACTTCTGTCAGCAGGTTTGAGCAGTAACAGAAATTGCCACATTTTGCCCATAAAGTGCTGCACTTCACCTCCATAAAGCTGAAAGGAAATGAAGGAAGCTGCCAAGTCTGTAAAGGATCAAAATATGAAGTCTTACCCTTCTGATTTTTTTTAATCAAGTGAAAATGCAACAAGCATACCTCAAATAATGTTGCCTGTGGACAGGGGAGATGCCTAACACATGAACTGTAGGGTGATGTCTCATAGGATTGAAAACCCTGAGCCTTTACCTTTCATACTAAACCAGAAGATTAGTTGTTAAACTAGCTAGTGCTTAAGGGATTGCTCATACCATTTTGGGTGTATTTATTCCATTTCATGCAGTCTGAGGCATAAAATAAAGAGCACATGTTAATAGTTTAAGGCCAAGTGTATTCAGAAACAGCAGAATTTAATAATTGCTTTTGGATGACTGTGTTAGAAAGAATACACTTGAGCTTCCTCCAGCAACGGAGCTGTTTCTTTGATTCTCTGCATTTCCAGAGCTGCTGGTTTCATTTAGAAATCACCTCCCTCCTCTACAGCCTTAGGATTCTCCTGTTCAACTCAGGAGAAGTGCCACTGTGATGTGTCCTCCATCACCACATCTGCTCTACCAACTACATGGGCAGCAGAAGCAATGCTCCTCTTACCAGTTGGGTAATGGGGACAGTTCCCCTTTCCTCTTCCCCCATCACAGAATCAGAGTCACAGAATCATCAAGGTTGGAAGAGACCTCTGAGATCAAGTCCAACCATCAGCCTAGCACCACCATGGCCCTAAGGACCACAGCTAGATGGTTTTGGAAGCCCTCCAGGGATGGTGACTCCACCACTGCCCTGGGCAGCCTGGGCCAATGCCTAACAACTGTTGCTGGGAAGAAAAAACAGAGGAGTTTTACATCATTCTTCTATGGGTGTACATCTGCACACTGGCACATGCTGGCATAGTTTTACAACTGTTTCTACATTTACATTATTGATAATGATATTTACAGCACAGAATGGGAGAGCCCTTTGCTAGGAAGCCTTGCCTGTGGCTGCTGCTCTTGTACTTCTGTAAGTGGGAACTCTGTGTGACAGACATTGTCTGGCTCTATTTTTGGAACATATATTTGGAACTTAAGATTATTTCTTTTCATACTGACATTTTCATCCTGTGTGTTAGTGCCCAAACCCTGGCATAATAGAATTTGTTCATCTCTTCTGTTTTCTAGTACCTTCTTTATTATTCTCAACCTACTTCTTTCTCACCCCTGACCTTCCAGAGCAAATTCCCAGTTGTATTTTTTATCCCATTGACTTCTCTCCCCCACCAAGCACTGGGTGGTGGCAGAACTTGGAGCACAGAAAGTGAGGACAGGGTCATATCTCATCACTTGTTTCTTTCTGGCAAGAAAATGCTATGATTTCATCTGTGGAAGCCTCTCACTGCATGCCTGGTGCATACACACATCCTTACATAAGGAGCAGTGGTGAGTTTCATTGTGGTCAGTGAATAAGAAGAATATCTCTGTTGACATCATATTTGGAAATTCATTCAGAGCCTGGCAGGTGCTTCATGTTGAGCCTTACAGAACATGCATTTTTGAGTGAGGGAGAAGCTGCTTCCCTCTTTCTAGACCTAAGCAAGAATGCAAGTGTAGACCACTGTGGTCAGGAGGATTCATCCCACTTGACATTGAGGACCTCAACCTGAAGAGTCAGGAGTGAAAAATCATCTGTTAAGTAGTCTTGACTAAAAGAACCTCTAGGCAAGACCTAGATCCCATTTTATTGACCTGCTCTTCTGTTGGAAGCCTCTTTTAACCCCAATCTCAGAGAAGTAGGCAAAGAAAAGGCAATGCCAGCTTCAGCTGGAAGTGGATGCATTCTACATTGTTGTGTCCACTGGTGCATACATTGGCAGACTTGGAAAGCTGCCTGTCTTTGCTTCATAGTCATCTCCTCTGTGAAGCACTGCTCCATCCTAGCCAAGCTGGCTGTCTTTGTGCTTTTACTTCCCCAGGGGCATACTGTTAAATTAGCCATTTTTACAAGAGAGAGAAGCTTTGTAGCAGCCACAACATAACATTCTCTGGAACCCTGACAAGATAAATTCACTTTATACAAATAGAAGCAGCAGTTGCTCTCTCTGCCTTGGTTTCTTTTCCTTAATTTTTCTTCATCTTTCTTTTCTATTTTTTTCTTTTACAGTCAAGCAGGTGCAATGCTTCTATCTGTTATCAGGATCTAATATGGTTAAGCAAACAGGGAATTGCTTATGTTGTCTAGGTGTTGCAGGTAGTGTCTATTAGTCATCCAGTCTGGTGCTTATCAGAGTGCAAAAAAACAAGATTGGAAGTGAGTCATTAAGATTCATTAAAGAATATCTCTGTCATAACAGCAAAGGAGGGAGAAATAGAGAAAGGGTGGGTGGGGGTATGTCCAATATTTGTGGAGAACACATGGCATATGCCATATAGCAGGGATCTTGAAGACAATGCTCTGTGTAAGAACATTGATAGCAGAGAAAAAAGTCAGATGACTTGTGTTGGTCAACCCTAGTGAGCAAGTTCTGTGTTTGGAGTTTGAAATGACTAGCTCTTGGGGGGAAACTGGATTAGAGGGTCTCAAGGAAGCTGATATCCTGCTCCAGGGTCAAACTGGGGCCAAACCCTAAGTCTTGTTTCACCTCATGTGCAGCTTTGTTAGTGGCAGGAACCCGTAGGGCTCTGTGGTCCCTTTGGCCTGCTTGCAATGTCCTCAGCAAAGTAGACATTCCTGTAGGATGTGACATGGCCACTTGTGTGGCCACATGTCCCTATCCTGGCCATCTGTGGCCATCTGGGCCTGTCTGAAGCCTAGATGCTGCAAGCACTCTGTGGGTGCTTAATGACACACAGGGCTGAAACCACCATCCCTGTGTCGACATTGGCCAACAAACCTTCTCAGGGTGACAGCCTCTCCTGGGCTGCCATAAAACAAAGGGGACATCATTTTTTTTGTAGCCCATAAGAATCTGTTGGAGCTTAGCCACTGCTTTGGTTTTGTTTTTCCCCACAGGAACAACAAAATCAGTCTCAAAAATACTTTGTGAATTGTAGTTTGGAGAAAAAGCCATAGAAAAGCAAAGCAAAAACTAGCCATGATTGACTAAGCCCTTACAGTCTTTTCTCCTCCTGCCTTTTTATTGTTTTGAAACCATTTCTTTCTTTATTTTAAATGGTCTTTTTTTTACAAACAGTGGGTTTTGGTGGAGCTCTGGACACAGAGAGCAAAGGCTTCATCTTGTGGGAGAGCACTGCAGGCAGTTCCTCTCTACACAAATCTCCACCTAGCTTTTTCCCCACCAGCATGAATTCCCTTCTGTGAGCCAGATGGGCTTTTCTCCTCATGCAGATGAGGATTTCCATAGCTGAGGAGTTGGTCCTGCTGACAGCACCAAGATTTTTGGAGTCCCTGGTTGCTCACAGGTGGGAATTGGCTTGGGCAGATAAGAAGCCATAGGAATTTGTTGTTCTTGTGCCTTAACCAGCATTGCAATTGTTTTTATTAGGGGAAAATAAATTGTCCACATCATTTCTGTCTTTTCTCTAGTGCAAGCTCTTTGTCTCAGGGCAAAGTGAGTTTCTTAATGTGGCTGATTTCTAACAAAAGCTGATGCTTGGCCAAAAGTCTTGACATGAGCATATATATTCTACCAGGACCTTTACAGGAGTCATTCATTTACCTTTTAATCAATGCCATCCAAGTGATTGCTACCCAGACCACAGCTTTAAATCTGTCCATGTATGGAAACTGAACTTTGGAAGCAATCTGCTTTCAGGTCCTGCTCACATGAGCTCTGGCTGATTTCATTCAGGTTTCTTTAAGCAGAACCTGTATTGCTTTTCATGTTCCTAAGTAAACCTAGGAGAAACCAACTGTTGTGTGGAGCTCTTATCTCAGAGGAACACATGCTTTAGCCATGCAGGAAACAAACTGAGCAGACTTTAAAAGAAAGAGATTTTGATCTCACAGAAATCTGGTGATTCTGGGAACCCACACCCACTGTGTGCCAGGGTTTAAGGTCAGCAGTCATGTTTAAATAGCTTTTCCCTGCACTTGGACCCTCTCTCCCTTCCCAGTGTTTTTTGGAGCTTGCAGCCCTGCCTTGGGCTTGGTTGAGCTTTTGCTGCTTGCTGCTGGTAGCTTCCAAACAGCAAACAGCTTTGGGGCAGTGCTGTGAAGATGCCACTTTGGCAGTCAAAGCTTCCCTGGCTTTCTTTAGGTCTCTCTACCTTGTGTCTTTACATGCTCCAGTAGAGAGCTTGGTTACTGAGAAAGAGGTGAAGAGCTCCTAGCTGAGCACACTTCACTCCTTTTGCTGCTTACAAGGATATTGAAAGCCCCTAAAGGAATTCAGTATTTCTAGAGTGTTTCATTCTCCCATCCCTGCATGTGTACCCTCCTCTTCCCTTGAAAGGAAGATCTCCCTGAAGGAAAACTTTGTTTATCAAGAATTTGTTGCATGGCTTCATGCTTTCTTTGGAAAGATGTGTTTTAGCTTGGATTGCTTTGAAGGAAATGAGAGTCACTGAATCACTCAGGCATTTTTGGTTTTGCTGGCTTCTTGTTTCCCCCAAACAACTTTTGGTCAACTTTAACCAAAACTGGGAAGAATATCATGATATGAAGGAAAGAAATTTCTTACACCACTTAGAAACAGGAGGCAACAGAGTAGATAAAAGACACCAGAGCTAGTGCCTCCATGGAGATAAAGGCAGAAACATTAGCTCAGCTGTGTTTGTTTCCAGAGACTCACTCAAGAAATAAAGAACCTTTGATCATTGCTCACATCTTACTGGACTTGAGATAAGAGCCTTTATGTCTCAGGGATGGGATAAGTTACTCTAAGATGTAAGTCATGGAAGCTAGGCAGTATTTGTTCTCAGAATGAATTGTTGCTTTGGTGAAGTGTAATATTTACTTCTGCTTAGTGGTTTCTCCTCACTGTTTAGGCTCTGTCCATGCCAACTCTCTTGTGGTGCTGTTCAGTGAGATGAGAGAGGAGACCTGTGTTGATGTTCCAGTGTTGCCTGAAGAGCAGAACAGCTAGGACCAACCTTAAATCCACTGCCAAGCTTAGAGGGAGATGCCAAATGGACCTGTTGCTGTCCAAAGGAGATCAAGAGTGACTGAAAGCCATGACTGTCTTGAATGCTCTTCAGTTTCTGGTCATTAGTGAGCAGGCAGTTTCATTTGGGAACCTATTTGACAAATGGCCACTGCTATTGCTATTGCTATATTGATATTGATTTGGTTTGCCAAATCTTAGCAGGTTTTGGAGACTAATCATGCAGGTGATGATCTTAGGTGATGATCTTAAGTGATTTGTGTGCACTATGGAACTTGGAACCTGCACATATTTTGTCTCTGGGTTCTAAAAACCAAATCTTCCTAGTTATCTTTTTGACATCTTTTGTAAACAGCAAATTCAAGAACAAACTTAACCCTAATATTCCTTTTAAGCTGCAAAGGTCAGATTACCAGTTATGCTCTGTGTTTGTTTGTCTCCTCTGGGTCTCAGTTTTCATGGTTGTTTTTTCTCCCAAGGGTCTCTTAATTAGGTCAGGTTCTGTAGGAACAAAGCAATCCATTCCTTTCCCAAAGATTTCCAGCTTGAAGTAGGCAGCAGAGTGCAAGAACAGCTTTGGACTTGGTAATGTGGAAGTGGCAGGTTTCAAGCTAAGGTTTACAGGTGGAGAAGTGAATTAATTTCTACAGGATAACAACTCCACTGTTCTAAATGTTGTTTCTCTGCTCTCCAGAAGAAACCCAGTGGATAACCCACCAACCCCTTTGCATTTTTCAGGTAGAAGCAGCAGCAAAGTCATTCTGATCTGGAGTGCAGTGGGAGCTGTGGGGCCAGGTAAGAAGGTACAAAAGCAGGCATGTAGGAAGGACTAAGCCTCATGAATCATGTCTCTGGTAAGGGCTGGAAGCCTGTGGCTAAGGTGATGTAAAGCCCTGGGGAAAAAGGTGTTGAAGTGACAAACCACAAGGGTGACTTTAGCCACAGCATAGTCAGTACAGCTCATGTGGGGAAGGGTTGGAGGTGGAAGAGGCAGAGAAAAAGCCTGCAACACTTCCCAGAGAAGAGAAGAATTCTATCTCCTGTTCCTTCTCAGTGGGCTGCTGGCTGAAAGCCTAGCAATAGGTAACTGAAGCCTGTTTTCCTGTGGCTCTCCCTCCTGGATTCCTGATTCATTCAAGCTTCACAAGGTTTCTCTTTCAGTGAGGACACTGACAAGGTCCCTGTCCTCTCCCCAGTAGCTCATTTTCACTAAGGGTAAGAAGGTTAGAGACCTCCTGTCTTCTGCCAAATGTGCCTGCAATTGCCTAGGGAGTCTAAATTTGCTCCAGGAAGTCACCTCAAACATTCCATGATCACCTCTTTCCTTAGGAAAACATGATAAAAATAGCAGAATGTCTGAATTAGCTCCACAGCACCTTAAAAACTATGGCATATTTAACTTTACTCTTCAGAGCCAGAAAGGTGCCAGCAATGGCTTTTGGATGAAGCAACAATTAAGAGAAGAGCTCTGAAAACTCTTGTGCATGTATCATGCTGTTGGCTGATGTTTTGATTTCCCTTATTGGGGCAGGACACTGCTGGAGTAATGACTACTCTGAGAGCTGGTGGTGCTTCTGAAAAGCAGGTCTTTGAGCAGGCAGTTTGAATAGTTGATAGCATACTCTGAGCTGTGTGGGTGAACTGGTCACTTCAAAACACAATCAATAGGCATGCATCTTTAGGGAATAGTAAACAGAGTTGGAGTCATTCCTAATTATTGAGATACAGCTCTGTCATCAGCTCCTTCTCCAGATACTAGTATTTATAGAAATAATTATTATGCAGTGTTTCAGTTTGGGCTGCCCAGGGTTCTTTAATTGGGGGCTGAGCTTGTGTTCAGCAATCCAGATTCCTCTCCTTACTCATCTGTCTATCATTTATAAAGATTATACATCTGGAACGTGACTTGGACCTAATTACAATTAATTAAGTCACCAGCAGTATGCTGAAAAACTTGCATTTCAATCAGGGGGGGAGAATAATTAAAGCAATTAGCCAGAACTGACTATTTGTACTACAGCTTCTTGAAAATGGGGAATAATTGCTAATCTTCTAGGCAGAGATGGACAGGACATCAGCCTGGTATTTCATTTGGGAACTATGAATTAGGTGAGGTGGTGCCAATAGGAAAGCCAGCTTTTGGGATGCTTTTCCCAGTTTTCAGGAGTCTAATCAGATGGGAAATTATGGGCAACCCAAGGGATTATTTCAAGGCACAGTGAATTTAGGATGTCCAGATGAATCCTTGGGTTATTAAACCATTTCCCTCTTTCTGTTTTCCTTATTTCTTTTCTTTCTAATCCTCCATTTCTGTGGCTGGCACAGGGGCACTCAGAGAGCAACAGTTCTTCCCCACTCTTCTCTTCCACATGCTGCCACCAGTGCTCCTCCATACAATTGCATACAAGCTGCAGCAGGACAAGCTCCCCAGGAGCTCTGTGTCTTCCTTAGCCACCTCCCTGTTGAGGAGTTATTTCAGGAAGGTTGCATCCAAAGTGCAGCAGGACAAGCTCCCCAGGAGCTCCATGACTTCCTTAGTAAGCTCCTTGTTGATTAGTTATTTCAGGAAGGTGTGAGGGAATCTTAACACCCACACTCAGCAAACTCACCTCCTTGGCACTGCCTGCTTGGTCACAGGCTGTGGCTGGAGCAAGCAAGCCACGTGTGGGAGAAATCAAGAGGAGGAGATCATCAGCTAGTGTGGAGAAACCAGACCTAAGTTCTCCTTCCTCCTCCCCAACTTTAGCTAGGGCTGACAAAGGGGCTCACTTAGTCCCAGCCCAGCCTGCCAGCCCTTTGCTTCCAGGTAGATGGCCTAGATAGGGCAGCCCTCTAGCCTGATGTTAGCACCCTGCCTCTACCTGGGGACATACAGGTGACTCAGAGAGGGATGGAAATGGAAGGTGTCCAAGCAAGCCAGCCCTGGTGGAGGAGAGCCTGCCCCCAGCCTTGCAGGGCTGTGGCTGGGTGTCTTGCTCAATGCTGTCATCAGGTGGTGATGGGTGATGCTATCTGCACCTTTCCCAATTTGGTTGCTGAGAAAAGTGTGTCATGATACCAACAAGTATCAATGAGGCACCCTTCTGAGAAGGGCTGGGGGCTTCTAAGGGCTGTGGTGGCACCAGATTCTCCTCTCTCAGGCTCAGTCCAGGGACAGGAGAGTCATCTGTGAGCTGGGGCTTCAGGGGTGAGCTAAAGGTCCTCAAAAGAGTGCATATCCAGAGATGGGCAACAAGGCTGGAGAAGGATCTGGAGAATAAATCTTATGAGGAGCAGCTGAGGGGACTGGGGTTGGTTAGGCTGAGGAAGAGGAGGAGGCTCAGGGGAGACCTTAGCTCTCTCTACAACTGCCTGAAAGGAGGTTGGAGCCAGCTGGGGGTTGGTCTGTTCTCCTGGGCTCCCAGTGAGAGGACAAGAGGAAATGGCCTCAAGTTGCACCAGGGGAAGTTTAGATTAGAGATCAGGAAACATTTCTTCCCTGCAAGAGTTGTTAGGCATTGGCTCAGGCTGCCCAGGGCAGTGGTGGGGTCACCATCCTTGGAGGGCTTCAGAAACCATCTAGCTGTGGTCCTTAGGGCCATGGGTTAGTGGCACGGTGGTGCTAGGTTGCTGGTTGGACTTGATGCTCTTGGAGGTCTCTTCCAACCTTCCTGATTCTGTGATTCTATGGTTGAGGAAGCTGTAGGACTCACTCCTACCCCAGCACATGCTGCCTAATGCCTTTCAAGCTTCTAGCTTCTTGTTTCTGCCTGTAACTGAGCTGCTAGGCTGTACCTGCTGAATTTTTGCCTGCATTGTTAGGCACAGAGGGTAGGATGTGCAATGGCCACACTGTGTGTGGGAGGTGAGCCTGCTGTAAAACAGCCTTGAGTTTACAGAGCTTCTATAAAAACCTCCTGTGCTTGGGGAACTGGAGACCATTATACAAGACAGAATGGTGCAATTATCTAATTGGGAGCTCAGTTAAAGAACACTAAATAATATTATTAAAAAATAGAGCTTAACTTTTGTCCTTTTACCCCCCAAAAAGAGGATATTGCCAATTTTTGCTCTCAGGAAGACACTTGCATTTTCCAGAACTTGGATGATTACTTTCTATGCTTTTCCTATGTCTGTCTTTTTTTTTTCCTGCCTCTCAAATCCCATTTGTAACTTGTCTGGAAGTTTTGCTTGCTGAATATTTGGCATTTGCACAGAGCAGCATTAATGGCAGCTTAACAGGACACCTAACCCATCACCCTGCCCCAGGGCTTGGCCCAAGCAGGCCATGGAAAAGACTTCATAGAATAAAGCTGAGCTGCAAAAAGGCTCTGAGAAGTTGCCTAGCTCCAGGTTCCCTTGTCCATACATCCTGTCCTGGCAAAACAGAGCTATTCTGGGATAGCAGAAACAATAGCACTGATCTGCCACCTGTGTTTAGCCCTGGGCAAAGATTCTGTGTAGAGCAGAAGAATATCTGCCAACAGTGCAGCTCTGGGGACCCCAGGCCAACACAGACTGGGAGTGATACAGAACAGAGAAGATGAGCTCTTTGGAGAGAGACACTCACATTTCTTGTGCCTTTCCCTTTTTCCCAGTGGTGCAGTGAAGGGCACAGGAGGATCTGCCACAGGAAAACTGGAATCCCTGGAGGATTTCTCTGAGTGCCAATAAACTCCAGCCTGAGCATTCCCATCTCTATATTTGTAAGCATTCTTAGCATATCTCTTCTTTGGGATCCATACAAGCTTCACTCTACTAAAATCCTGCAGTGTTCCTGCTGGCTGCTGCAGTTTGTCATACTTCCAGTTGTGGTTTACTTCTAGTGATTGTCACTGAGTAACTTTCCCTGTGACACTTTCTGGGTTTTATGATGCTATCTGGTGAATATTATGTTGGGGGAGAGGCAAAATTGAAATGAGAAGTTTCTGCTCCAAGTGATTGTGCTTTGTTGTTTGGAATCTGGGAGAAGACAACAACACATGGGGAGCTGGCTGAGTCATTGTGAGGAGTATCTGCTGCTTCTTATATAAACACCTGGGTTATCTGATCAAACTTACTACCTGTAGGCATGATAAATCAATTTATTGACTACTATTTAAGAGTCTGAGCAGACTTTGGAGGCTCTTTTCTAGTGCTACAGTCTTAGTGGAAGCTATGTCCCTGCTAGGCAAGGGGGGTTGGAACTAGATGATCTTTAAGGTCCCTTCCAACTCTGACAGTTCTGTGATCTTCCAGATCTTCCACAGAAGCTGAGGCAGAGGATTTAGTAGATTGGATTTGTTTGGGTTTGGGGTTGTGTTTTTATTCCAAAATAGAATCAGTTTTAGAACTGTGTGGAAGCACTCATTCATGCTTAGCTCTGTGTAACTGGATTGAGAGCAGGAATCTTGGCAGTGCTTGCTTTTTCCCTCCAAAACACATATTTTCCATGAAGTACTGAAGCTGATGAATGCTGCTACTTGTATGAAGCCTTTTTTTGTTCCCAGGTTACTAGTGAATCACTTCAGGCTGTGACCTTATCTGATCTTACATGCTCAGCAGGGCTGGGACTGATCAATAATTGGGGAGGTTTCCTAACAGGCACCGTGGGTGCTGCAGGAAGCAGTTTGATGATTAAGTAGTTGACACTCTTTCTCTCAACCATGAATGAAACTCAGGCCCATTGAAGCCCTAAGAGGGACTCTGTAGCATTTGGGATGGTACAGACAACTGAGGGCTTACTGCCCTTCATTCAGGACACTTTCTTGTGAGCACAAGAGTAGAACTATTCTTCCAGGCAGCCTTGGGCAGATTCCAGTTTTGAGGATTGTTTCCTCCCTAACTTTAGTTTCTATTTAAACTCTTAAATTCTTTGTTTTCTAACCCAAGGTGCTGGTCTGAGTGTTTCCCAGGCACTGCCTGGTGGTGGTGGAGGGGAGATGGGGAGGATTCTGCTCCTCTGATCTTGCTCAAGTCTTCTCAAAGAGTTCTTTCTGTGAATGGCTGATAGCATGGTGTGGAAACATCTGGAGAGGCTGAGCTGTTCAGCTTCCTGGACTGGAAAGGCTTTAGCTATTGAGGTGACCAGATGTAGTCTGATCTCCAGTTTGATGTTGAGATCATAGACAAAAGTCATGCTTTCCTTCCCCCTTCCTCTTTGACAGCCTGTGGGAATTATTAGTGCTGGTGTTAAAGTGCTCTGTAAAACACAGAGGGAAGGTCTGAATGCCTTTCTTGTTTGTTTGGCTCTGATATGTATAAAGACAGCTCCTGCTGTTTGTTGTCTGTGGCATTCTCTGAATGCCTCCCTCTCCAAGCTCCTCCTGGAGAAATACAGGAGATTTAGCAGCTGATCTCCTGCCCCACCTCCCCACTTCTCTTTCCAGTGCTGCCCCTCTAGGGGCAGAGAGAGTGGCTGGGATATTTCTCTGGGCTAACAGAGAATTGGGGGTTGGGAAGGGGCAAAGACTTGACAGTCTTGGTGTTTCTGGGAATCACAGACTCAGTTCCCAATTAGGAAGATGAGCTGCTGAAGTGGGCACTAGGTTTTGGTAAAATCAGTGTTCTCCTTCCCCCAGGTAAACCAGTCAGGTTATGAAACTCCTTCAGATTACTTCTGTACATCACAGGAGAGCCTGTTCCAGACCTTCACTTCTCCTTTCCCAGTCCAGCTGCTGTTTTGTCTGAGTTGCTTCTTTGCAGCAAGAAAATTCAAAGGAGGAGGAGGAAAAGCCAGCAGCTTTTTTTGAGCTGGAGCAAGAGCTATTCAGACAAATCCAGACAAAACCAGAGCAGAAGAAGAGTCAGATTGGCTCAAGCTGATGTGAGAGGCTTTCATTTCAGAGGGGGAAATGAGAATCCTAAGGCCCTAGCTGAATACCCTAGGCTGTGGATGCAGCTCTGCCAAATGGAGCTCATCACTTCTTTCCCCATCCAAAATTATCCTTAGTCACATCTCTTGGTAAACCTGTTCCTTGGGCAGAGGTGGGAGGAATAAGACCTCTTTTAGTCCAAATGAGCAGGTCACCTTGCACAACACACACAGAAGGCCTTTGTTGACTGGATTCATGTAGTCCTCCAGGAAGCTCTACCTTGCTCTCTAGGAGCTTCAACACAGTTCACCTTGAGCTCAATCAACTTGACATGTCTAGGCCTTAACTTTCTTGAGATAAACTCTGAAAGGCAGATTGCATTTTGTTCTGTTCAGCTGAAGTAACTCTCTGGTGTGGGGGAGGACCAGTTCCTCCTGCCCTCTTCCTGCACCAGGTAACATCAGGCAGCATCCATGGTGTGGGAGCAGAGTTGACCAGCCCCTCCTTGACTGCACTGGGCATCCCTCTGCATCAGCCTCCCAAAACCTCCCTCCAGGATCGTCCTGTTGGGCCTGTTTAGGCACACAGTGGGGGTTTTTTTGGGGGGGGTATTATCACCTGGAAAGTCCCAAAGGAAGTTTTCCTTCCCATGGCCTACCTGCCATGTAAGCATATGAGGAGAAATAGACTCTTACCATGAGGAGCTGTAAATAATGGAGCTCCAGAAAGGTCCTGGCTCCTCAGCTCTGCTGCAGTGATGTGACCACACAGACTGAACCCCAGAAGTGCTGAATCCCCCAGCAGAACAAGCTCCCATCTGCCTTTACCTGGCCACATAAACACTTGCCAGTTGTGAGAGGAAAACAACACCATGTTGTGTCGAGATGGGAAACTGAGGCAAAGAGGCTAAACAACTTCTCCATATGTCTGATGGAACTGAAAAATGAGCCAGAACCACCTCCTTGCACCCCTACAGCAGCTCCTCCACCATAGCAACCCAGGATCTGAAAAGGATCAGCTGCCTAAACTGATCCCTGGTGCTTAGGACCACTCATGTCCCGGTAGGAGATCTTCTGTAGTTTTAAGTCAGGCACAGCTTTATTTTTAGATCAGGTCTACCTAAGCCAGAATTCCTGTTGTACCAAGCAAGTATGTGGTAATGCTCCTAGGTATCTGACTAGTCCTTTAGTGTAAGAATTAATTGGTGGGCTTGGAAGAGGCAGGTGTTTCACAGCAGCATGTCACTGAGGTTTCACTTGCCTCAGAAGGCTCCTAAAAGGTGATGTCCCAAGAGAAGATTGCAGCCAGAGTGGGCACTTGTGGGATGTTCATGGTCCTCCTGTACCCTCTCATTTCAGAAGGGGTCCCCTGGTGTTATCTTAGCCCTAGCTCTTGACAGGGAGCATGTTTTTAGTGCTGTTTCATGAAGAGTCAATAAGCATTTGTGGGATTGCTGTGGGAGGACCAAATTGTTTTCTGCTGAGGAATTGAGTCAGAGTTTGCTGGTGTCTTGTGGAGGAGCTGTTTATATGTAAACTTGAAACCAACCCAAGCACATGGAGTCAAACCATCCAAGGCTTCAAATGTCATCTGGCAGCAAGGAGCACTGCAAATACCAGATTAGGAGAGCCCAGAACCAGCTGGCTGCTCCTCACACTCATTTGAGTGGTCAGCAGACATTCAAAAGCTGCCCATAAAGCCTTTCTAACTCTCTTGCTTAAGCTTCTCTGGTCACTGCTACTCATTGGAGGATCACCAGCAAGCAGGAGGGGTGCTTCTGGTTAGCTGTGGGAAGGAAGGCAGGAAAACCAGCAAAAAGTCAATAGTTTTAACACCCTTTCTTCTGTGGTCTACAAGAAAGACACAACTTCTGGAGTCAGCTGCAAAGTTGCTGCTGGTTTTCAGCAGGACTAGAGTGAACCCAAAATATAATGACAAGTCACAAAAGCTATATTAAAGACTGATGCATGCTCCCTGAGAAACCAGCTGTGGTGGTTGAAGAGGTTCTTGACTCTTCTAGCTGTTTTGCTTCTGCCCCTTTGACAGAGGTTACTGCTCCCCCAATGGTGCCAGCAGAAAGGAATGTGAGACCATGCTCTGCTTCCCAGCCTTCATGTAACCCTGCTTCCCTGGGAAACAAGCCTGTTGGCAGTTGCAGGCTGTACATGGGAGCAGGCAAGCTACTGAGACACACAGACATCTGAGACATGACTTCTGGCATCTCCACTGTGGGCTGACCATCTCCAGCTGAAGGGCAGGCCAGCCAGATGAGGGTGATAAGAAACCCAGAACAGCAAAGGTTTTTGTCAGAGCCCATTGTCAGAGCCTGTCATTATCCATTGTTCCCTTTATTGAATGCACTTGTGCCTTTTGCATGTCTTCAGGACTTAAAAGGTGGCCCTGAGACACAATGGATGGAGCTTGTTGGTCAGGAAGTGTTTCTTTTTATACATGAGAAACCAGGAGGCTTTGTTGTTGTAGCAGCAATATCCTGACACACTTGCTGGGAGGCTGGGTGAAGGAAGTTTCACTCTGAATATAGGAGGACTCAGAGCAGAAGCTTAACACTTTGAGGCCTGAAAGTAACCATCACATGTGAAAGCTCAACTGCCCTGGAAAAGGATGAAAGATGAAACCAAGTCTTATACCACTTTGGACTCAGAGAGATCAGTCTTTGCACATAAACAATCCCAGTGCCCTTGATGGTGGAGTTTATTCCCAGTCTGAGTCAAATCAGAAGTGGAACTTGCAACTCAGTAGGCTGCATGGGTTTGGATGGATTTCTTCATCACTTCTAGTGTTGCTTTTACCAGCTGCTTAATTTACAAGTCAAACATTTAAAGCATCCAGTAGTGCAGCCTCTCACTTCAAGAAGCCTTCATGGATCATGTTAATGGGGCCCATGGAAATTCACTTCAGATGAGAGGCTATGGGGTAGAGGGGCTGGTGGATCTGTCTTGGTACTCATTTCTTAGCTCTGCTGTGGGCCCCATCCTAGCTTCAGGAGCTCCTGTGTGGAAAGGAAAACTTTCATTTACACAAGGTGGGTAGAACAGGTAGCAGGCTATAGAAAAATACAAAGCCTAGAGAAAAAAATCCTAAATTTGTACCTAGAGAAAAATATGAAGGGGTTGGAAGGGAGCTCTGGAGATCATCTAGTCCAACCCCCCTGGCAGAACAGGGACACCTACAGCAGCTTGCACAGGATCACATCCAGCTGGCTTTGGAATGTCTCCAGAGATGGAGACTCCAGCACCTCTCTGGGCAGCCTGGGCCAGGGCTCTACCACCCCCCAAGGCAAGAAGTTCCTCCTGAGCTTTAGCTGGAACTTCCTCTGTTCCAGTTTGTGCCTGTTGCCTCTTGTCCTGTCCCTGGGCACCACTGACCAAAGCTTGGCCCCATCCTCCTGCCCCCACCCTTGCAGTATTGATCAGCATTGGTAAGCTCCCCCCTCAGGCTTCTCCTCTCCAGGCTACCCAGCCCCAGCTCCCTCAGCCTCTCCCCAGCAGAGAGATGTCCAAGTCCCCTCAGCATTTCTGTAGCCCTTTTCTGTTCTCTCTCCAGAAGTTCCCTGTTCTTCTTGACCAGGGGAGATCAGAACTGGCCCCAGGACTCCAGCTGTGGCCTGACTAGGGCAGGATAGAGGAGGAGGAGGAGAACCTCCCTGGACCTGCTGCCCACACTCTTCTTGCTGCACCCCAGGATGCCACTGGCCTTTTTGACCACCAGGGCACATTGTTGGCTCATGGGCATCCTGCTGTCCATCAGAACTCCCAAATCTTTTTCCACAGAGCTGCTTTCCAGCAGACTAGTCCCTAACCTGTCCTAGCCCATGGGGTTAAATCTCTCCAAGACAAAAAATGCCAGTAACCTTTTTGTGCTATGACCAATGCTAAGGCTTAAGGGCTTTTCCAGCTTGCTGTCAAAGACAGGACACATCTTGGGGGTTTTTTTCTGGGAGTCTCTGCAGGAATTTGACTCATTTGTTGACTTTTTATGGGGATATTATCTCAGGATACAGGGTAGCTGAGGGAAGACATTAATGACTGGTTATACCCAGATAAAGATTGCCAAAATGATCCTCTTGGTGATTGAACTTGTGTGCTAGCTAAAGCTTTAGCCTGTGCATCCTGCAAGGAAGCCAAGATTGGTTTGAAAGGTAGTAAATTCATTTATTCATGGCTTCACTGCAATTCCCTTTGAAATCAGATTTATTAATCAGGGAATAATAGCACCAAGAAAAAGCCAAGATAAGCAACCTCTCATCCTGTCCTTTGGAAATAAAGCTTACTCAAGTCCACCAGTAACAGTTTGGTAAGGGGCTGGTGGGGTAGAGAACTTGGCATGCTGAAGCAGCAACTGGAAGGAAGGTATTGTCATCAAAACCACCTCAAGTTTGACTTGATTAAAACCTATTTGCTTTTTCCTGGCCAAAATTTCTGCAGTTATGTAAGAAATTCTGTATGCCTTGCTCCTCCAGGGTTATTTCCACACTCCAGGAACAGGCTAGAGCAGGTTTCTAAGCTATGCAGCATGGGATGGTGTGTACCTGTGAAGAAGGAACAGAAAGTTCTTTCAGAGATTGTATGTACATATGTCTGTAGGCTGCAGGAGCCTGCCTAAACAATTCACACCATTATCAAGAAGATCTTGGCAAAAACAAGAGAAAAAAAGGGCTTCAGTAGGTTGCATAACAAGCACAGATCTCTCTCCTTTTTAAGCACTGGCTCCTTCCCCTTAACAACTGAGATCTGAAGCATGGCAGAAAAAAAACTGCTCACAAAACCAAGTCCCATGGCCTCTCCAGGAATGGAATTGATTACATGGAGGAGGGGAGAGCATTGGCTTCAGTTGCCTAAGCTTCCAGGTAATTCCAGATATTTACCTTCCTGGAGATGACAAAATTGGTATTTCTAAATCTTTGCTGGCAAGAGGTAAACACAGAAAGCATTCAATTAGGGAGAAAAGTAGAAGGGCAAATAGGATTCTGTTTCTTTCCCCAGTCTGAGACAGGCTTGACCACACTGTGGCTTTAGGGAGCAACCACAGGATCACAGAATATCCCAGGTTGAAAGGAACCCACCAGGATCATCCAGTCCAACTCCTGTCTGTGCACAGGACAACCCCAAAGTCACCCCATGTGTCTAAGAGCATTGGCCAAATGCTTCTGGAACCCCAGGAGAGTTGGTGCCATGAGTGCATCCCTGGGGAGCCTGTTCCAATGCTCCACCATTCTCTGGGGGAAGAACCACTTCCTAACATCCAAATCCACCTGGAAATCCTCTCAGACAACTACTGAACATGCAGAGATCTTCTCCTTCTGGATGGATGTGGGTGTTTCAGGTTATGGGAGATGGGCAGAGGATCAGATGTGTTGAGAGGGGAAAGTGAGAGTTCCAGCCTGGCCACCTTCTCCAGAAAGCTCTACTGGCTTTAGGAATCTTCTGCCTTGTGGATGCTGCAAAACTAAGACTTTTGGTTCAAGTTCTAGAAATGGAAATACATTATCTAAAGGCTTAGAGAAGTTTTTCACTTGTGAGACTGAGGGCTGTTGAGAAATGACTTTATGTCCTGTGGCAGAGTGGGGTCTGATGCAGAGGAAGGGTTAAGAAAAGGTGTAGGTATGGTGCTTGGGGCCACAGTTTAAGGGTGAGCATGGTAGTGTTGGGTGGATGGTTGGACTCAATGATCTCAAAGGTCTTTTCCAACCAGAATGATTCTAGGAATAGAACTCAAATTCCCAGGTAGTTGAAGATTTTGACTTCAACATTTGGTCCCTTACAGAAGAAAAGCCCCTCAGAAAGAGGCTAAAAGGTCAGGCAGTTGACTGTCCCATCTCTGGACAAGGGAAACCCAGAGCAGGGTGCAAGAAAGGGGCAAGCAGACACGTTTCCTGCAGCTCATCCTCCCTGCTCCTCTCAGCTGCTCCACATGGACTGCCTGGCCCAGAGGCTGCAATTTTTGGGTTGATGTTTAACAGCTCACACTGGACTTTTCTTCCATGAATTGGACTCATGTCTCCAGTTATATTTTTGGCATCCAATGGTAATGAATCCCAGAGTGTAGCTAGGAGCCTTGTGAAGAACTGTCCAAGTGTGTGTGCTTGAAACTTATTTCAGCTCCTCTCCACATCTTGCAGTGTGAGAAACAAAGGAGGAACATCCCATATTTGCCTCCTCCCAGGCACTCAGGCTGTCACACTCTCTCACTTGAACTAGCTGGGTTGTCTCCTGTGCAAGCCAAGGGCTTCTCAGCTACTGATAGCTATTTTTGTCCATTTTGGAGAGAGAAAGAACTTCTCTAGTTCTCCTTCATGTTATTACAAAGTCAAAGATATGGCTGCATTTATAGTAACAAATGTGTGTGTATATATATATAAATTAATAAAGACTAAAGGAAATGGCCTCAAGTTGCACCAGGGGAGGTTTAGATTGGAGATCAGGAAACATTTCTTCCCAGCAAGGCAGGCTTGATGGGAGTCTTACCTTTTATGTGCTGACTTAGCTCCTCTGCTAGCCAAGGCAAGAAAGCTCTGGGAGCAAAGTGCTTTGTCCAGAGGGGAAGAAGTTTATTCTATCCCTTTCCCACAGTTGAGAAACAGCTTTTGCTGAGTTCCAAGGAAAGCCACTGATATAATCTCTGGTCAGAAAGCTGGGCTGGCATGCTTTGGGAAGACTGGAAGTAGAACAAAGAGGAGAAAAAACCCAATATTGGAATTTCCCAGCTGGCCCTAAAATGAAAACCTCCCATGGTGGTGGCTCTTACTGCATGGCCACTGTGAAATGTAGCTTTGTACTGACTCCTTATGTTGAGATTGTCTTTATGCAGCTGTCATCTAGTTGTATATGGGTTTCCTCACAGAAAATGTATCAGTGTCACAGCTCTCATGCCTGGAAATACATTCCCCAATGGTCCATAGAGACCTGCTCTGCTTCCTCCATGACACAGCTTTCTGCTGCCTGTATTTTAGAGGAGCAAATGGTGCATCCTCCTTACTCTGCAGAGAGTGGCTTTCCATCCTCCAGCCATTAGTCTCTTTAGATTGCATCTGAGGTCTGCTGTTGTGGAAGGGAGAGAAACTGGCCTCAGTGTGTGCAGCAGAACATGTAACTGCTCTCCAAATTCTCCCCTTCCTAACTGCAGGCTGCTTATCTGAACTCCTTGTGCCTCTGCATGTAGTGCCAATGATTCCTTGCTCCCCAGCTTCCACCCTCATCACACTATAGGGACCTTGCAGTGGAAGCATGATGCTCTGCTCCCCTAGGCCACATCAGCACTTTGGCTGAGAGATCTCCTCAGGAGATTCCTATGCCAGACAATCTTCAAGAGGATGCCATCAAGGTTGCCACCTTGTCCTGCTCCCTGTGCAAGAGGCACACTTGCTTGGCCATGCCCAGTCTGCATTCTGCCCTGCAGGGGCTGGGTCATGCAGCACATGAGCCTGCAAGGAGAAAGACCCACTGCCCTGGGAAGCACTTGATCATCTGTGAGCTTATCAAAGCACTCAGTCACTTTCTTGAGGGACAGTGGTCCATTAAAGCTTCCAGCCCCAACCCTGGAAGCTTTGAAGGCCAGGCTGGCTGGGGCTGTGGGCAACCTGCTCTAGTGGGAGGTGTCCCTGGCAGGCAGGGGGGTTGGAACTAGATGATCTTGCAGGTCCCTTCCAACTCTGACCATTCTATGATTATCTGAGATATTTTGGAGGCAAGTTCCTCCTGCCCTCAGCTGTGCTTTGAAGCATTACCTAATCCAGCACCTTACCTTCCACAA
Organism: Galbula dea; assembly: GCA_013399015.1. Taxonomy (NCBI): domain Eukaryota; kingdom Metazoa; phylum Chordata; class Aves; order Piciformes; family Galbulidae; genus Galbula; species Galbula dea. The sequence continues at coordinate 127,350 of VWZX01000204.1, read as the reverse complement.
ACTCCTCAGGCCTCTTTGCCATCATTTTGTCTCCTTTTATCCTTCCTTTTCCCCCTCCCTTATCCCCAAACTCCCTTCTTTGCAATTAGAGTGAGGAGCAATGGCTTTTTAATTTTCCACCAGCAATGGAAGGCTGCAGTTATTATGCAAAGCAGCTTGCATTTCATTCCCCAAAATTTCCTGTGTGCACTGTCATCAGTCACCTTCTCCTGTACATTTTCCTGTCTGGAACTGGAAGCTTAGGCCATTAGAAAACCAGAATAAATAATTCAGTGATTTCCTCTCATATTCTCTTTTGCTGAAGATGTTGGGAGGTGTAAATATCTCTCTGGAGGGAGATCATTTTAAGTTGAGTTTTCTAATTTGATTAAGGAAGCAGTGCCTGCCTGTTTCCTCTCCAGTCAGGGATTGGAGTGCACCAGGGAGATGTTTAGAGATCTGTGTAGGTGTGTTTAATATGTTCCACCTAATTGTATTTTCCTTTCCACTCAATAAGACAAGTTGTCATGCAAGAGGATTAATCTTCTCCATTCCAACCCCCCTCCCCACCTCCTTTTTTCCTGCTTGTAATTGTCTTGCTCCTCACAGCCACAGCAGCATGCCCTGGGATCAAGGCACATCCTACCCTAGATGGCTCTGGTTAGCACGGGGTTCCAGCCTGATGGGCTCATCTAGGTGGCACCTGATGGGTAGTCCAGCCTGGAGTGAAACCACACAGCTGCATTTAACCTTCAGGCTGCACATGAGTTACTCTCTCAACAGTGATGTGCTGCAAGCTGGTTTCAGAGGTTTCATTGCCTCTGGGAAGAAAGGACATAGCTGCAGTCTGTTCTCTCCAGCTCATGAGTAAAGGAGGGAGCATCTTAGAGGAACAAACCTTGAAAGAAAGCAACTTTCTTTGGTTTGCAGATGGAGTTGTGGTTAGCCATTCCTGGTAACAAAAGAACAGATTTCATTTAGCAGCTTCTTGGAAATATTTCAGCCTGTTTGGAAGATGGGAATGTGATAACTCATGAGAACAAAAATGGCCATGTGATCTCTGAAAGCAAGAAGAGAGAAAACACAGTACATGGCTACACAGAAGTACAGATGGGCTTAAAATTGGGGGCCTTTTGCTTAGAGGTTCTGGAGTTGGTTTTCAGAGCCTGGGAGATGAATTTATGTTTTCCAAGCTATTCTTTGAAACCAGGAGGCCTCTACACCCCAGGTCTTCCAAACAGCACATGGAAATGAAAATCCTCCCATGGGCTCTTGGTTTCTGTAGCAGGAGTTTGAAGGGGAGTGGAGGAGAGAGCAAACATTGGCAGAGCTGCCATGAGATTGCAACTGTTGGCAGTGCTCTTCTGTGCAAGGCAGGAGGGGGTGTTGGTGTGGGCAGGCACCTTCTGCAAACTCATCCTTGTTCATCTCCTCATTGCTTCTGCAGAAATAGAAAGGGCAGGTGTGCCTAGCCCTAGTTTCTGGTTTTGCAACTCATAGTCAGCCATGTGGTGCTCCTGGAGTATTCTGTTACCACCCAAGTACTCAAGGTTTATTAGACCAGATGTGTTTTCAGATGTTCACTGTCTCTGCTCCTGCAGATATTGTGACCCTGCAGACTTCTGTTGAGTTTTGAAACACAAGGGTGAAAAACTAAGTTGTAGTGATGTTACTAACACCTGAGCACACAGATCACTCATACAAACAAACCAATTTTGACCAATTCTTGATTTTATTCTGGAGCTGTGTGAAGTCTAATCCTATTGCTGCACACCCAGGCCTTCTTTGGACCTACTTTCTGATGGCTTCTCCCCAAACCACCCTGTGCTTTTCTGAGACAAAGTCATGCAGTAATTCCCAGCAGGTGAAGTGGCAGGTTGTAGTGAGATGGAGGTTGGTCTCTTCTCCTGGGTTCCCAGTGAGAGGACAAGAGGCAATGGCCTCAAGTTGCACCAGGAGAGGTTTAGATTGGAGATAAGGAACAATTTCTTCCCAGCAACAGTTGTTAGGCATTGGTGCAGGCTGCCCAGGGCAGTGGTGGAGTCACCATCCCTGGAGGGCTTCCCAAACCATCTAGCTGTGGTCCTTAGGGCCATGGTTTAGTGGCATGGTGGTGCTAGGTGGATAGTTGGACTTGATGATCTTAGAGGTCTCTTCCAACCTTCATGATTCTGGGATTCTGTGGTTCTGTGGTGAGGGCTTCACGGGCAGCATTCAGTCTGTGTCCCATCTGCTTTGCCTGTCCTGCTCAGGAAGGAGCCTATGAAGGCTGCCCTAAGGTTAAATATCCAATTTTACTCCCATTTCTGAGCCTATGCTCTGCCCAGTTTAGCAACCTCCATGCTGATCAAACAGGAGAACAACTGTTGCCTTCCCCTTCCAGTTTCTGTCTTCAATGTCTTTCCTGGTAACAAACTAATCACTACTGACCATGGATAAACTACTTTTGGTAGGGTAATTAAAACATGCTGCAATATTACCCAAAAGGTAAAGAAAGCCTCAATTAGAGCACTTTGGCAACTGCTCCAACACTACTTCAGGTAGAATTCTTTTTTGCTTACCCATTACTAGTTTAGGGGAGGGTCTGAGGGCTTGGAGGGGGTTGTGACCCTGGGACATCACTTTACAGGTATGATCAAAAGCTGGTGGGCACCTTTACCTGCTAGAACATTATTTAAACCAAAAAATCCTTCTGAGTGCCTTGGGTGGGGAACCTGGACCTGTCTGAGGTGTGCTCCAAGCATCCCTGGCAGGTGGAGCACTCCAGGGGATTTCAGCTCAGTGTCTGGTGACCAGTGGAGTTGAAGAGGTTGGATATTAGGAGGAAGTTCTTCACTATGAGGGTGGTTAGACACTGGAACAGGTTGCCCAGAGAGGCTGTGGAAGCTCCATCCCTGGAAGCTGTTAAAAGGCCAGGCTGGCTGGGGCTGTGGGCAACCTGCTCTAGTGGGAGGTGTCTCTGGCAGGCCAGGAAGGTTGGAACTAGATGATCTTGAAGGTCCCTTCCACCTCTGGCAATTTATGATCCTATCATCTCTTTCAGGAGCTTTGGCATTTCCTGGTTCTATGCAGAACCAAAACTGGACATGCAGAAACAGCATGAAAAAATGCAACTGGAGCATTCTTGGCATGGCTTGGCATGTGGGAGCAGAGAGATTGGGAACCTGATAGGCTTCCAGACATGTTCTCCAGACTCAAGAGGTGCAAGCAGTTGGATAAGGATCTGAACTTTTGGCTGTTTATCTGAACTGCACTCGAACTCAGAGCCATTTCAGAGTTTACCTAGCCTGGGTAATAATTACTAGAATGCTTGTTAAAAATGGAAAGCAATCTCAATAATGAATTAGTTCACAAAGAGACATAAACAGATCCCCCTATTTAAATGGTGCTGGAGCAGAGATTCCTCTCAGCAGTCTAAAAAAACCTTTGGAAGGAAAAAAACCCAATAAAATGAATATTTCTTCACTGCTTTAAGAACTGTTGGGGAACTATGGAGCTGGAAACAAAAAAGGTAAATAGAGAGGCAGCAGATCTGAGTCCAATCCTTGTGTCTCTTTGGATGGCAGCAGCAATAGGATGAAGTCACCTGTTGTAGTGGTGTGAAGCCAGCATAAGAACAGATTGTGTCCAACACTTCCAAAGATGGAATTGTACTATCAAAAGAAAGGCAGTCAAGAGAGGCTCATTACTGTGAAAAATGTGTTTAGGATCCTGCCTGGGAATAATATGGTCAGCTTTCTCAAGTAAAATGTGTTATTTAATGAAATCAAAGGCTTTTGGGCTAGCTAGCTGAGTTGTCATTTACTGCCTCTTTGGTGATGTTAAACTTTAACATGGGAACAGCTTGGGGAGCAGAGAGCACAGTTCCCTCCCACCTGGATAAATATTGATCTCCCTGATAAAGAAGAACAAACATTCTGATGGAGTGCTAGGAAAGGAATGGAACCTGATATGGGAGGGTTGTTTTTTTCTGTGTAGTAAAAGAAAGTTAGTCTTTCAAGTAAGAACAGGGAAGGGCAAGGGGATGGCTTATCAAAAAGTTCTGTGCAGGACAATAAATTCTCTGACTTCAAACTGGAGCTCTTGCCCATTGGCTGTGAACAAAACCAAGGAGATGACTAGGGTGAAGTTCTGGTCACAGCTGAATAAGCAGCAGTACCTTCAGTAGGGGTAGGTATTTGTAGCTGGAGTGCTGTGCAGAGGCTCTGATGACCTAAGGAGGTCTCATGGGAGCAGATGTCTTCTTTAAGTCCTTCCTTGGCCAAGGTCTGCTTGAAGCTAAGTGTGTGCTTCTCTGCTCTGCTGAACCTGGCTTGTAGATTGATTGATGATGAGTCTGACACTTAGAAGTTTGAATTGCTAAGGTAAAAGAGGCTATGGTCACATGGCATGACCAGACAGCACTGAGCTCTGTGAGGTGAAGGCAGATGAAAGCCTTGATGTCTTTACAACCCCAAAAGTCCTTCTTAGTGGGTCTGTGGTATGGCCTAAAGGGCCAGAACCAACAAGTGTGGCTTGTACTCTCAAGAAGAGTAAAAGCACTGACCTTACCTTTAGTATTGAGTCATCTGGATTCTTGGGAAGTGGGGAATGGGGGGCAGGGTGCAGGAAGAGATTGATCTGACCCAAAGTAGGTGTCCTCCATGTCTGTGTCAGACTTAGTAATCTAGGCTCCACCTGCAGTCAGGGGGGAGGCTGAGACATGAACATGAGTCATCTCCTTCTCTTACATGACTGGATCAGGCCAAAGGAGCTGCCTCCTGCTAGCTGCTCTCCACTGGCTCTGGAAGGAACCTTGGGTGACATGTTATCTATATGGGTATCTCACCTCTTGGTGTGGAAATGTAGGTCACATGAAAGCCCTGCCTTTGTTTTGGAAGCCAGCCATTTAGGAACTGTAGAACACAGTTGTAAGAGCAAATAAACAAAGCTCTAAGGTGCTGTCTTCCAAGTGTAAATTGTCTGCTCTTCTCTGTGATCTTCTAGGCAAAGCATAGCCATCACTTTTCCTAATCACTCTTGCTCATCAGATTTGGCTTTCTACACAGGGTTTCTTCTGCTCAATCCAGTGTGGGTGACAGCACACTGGGATGAAGGCAGCTTTTTTTGTACTGGTCTCCTAAGAGGTGATTCCATGGCCCCATTCCCATAATATCTGAGCCCTTCATATACCCTAATCCATTTTCCTTTAAAGCATAAAGGTTAATTCTGCCTCCTCTTCCTCCTGTCTTACCATTCCTCTTGGTTTAGGAAGAACCCAAGGAGAATTATGCTTCCTAGGATTTGAGCTATTCCCAGCAGCTCCATCTGATTGCCTTCCCCTCTCTTTACAGCAGCAGTTCTGGGTCTGTGGGGGAAACTAGCAAACTCCAGCTACCTCTAACCTTTGCCTGTTATCCTGTGCCTCCTCTACATGCTGCAGAGAGATTTTCCATCTCTGTCCCTCTCAGCTACTGAGCTGACAGTCAGTAAGTCATAGCACAGCCTCTCCTCTGGATTGGAGCTTCTGCTGGCTACTGTCAGATGGTTACTGCAAATATTCAATGTTACATGAAATGAGGTGTTCATCACTGCCATAGGTAACTGTAGAGCTAGGCTTAGAGGGCTTAATATGCCTTAGAAATGGGTTAGTGCAGGGAGAATAATACATATGCATTCCAGAAGAGTATTTTCTCCCTGAAGGTGATGAGCTGAAGAAGGAAATGGTGGTTTGGAATCAGTGGGCCTCTGTATAGCAAACAAACTGAAAAGTAGTTGGCTTTGATGGGATTACCTGGAAGAGTTGATCTGTGATGGAAGGTGTGGCTCCTGCCTCAGGAAGTTTTGAAGTAAAGATGATTTTTTTCTTTCATAGCTATTCAAAAGCCAGGCAGAAAGGTGCAGAATAAAGTAATCATTTCTCCTTCCATTTATCACTCTGCCTAACCAAGTCTCATTCTTTCTTAATCTTTCAGATTTTGACCCCTGGAGGTAGGCTCCTTTTGAAGAGCAGTGAGCATTGTCATCATTCCATGCAGCTTTTCAAAGGAAAACATCTTTGTATTTTCCTCTGCTTCCCTCTGTCTAGATTGCCTCCAGCAAGTCTTTTTGCCTGCCTTTCCTGGGATGTCCTCAGTTGTCAATGTGTCTGCTCTCATGGCTCCAAGACAGGAGTGAGATCAATCTAATGGCTTACTTCTCCACCTCCTGCTGGATTAGTGACCTATATCTGGGATGAAAAGGAGTGTCCCATGGTAATTAAAGAGCTTTTTGGCCTCAGGAGCCAGGGTGGTCTGTAAAGGCTGCAGTGGAGGCAGTAGTGTTAGGCCCTAGGCTGTGTGGACCCATCCCATGTTACAAGGAGTTCATCTTGGCTTGGAACTACCTGTGTTGCCAAAGTGAAAAGCAGACACACTTGAGTAGTGCCAAATTTAGCTACCAGGGTATCAAACACATCCCTTCATGCTGAGAGTCCATCCTTTATGTCTGCCTGTCAGTTCCTGACTCTTCACTTGGCACAAGGACACCCTCACAGCAAGAAGTTTGCCTGCAATCTTCCCCAGCTCACACAGTTTTCCTCTACATAAACTTCTTCATTAAGGATCTGTCATTTTTAGCCCAGACCTCTTGAAGAAACCCTTTTGCCCTCCCTTCCTCCATGGTTTTAGCCTTCAGCCAGAAAGCAGTGTCTGCTCCTTCCCCACAGCCATGTCCTTGTTCCCTTCAGCTTCAGAGGGAGCTTTCTCTCTTCCATTTTTGCTTCTGATTCCTGCCTGGGTTTTGCAAGCTTGCCTGGAACAAGGCAGCAAGCTCATGAAAGGCTGTGTCACAACCTGGCTTGTTCTTCTCAAGGGCTTTTATCTTCCCTCTGCAGCCACTTCTGTAGCACTGCTGTTTGAATTTTGCTCTAATTATTGGAGTTGGTTTTGGCTGAGGTTGCTTTCCCTGGTAGCAGCAAGATGATTTAGTTCTGCAGAAGCCTGGCTATGATAGCACAGCATAGCACTATGTATTTTTAATCTAGATTCAGCTTCTGTGTTTTATGGCACCAGGGAGAGTCTGTTTTTGTGTCTGAGGTGCCACTAAAAGATGTGTATGATTTCCTGAGTGTGGATGATTGTGGTGAATGATCCCACTTCTGTTTCAGAGCTGCTGCTTAGAGAGTTCTTTGTATTTATGCACAAAGCTAGCCAAAAAAACCCCCCCAGTCTTCCTTCCTAATTAACACACAAAAAGATCATCCTAAAGTTTGCATCTGGAGTAGGTAGAATCAACTCTTCTCCCTCTCTGATATCTCTGACAGGTTTGTGAAATAGCTCTTATGTGCAGTTGCATGGCTCTGACCCCTGGTGCAATGTGGCAAAGCTGCCCCAGCATTGCTAGGGCTTCAGGGAGCCATCAACCTCCAGAGAGGCTTTTTTTCCCCTCAGCCTCATGATTTGAAGGATTCCCAGCCCCAAGGAGGATAGTCCAGAAATCATGAAGCTGCTGAAAACACTTTGGACCAGAGGTTGAATGAATACAGTGTTTCAGGGTGAGCAAACCAGTGTTTTGCTGAGAGTCTCTTTACATTATAGTACTTGTCTCAAGAACCATCATGGAAAGTTCAGCTCTACTGGGGGAGATAATTTAGTGCTAAGACAGCACTGCAGACAGAGGTGGTGAAATAAAGCCTGAAGTAATTCATGGCTTGAGCTTCTCATCTGGTGAGCTTCTGGAATCCCCAGATCACCTGATTTGAAGGTAGTATACTGCTAGATGTGTTCTCCTGCACTACTCTGGAATGAAGCACTAGGAATTTGGGGGCAGTCTCTGGGGCTTTATGGACACTGACAAGTAGCCTTGTGGAGCATGTGTATAACAACAGCTTTCTGGGAGAGAGATGGCTCTGAGATGCTTGCTTCAACATCAGGCAGGGTTACTCAGCTGTCCTCCAGAGCTCTCCTGGCACCTCCCCAGTGCTCTTTGCAGCAGGAGGGCTGCTCCCTGCCCAGCAGAGTGTATGTGTGTTGGAGAAAGACCCCTTTACATGAGCTTGCTGCTTCTCAAGGTCACATAATCATCAAGCAGATAACCAGGCTGTGTTTACTTCACCTGCTCTGCTCCAAGCTCTGCTTGCCCTGATAAGAGCTGAAAACTTAAGTCAGAGGAAACAGTAATGAAGCATTTTCAGTGGGAACTCTGTTGAGTTTGCTGTTTCACTTTATATCCCAGTATGTGAATAATCCTGAACCAGAAGTTGTGGTAAAGGGGGGAAGGTAATGAACCAAATCCAGGAACAGAAATGGCTTTTGTGTGTTACTGGCAAGCTAAAATTAGCAGGTGAATTGTGTCTAAAAGAGTGATTGAGTGCCCTTTCCTGAATGGCTCCCTTATGAAACAGCCTCTCACTGTCATCCCAGTGATCTCATCTGGGGCCAGATCCTGCTCCTGCTTGCAACAGTGGTGCTCCTGTTTCTGACCAGCAAGGAGAAGATGCTGAGCCCTCAGGGAAGCACAGAGATGAGCAGGCTAAACTGACAGAGCAAACCATGCCTTTATTTTGCTACTGAGTGATCCTTGCAATACTAGCAGAAGGGCCAGAGCCCTGTTTGCTTCTCCCTGATGGGCTTCCTTTGTCATCTGAACCCCACTGGGAAAGAGAAAAGGTCTTAGGAGAGAAGCTGAGGAGCTGGAGAAATAAGTCTGATGTGAAGAAGGCTGCTTAAAGTGTGTGCACAGAGACCTTGGCAGGGGTTGGCTGGTAGGATGGCATTGAGCTGCAGTTTGGAACTGGAGCTGAACTCCTAGAATCCCAGAATTACCAAGGTTGGAAGAGACCTCTAAGATCATCAAGTCCAACCAGCAAGCTAGCACTGTCATCTCAAACCATGTCCCTGAGCCTAAACCAAGTCCCTAAGTACTACAGCACAATTTTGCCCCTCATGTGGTGACTGAGGATCTCCTGTGAGTCTGCTGATGGGTTTCTGTTGCTTTGACCTCAACACTTAGAGTGCTACCACATCAGAGGGAAATATTTCCCTCCTGCTTTGGTAGAATTTATTTCTTATTATATATATTTATTTAGTGCTATATTGTCAATTGAATTTATTCTCTGTATGTTGAGCAAGGGTAAACTATTGAACAAGAGGAACCAAGCAGGAATGACTACCATGGCAGAAGGATGCAGAAGTGAGCTCATGTCCCCAGGAGATCTTTTTTTTGTGTGTGTGTGTGTGTGTTTTCACTGGGAAACCAGAAGTAAAAATAATTTGTTTTCTTTATTTTTTTTTTTTCCCCCTGAGCAAAGCAAGAAGCAAATCATGGTGACATTTCCTCATTTACTGTTTCCTCAAGAAAGCACTTAGCCTGATTATTCACTCTGAGACATGCTCTTAGCTTCCCTTGCATTCTAGGAAGGCATTTGTTTTAATAGATGAATAAGGTGTGTGTGTGTAGGCACAAACACACACACACATAGATAGCTAGAGTTTCAGTTTGTGGACTAATAGTCATTCTTCCCTCATCTTGATTCAGAGAATCCCAGCCTGTCAGGGGTTGGAAGGGACCTCTGGAGATCATCTAGTCCAACCCCCCTGCCACAGCAGAATGTGATTGTTGCTTTGGCAGGGTGGCTGTTGGCTGTAATTTGGGTTATTTTCTCATTTGTAATGCAGTGAATAAGAGTGATTTGGCTATCCACAAATGATCTTTGTCTACTCCAGGTAAATCCCTGATACTAACTTTCTCTCTCACCTTGTAGCCTCCTGTGTACCCTCAAACATGCTGCTGCTGCTCCTAAACAACTTGGGAAGTTTGTGGCAACACAGTTTTTGACTTTGGGATGTGAAAAGACCAGGGAAATTTTCCCTGCATGTTTTTTTCACAGGTAAAGAGAGAAAAAGAAAGTATTTTCTTTTTAACCTGGGCTGTTTGGCCACTCAGAGTGATTTATTTTGACCACAGCTTTGGATTTGACTCCTTTCCTCCCCCTCCCTATTCTGAGAAGCTACTGCTAAAAACAATGTTTTCCTCCAGAGCTACAACTTCTTTCAAGGTAGTTGAAGAAGATGAAGTCAGTTGCAGCTGCTGATAGTGGCCAAGGACTTGGTCCTCAAACACTTCTGCACACAAGTAGCTTGATGTATCTAAGCAGCCACATCAAATGACAGTTATTCCTATGAACAAGTGCTTGCAGGATCAGTATCTAAGTCCCTCTGACTTCTCTCATGCCTCCACAGCTGTAAACCAGTGATGTTGCAGCCTTCATTTGGTAAATGCTTTGAAATGGAGTCATTTAAAGCAGTATATATGAAAGTTTTATTGATTTATTTCTTTTCCTGACATTTCTTGATGCCAGAAAAGAGAAGGAATGCTGACCAACACAGTGGGGATTTTCCACTTTCTAGAAAGTCAAACATTGGAGAGATTAACCCAGGAAAGCAGCAAATAGCTCTCAAAGAGAAATAATCCCACCAAAATGATGCATGAAGGAAGGCAAAGAACCCTCTAAAGAAACAGCAGCAAATGCAATTAAAGTGGGAGAAAAATGTTAAGTAACTTTGTTGGTAGCAAGGGAGCTTGGTTAGTGTGATGTCCAGAGGACTGCTTGCTTCCTTTCTTTCCCTCCACTAGGCAGAGCATCCATTGCACTTTCAGACCCATTTTCTGGTTGATTCTCCTGCCACTTTTCCTCCAGTAAGCCAGGGAAGTTCTGCCAATGCACATTGATTCACACTCCTGTGCCAAAGTCAGGCTCTCTATAGTTTGCTGTGATCCTCGAGGGGAAATGACCATGCTGAAGCCAAAAAGTACCACTGCTACCAGGGGACCTTTGCTCTCCCTGACCTTTCTGCTGTGTAACCCACAGCAAACATGCAATCTGTACACTTCACAAACAGCTCCTGCTGCTATATTAAATACCAGATTGCTGTCCTCTACACCCTACCACTTAATCTGTTCCAGAAGCAGTTTGGAGTTCAGTGCCCTGCACTTTCTGGCTTGGATGTATTTGGATAGCCACACACTGATGGTAGTGGTGCAGCCAGAGAGGTCAGCTGGCAGCCCACTGGGATTCCTCCCTGCTACTTGAGAACAGTCTGAAACACTTGGACTAGAAGAGGAATGGAGAAAGCAAGGGGTTTGTTTGGATTTTGAAAGCATTTTTGAGCCCCTATTTCTTCTCAGCATGCTGCTCATTAAGCTAAATGGTTTGGGCTCAGGAGCAGAGGCAACTTGTGTGTGTTTAGCAAGCTGGGAAGGTCTCATAAATTAAAGGAGACAATGCAGTAAAATGATACTGCAGTTGTTACCCTGCTTTCATTTTATTTTGCTGGCCTTAGTGGTGGTTAGCTTTTGTTTGCTTTGCTTTGCTCTTTGGTGATAATGCCCTCATAGCAAGTACTTCTAGTGCCACCAGCTGGTTGACACAGCTACTGTCTTCATCTTCAGATTTTATCCTCAATGAACATTTTGCTATGAAGATACAAACCAGTTTTGTGAGACTGCCAACACCTCTTTCTCTTAGTTTTTTGATGTGAGAAGAGTAACTTGAAGGCAGTAGCATGCAAAAGAAGTACAGAGTGTCTGTGACATCCTCCCTCCTTCAGTCAGCATGGAAATCCTTCAACAAACACTTGGGGGGGTAGGTAACCCTCTTTGTAAGTGAATATCCTAACAGATTGGGCTGCTTTGGATTTCCACTTATATATATTTGTATTTCCACTTATTTCTTCTGCAAGTTTGCCATCCTGTAGGTGCTACAACTATGTCTGTGCATGATGCCCAGCAGTTGAAAAACATTGGGGCTGTACTTGCTCTGTTGCCCTGTAGTTCAATCTGCCTGGATTTCTTGCTAGAAAGCATGGTCTTTCCAGTGTGCTGGACTCAAGTTTCAGTCTCAGCACTGGATTTGAGGATTTCTTCCCTGCTTTTTCCCCTGCCTGACAACTGGTATTACCTCCACCTGCATTAGATGCCTGAAGTTGCCTAGGACCACTCCAACAGCTGGAGGTGGTTGCTTTACAGAGCTCAGGGCAGTTGTGAGGGTACAAAAGTGACATAAGCCCACCTTTGCCCTTGTGACCAAGCAGCAAACCACTGCCTTCTGCTTTCTTAGGCTCTGTCTTTACCACCTTGAGGAGGAAGTGAACCAAAGAGCAGATCTGTGCTTGCTGAGGAGTTACACCCCATGCAGTCTGTTTCTCACCCTTCCCTCAGTGGACAAGTCCTTTGTGCAGTTCTGCTGGAGAACCTAGGCCCTCCTATGGGGCAGGTTGGCTAAGTCATACTACCTCTCCCAAAGCTGGGAAGACAATTTAGGTGCTGTTGGCTGCTGCAAGAATCTTCTGTCTTTTGCATAAAGGATAGGCACATGTGATGGTTGCTGGAGGACCCACTAACCTCAGGTCTTTTATGGCTTTCTTCTCAGCAGCTATGTTGTGCAGGTGCCACAAGCAATTGCCAGTTTTATAGGATACTTGAGTGAAACATGTTGAGAGAGGGAGATGTGGGTAATCTCTTGGCCCCAAGGAGTTGTTTCATTTTTAATTGTGCATTTTAGGGGCTGTGGGGCTCAGATATTTCAAGTTCAATGCAAACAGCAAGCACACTGCTATCATTGTGTTCCCCTGCTTGAGGCTTGAGGCTGTATTACCTCATGAGAGGCTCTTTAAGGCTTTTGGCCTCTTTCATGGCCTCATATTTCAACACAGCACGTGAAAGAGATGAAGAATGAGCTAAAACTCCCTTCCAACTGTTGCAGAGTTATGGGCTATTTCAGTTTTCAATCCATGTGCTTTTTAGCAACCTCTGGCTTTGCTAAAGCAATGCAAGGTGAAGACAGCAAGAAGGGAGGGAGCTCCCACTCTGATGTCTGGTGTTTGACATATTTACCTTCACCTAGAAAGGAAGAATTTTGCTTCTGTTTGCTGCAAACAAAGTGAAGGTTCCTTCTTCAGTGTTGCTCTCCCTGCTGCACACATCCATTTGGAAAGCATGGCCCAGACATTTCCTTGCAGCCTATCACCACCATGCCACTAAACCATGGCCCTAAGGACCACAGCTAGATGATTTTGGAAGCCCTCCAGGGATGGTGACTCCACCACTGCCCTGGACAGCCTAGGCCAAAGTATAAGGTAGAGAATGGAGCTGGGAGTGCTCAGCAAGCCCAAGGGCTGTGAGGCTAAAGGATGGAGAAGTGAACTGAGAAATGTTGTGGAACATGCAAGGAAATGAGTAGATGAACAGGTGAGATCTGAGAGAATCAGATGTGAGAACACAGGGGAGGTCTGGAAGGGCTGGGATCTTCACAGAACTTGTGAGGAACAGCCTATTTAATATGGGGTAAAGGAATATTGCAGTATAAAACACAGCAGAAGACACTTTTGCTGTGTGGTCAATACAAACTCTGCAGTCTGTCCTCCAGAATGCAAGTGAGCCCAAATACATAAGAGGAGGTGGCTGCACTGAGCTGGAAAACTTTCTTCCATGCTGTCATCTGGAACTAGTTGAAAGCAAAGTACATAAAGATGAGGAAAGGATGAGAGACTTTGCTTCTTGTTGGGTAATTAAAGGGGGAAAAAAAGCCTCACCATCATAAAAAGGAATGAGATAAATCATGTCACAAAGAAATTTGTTGCTGTGGTCATAAAAGTCTTCCCCTTTCAGCAAATATGGCTAGGATCAAGCATGATTAGAGCTTCATTCCATAAAGAAAAGAAAAATACCCAAACTCCAGCAATCATAGAGGAAGAGTGGAGGGAGAGATAAAGGAGAAGACAGGGATGAGATGTGGGTGATTTATAACTTGGTAGCACATTCAAGAAAGGTTTAGAGAGCCTGTATCCTCCCAGAGGAGCACTGACATATCATGAAATCCTTTCAGATTGTCTGGACAACTCTTCCATTTCTTCTTGTAGCTGACTGAGAAGATAATGTCCTAAACTTCAGCATGGCCACCTTTTTTTGTGCCTTAAGGAGAAAAGAAAGAGAGGGGAAAAATAATTCCTGGATCCCTTGAGATGCTTCTTTTTTTTCCCTTTAAGATTAAAGCCAGAAAATCTAACAAAGCATTAGAGGAGCCTACATTCCCTCCTGTCCTCCCCTTTTCCCTGCTGGAAAACATTTCTTCAGATGTGTCCTGTCCCTTTGCTGCCAAAACTGAGTGCAGGTCTGTGGGTGCACAAGTTATCTGCCCAGGGACAGGGGTTGAGCCAGACTCTTAAACCTTGGCTTGTGACTCCAGGTCTGGGAGGCTGCTGAGTTGAGTGAGGCTGCTGCTGCTCTATGCTGCCTTTCAGCATGAGTAATGGTGTCATGATCTGGCCCATAAATTCTGAGTAATTTGTAAAGTGCCTGTCAGAATGTTATCTAAATAGCAATGGCATTACTGGAAACCCTTCTGGGCTGTGGCAGAGAGGAGTCTTCTCCATTGGCCTCTCTTTCTTGGCTGTGCTTACACACTGTAGTATGCTCCTTTCCAACCTCACATTAAGATCATCTGAACCCTGCTGATTTTATGATCACCTGAACTCTGTTCTTATTATGGTAAACCATGATTCCTGCAAGCATTTTGATTCTGAACATCAGCAACAGGCATAACTGAAGAGAACACTAGATCTTGGGATAGGTGCTACAGAAAGCAGTGATTATCTGCCCTGTTCTTTTGTTGTTTGCCTTAGACCTTTCCTTTTATGTGCTTTTCTTGTTTTATTGTCTTACTTTAACTTCTCAGTGGCACAATTCCATGGAAATCAGGTTTCTAAGCTGCAGGCATTGTTGTTCTTGTTCCTTGTGGTGCCCATGGTGTCCACAGCTGGACAAGTTCAAAGGTTTCATTCAGCTCTTCCCAGTTTTCCATTCACATGAGAGCATTCAGCCCAGAACACTTATGCTCCTCCAGCCTGGTGAGCACCTAGGGAGTTACCTGAGCAATTAAATGAAAGCATTTGTGTGAATTTCTTTGAAGAGACCTTCAAGATCATCTAGTTCCAACCCCCCTGCCTGCCAGGGACACCTCCCACTACAGCAGGTTGCCCACAGCCCCAGCCAGCCTGGCCTTAACTGCTTCCAGGGATGGAGCTTCCACAACCTCTCTGGGCAACCTGTTCCAGTGTGACCAAAGCAGAGAATGGAAATAAAAATGAGGCTTTGTGAAATGCTGAATAAATGAAACATGAAGGCACTGCAAGGAAAAGGCAGAACATGTGTTCATGGAAAGAAGTTGTGTCCACTTCATGTTCATGACCAAATATTTTCTGTTATCCTGTTAACATCCTTTCCTGTGGTTCCTGGTAGAGGGACTAGAGGATGAAGAAACATAAGGGGGGTTGTGAGCATCTCTTCATAATTAATTATATCATTGCTGGGCCAATATCAGATTTATTTTGTCTCCAGAAGAAGAAACAGACCTAAGAGAGCTGCCAGGTCACTGCAGGAGGTTAGAGGTGGAGATCTTTGCAGGGCACCTGCCTTCCCTCCTCCACTGCAAATGAAAGAAATACTTCTGGACATTAGACACAGTTTGGAACAAGTTTTGTCAAGTTTTAGTGATCTTCTGGAGCTTCTGGGTAGGTAGCAAGAACCACTAAGCAGATATCACTTCTCCTTTAAGTTACCAGAGTGGCAGTAAAAAGGAGAAGTAAAAGTAGACCCTAGGCTAGATTCAGAATTGTTGATGGCTTAACCTTTCACCACAGACTCACTGCCAGTTTGCAACCACTTCTAATTTACTTCATAAGCTTTCCATGGGTTGGAAATGGAGCTTTTGTCTTTGTACCTCAGTTACAGAATTAGCAATAGCTTCCTTCTTACTGCTCAGCAGGTCCTTATTGCAGAGTGAAAGACACTGGCATAAAAAACCCCACATAGCCCTCAGGTCCCAATCCCCATCTGTTGGGAAGAAAGTCCCTTATGGATGTGGGAAAGCCATTTTGCCAGGTTATAATTGGGAATACAGGAGCACAAACCCCAGTGAACTGCAGATCATATCTGTACTGTCAGAAAGGGGGAAAAAATGTGGGTTTTCTTTTTAAGCAGTGTTCTGTTGAGCAGTGATAAGGTGGTAACTCCTGCAGACAGCAGCTCTCCACAGGAAGTACAATATTATTTGGCATTTCTTAAAATATCTAGTGGCAAGTTTGGTGAAGAACAAGGTGCTTGAATGGAGATGGGTGTGAAGCTATGCTCTTGCTCAAACATAGCAGTCTTCAAAGTCACTCTGAATCAGGGGGTGTGTAAGAGAAACTCAGGAGTTCATTTCCCAAAGTCATCTCTCTGGTTTCTTTGGATTAAGTGAAAATTCACATTCAGATATCACTGTGTACAAATCTGACTTAGGCTGCCATCTCTGAGGCTACCATAGATAAGTTCAAAAAGGCTAAACTTTGAACTCCCTTGTGTATGTTTACATGATTTATTATGATGCCTGATTGCTGCCATTGCTCCTCATGAAAGATGTAAATGCTTCTGCTTTTCAGAAAGAAGCTGATGATTATATTGATCAGACTTTTCAGACATGTCCAGGAAAAGACAAAACCCCTGAACTTCACAGTTTTCATAAACTCCTTTCTAGACAGGAGGGATTTCCCCCCTTTTACCATGACCCTCTTTGGTTTCACTTCATCAGATTTCCTGGTAGGTGACAAGAGTCCCTGCAGCACCCAGAGAAGTCACTCAGAATTCTTCTGAACAGAGTTTTCTGTTACTTCTTCTGACTAATCAGGGAAGATTCAGATTGTCTACTGATTTCTCTTTTAGGTTGACCCTCTGCTGTCAACTCAGTTTCCCTTAAAGGCACACACTTGGAAATCCTTAATTCCAAAGAAAAGCACCATCTGCTCTTTATGGGCTATATATAGATCTATGAAATGCAATACTTTGCATGGAGCTGTGCTGGACCTTTCTTAGAGTGAGGTATAGTTCTAGGGGATCATCAACAGGGATTGTCAGTCCTTGTCCTTAAAGCACAGGCATTTGGCAGCAAAGCACTCCTGAGGCCCAGCTTGGACTTTCTTTTGAGCCTGGTTGACATGCTAACCTCAAACCACCACCTGGGGTTGTTGATGTGGAAATAAGCTGAAGCAAGTAAGATAAAGGAGAGGAGCAAGGCCAGAGGGGATGCTTTCCTACTGAGTTCTCTACCAGGAAGAAATGTGTAAGCTTCCACACTATTGACCTCCCTCTGAATCCAAATGCCAGGATCCTCTGCCCTAGTTCTCCTGAGCTTCCCAGGACCTTCTTAAGGGCTGCTGGTTGCTTGCCTGCAAAGGAGGTGAGCTGGCAGGGAGCTACTGGGCAAGATCTGCTGCTGTAGTCATGTTCTCCTCAGAAGCTTCTATCTCCTGAGGCTTCTGAAAGCTGCACCCTGACTCAGAAGGAGAGGGGTTTATTTTTATAGTTTCATCAATACAAAAGAAGTTCTTGGTTTCCAGGACTCTTTTTTGTTTCATGCTGGAGCACTCAGATTTGGGATTTTAGCCCATGAAAGACTGTGAGGATGTGAGCAGTACTTGAGAGAAACACTAGGTGTTCAGCCAGTCTGTACTTTCCATTTTTACTACCCCAGCAGCACTGACCTGAGCCACCTCAACCAAATTTCAAGTCATTTCTGGATGTAGATGGACAACTGCTACCTTCCCACAGACTCCAGCATTACTTCACCTTTTCAAGCAATCCTTCTTCCTTCACTGGGTCAACTTAGCAGAGGAGAAGAGCTTTTGGGTTTTGACTCATTCTTCTTATTCTGTCACTGCAAGTAGGTTCCTGGCACACAGCTGGGAACCAGTGCACTGCACTGGGACATACTCTGTACTTTATGTGCTTTGGTCAGACATCAGGCAAATATTCACCAGCAAAGCTTGACCAATCCTTATTACCTGTCAGATTGAACATACCTGCAGGAAACCATGTCTGACAGGGATCATCACTCTTTGTGCATACACAGATGTAGTCTGGTTTTTAATCCTCATTCCCTCTGGCTTTAGTTCATCTGATACCTTAGATGCCACCATTCTATATATTAGCAGTTCAGTGACCTTGCCTTCTCCCCTTCCCCTCCAGTCTAGCCTTCAGCCACTTGAGATCCCAGCCTTTGCTTGTATGCTAAATGACAGGACATTTCTGTGTGCTTGGCCCAGAATTTCCAGTCTCAGAGCAGCCAAATTAAGCAGCTAATTCCCTTCTTCTTATTCCCTCCATCTATTAATAATTGCAGCCTCCAAGAATGGGAACATTCAGTATTTTCCCTAATGCAACACTCTCATTCAATCCAGATTAGATTCCACCCCCTCACACTATTTATTTTAAGGTGTAGTAGAGAAAAAAACAAACCCATGGAGAAAATAAGAGCCTGTTTGTTTGAGTGTGCAGCATAGTTTCTGCAGGAATCTTAATTCATGCAGGAGAATTCTTAAAGACTTCTTTGTTCTTAAGGTAGAGCCTGAACAGTTACCATGTCCTAATCCATCTGGTTGCATGGGCCTGTCTTCTTTCCAGGTACTAGATACCAGATCTTTGCAGCCCACTTGTCAGTAGCAGTCTCAGTCCACTGTGTCCTGGAGTTTTGACTTCAATAAAATAGCTCCTCAAGATGCTTTGGGGTCTCCAGTCTAGCCTGCAATGTTTTTCCTCCTTCTATTTCCCTGGTGGAGAGCTGTATGAAACAGGGCCCAAAGGCACTGCTTAAATCATGAGGTTTTATCTGATGTTACACAAGGTTGGAAGAGACCTTCAAGATCATCCAGTCCAACCAGCAACCTAGCACCACCATGTCAATCCCTGTCCCTAAGACTAAATCCAGTCTCTTGGACTCTCACAGCAGTTGGTCTGGTATGCAGGACTCTGGAGGTTGCACTGTTTTGTAAGGGCTGTAATTAAAGAATAACACTGCTCTTTTAATTTTGTCTTGATGCTTTTTCTATCTGTGGTGGTTACAGACAGTTTCATTTCCATTTTAATACCTAGCAGATCATTTTAGAGGAATCACCTGCAGTGGGAGAGTGTTTTGCCACTTAAAATTTAGGAATACAGTACAGGAGCTCTGCTACTTCTCATTAGAGTCATCAGCACCAGCTAGAGAAAATAATCCTCTGTATGTTATCTGGGTGGGGTTATTTTCATTTGTGGACACATTGAAAGAGTTATTCTCAGTTCAGCTTCATACATTTGAATATTGGAACTTAAATTAGGAAACATCTCCTGTTTATGCAGATCTTGACAGTCCATAAAGCTGGTTGACTTGGCTTTAATTTCTTGTTTCTAAAGCATTATTAGTATGTGTTTAAATTACTGAAGATGCAATCCAGAAATGAAGAATGGGAAGAATAATTGGCTGCTTTTTGTGCCTGATAAAGACATTTACATGGATAACTATACACTTTGTATGTATAACTTCTGATATAGAATATAAAGAACCTATGTCTGGACTCTCCTGGAATAGTGGCCAAACTGCATCTGTCCCTTTACCAGTCAGGGAGCTAATAAATGGCAGAAATTCTTCAAGGAATGACAACTTTTAAGAGCTTAGTTCCACTTGCTTTGCCTTTAAAATGCCCACTCCAACTGTTCCTTGTTCTTGAAGATGTGTGGGAAGGACCTTTCTAAGCCAAGAAAACACAAGTAACCTTACTGTTGCTGGCTTGCCTTTCAGTTTTGTAAGCCTCTCACTCAGCAAAGCCCTCCAGTACACAGGGTCATGAAGCTTGGAAGAGACCTCTAAGATCACCAAGTCCAACCAGCAACCTAGCACCACCATGCCACTCAACCATGGCCCTAAGGACCACAGCTAGATGGTTTTGGAAGCCCTCCAGGGATGGTGACTCTACCTCCACATGCTTGAATCCATCTCTGTTGACTCAAAGCATGTGCTTTAAGGATATCCTGTATTGAAGGCAGGGACCTGCACTCTCTGCACTTTTGGGATGCCATCAAACCAGGGGAGAGAGCTCAGTCAGAGGAACAGGGGTTACCTGCTGGAGGACTTACCTCAGCAACACCTCTAGTCTTGCCCCTTGGTTTTGTTCTTCAAACTCATAAAGACTGGAAGCACAAGGAAAAGACAGAGGCCAGGCCAGAAGCTGCAGTGGGTGGTGCTGGCCCTTTGCAGAGCCAACAGGAGCTGCCTAAGCTTCTGAGTTATTGGTGCAGCCACAAGGTCCAAGATGGGAGACATGTGTCACGCTGCAGATCTATGTGACTTGGCAGCCATCCACTCCACAGGAGCTGTGGGGCCTGCTGGCTTTTCCACCACCCCTCAGATCCCTGGCTGTCACATTAATCCCCTTTTAAATCCAACCTCCCTCTTCCAGTGATTGACTCCTACATCTTTTTTTTTCTTTCATCCCTCAGAGCAGCCAAACTGCATCCTGCACAGCTGAAAGCTATTCAGCTCCAGGACCAAGCACACAGTCTGAGGGAAACTCATGGCCTTTCTTAGTGGTGATGGCCAAATATGTGTGTAATGTGCTTAGTCTTCACTAGCCCACACAGTGAGAGACCCTGTTCCTCTCTTGAACTTGGGTGGAACACGTTCTCTCTCCACCATGGAGCAGGCCAGCTCTAGACTAATATTTTCTGTACAGTTAATTATGAGAGGACAAGTGCTGTACCCCAGTGGAAATTTGCCACTTGAAAAATAGCCTAAAAATGGATCTAACAGTAAATGTTTCTCTGGGTGATTAAGTGTGCCTGTGGACTGGTCTATGGCAGAGGGTTTCCCAACAGCAAATGTCTCATTTAGGTCTTTCTTGGCAAGGCCTTGTTTTTTTAACAGTTTATCAGCTTTTTGTATTATTTGCTAATGGCAGCAATTACTCCATAATTCCTTTTTGAAACTAAAAATTCCCAAAGCTTGCAAAGAAGAGGGAGTATAAATGGAAAAAGAAGAGGATGGAGGGAGGCAAAGAGTCTTGTTCTCCAGAAGAAACATACACCAGGGGTATCACATTCTTTGGAATGTGAAGATTGGGGTCAGCTCTTTATTTTGCCTCAGCCTTCATGCACTCTGTTGGTACCTCAGCTGCTGAGATGTGACCACCCTTTGTGCCAGGGGATCTGATGCACAGGTCATGGAGAATGAGTGAATTCTGGAGGAAAGGTGGTTGAACCATCTCAGGCTATCACTACTGAGCAGCAGCTGCTATGGAGATCCACTTGTCCTGCTTTTAAGACAAAAAGAAGCATGCTCTCCAAGATGGTGTTGAGGCCCCAGTCCAGAGCAGATTTGGAAGTAGGATCACTCCTTTTGACAGCCCCAAGCTGCTGGACTAGTCCAAGTGTTGTGTTAAGCTGCCCTGTGAGTAACAAGAGAAGCCTAACTTCCTCACCAGAGATGAAGGAGGGGCAGGAGCTGATCTGTTCTTTCTGGTGACAGGAACAGGACCCAGGGGGATGGAATGAAGCTGTGCCATGGGAGGGTCAGGATAGATATTAAGAAAAGGTTCTTTACCCAGAGAGTGGTGGAGCATTGGAACAGGCTCCCCAGGGTTGCACTTATGGCACCAACTCTCCTGGGGTTCCAGAAGCATTTGGCCAATGCTCTTAGACACATGGGGTGACTTTGGGGTTGTCCTGTGCATAGACAGGAGTTGGATTTGGTGATCCTTGGGGGTGCCTTCCAACTCAGGACATTCTGTCATTCTGTGAGCAGGAGTTTTCTGCATGTGTAGCACTGAAATGGGCTCACATTCCCAGTTGGGAAGTGGGCTCCCACTGAACCTTCAGCTCAGCTTCTAGCAAATGCAGCCTGGGCTTTGATGCACTTGATGGCTTGCAGATTTCTCTGAGAGAATATCACAGAATCACCAAGGTTGGAAGAGACCTCTAAGATCATCAAGTCCAGCCATCAACCCATGTCCCTAAGACTAAACCAAGTCCCTAAGTACCACATCTAGACACTTTTAAACACCTCCAGGGACTGTGACTCCACAACCTCCCTAGGCAGCCTGGGCCAATGTCTAAATAAAGTGGCAAAAGAAAACCCCAGAAAAGAAGAAAACAACATTCTTTGCTTTTCAGCCCACTTCTGTTTGCCTTGTCTCTTCCCAAACATGCCAAGACATCTTTCAATTCCCAATTTTCAAACCCAATGTGGTGTGAGGAGGAAATGTTGCTTGGACTGGTTGGTCTCTCCTCCTGGGTTCCCAGTGAGAGGACAAGAGGCAATGGCCTCAAGTTGCACCAGAGGAGGTTTAGATTGGAGATCAGGAACAATTTCTTCCCAGCAACAGTTGTTAGGCATTGGTGCAGGCTGCCCAGGGCAGTGGTGGAGTCACCATCCCTGGAAGTGTTTAAAAAATGTATAGATGTGGAATTTAGGGCCATGGTGGTGCTAGGTTGCTGATTGGACTTGATGATCTTAGAGGTGTCCTCCAACCTTCATCATTCTGTGATTCTGTGGCCTACAGAGCAGATCTCAGCATAGACCTTTGCCTTTCCTCTCCAGACAGACTGGTCCAACCTGAAGAGCACAAGGCAAGCTGTGTGCATGGGAGAACACCTCCTGCAGAAGCATGTTCCCCTAAACCATCTCCTGTCTCACTGCTCCAAGCTGGAAGATGAGGAAGGACAACTGCAGCTCCATCCTCTGAGACAAATGAACACAGTTCTACTCTGTGCTAGTCCAAGCCTTCCAGTTCTGTGATCTGCCAGAGCAGTAGTGCAGTTAAGCTTGGAAGCAGAGTTTTAGGAAGGTGCTAACTGGGGTTTCATGGTGCCCCTGGGGTGTTTTGCTTTTCAGACAAGGTCTTCTTTAGAGGAATGCTGCCTGAGCATTTCAAGCAGCTCTACAAGGGCTGTTTGATCAGCCAGAAGGGTTCCTTTGGGGAGGATTTGGGAAAAATAATATTGAAAAATTGCACTTTATAAAAATTCCAAGGACATGGACCCTGGATTGTTGACTGTCAGCATAATGCTGGCTTCAGAAATGTTCTTTTCCTTACTTGAAGTTGTGACAGAAGAAGACAGAAGTTAGGAGGAAACCAAACTGCACAACTTAATACAGTGACATTTCTTTGTTTTTACCAGGGTTGCCACAGTTTTCTGTAGATCACAGAACTATAATTATGAGGTGGGGTGGGGTTTTATTTCTTTTATTAAACCCAAGGACACCTCCTTCCAGAACTGAATGTATTAGGCTTTCATAAGTAGCTACTGCCAGGGGCAAACTCTGTGTCCCTTCAGGGTGTATTCATTTGGAAACTCTGTTTTGTGTTTAACCCCCAGCCTGCCTCACACCTCACTGCTTGCATTCCTCCAAGCTAAACCCATCTCTTGGAACTCCTCTTGCTCTTCTGTGGAGCAGTGCTTGAGTCTATTCTCCAGCCATCTTTTCCTTGCATGTCTTAGAAGGGGCAGTTTCACTGAAGTGTCCTTTCCCAAAAGGAGACAAAAACTTTGGTGGATGGGAACATCCAAAGGACATCCTCCTTTTTGTGGCAAGGATAGATGCTCATGGTAAATAGTAAGAGTATGCCTATCACAATGCCACCTTGTAGTTCCACTTCTACTGCAGAAGAAGAGCTCCATCCCAGAATCATGAAGGTTGGAAGAGACCTCTAAGATCATCAAGTCCAACCAGCAACCTAGCACCAGAGATGGTGACTCCACCATTCCACCACTGCCCTGGGCAGCCTGGGCCAATGCCTAACAACTCTTGCTGGGTAACAATTCAAGGTCTTTAGGCACCTAATCTTCATTGAAATAATTTCAAGTTAGACATGTAAACCTTTTGAATGATCAGGGCCCAAATTTCTCCAGCCCCTAACATTCTGTGATGATTCTTTGTTTCTGACTCTGATGTCTTCTCCACTTCTACATAATCTCTCAGCCTTTGAATGGATAGGGCTGTACCTTGGCTGTAGGGAAGTCACTAGTGGCTGAGAACAGATGGTACTAACAGAGTGATGGTGAAAAACATGTGAAGGAACAGAAAGCTTCCAGTCCTGTTTAGACCATCTAAACATCTAAACCCCCATGGCTTTGACAGCATTATTTAAAGCTGGCTGTAGCAAGAAGTAAAACAAATACCACAGATAATGGGAATAACCTCAGAGACAGTGTATTTTTTGGTGACCAGAACACTTAGAATAATTTAGTATTGTATGAAGTGATGCAGCTGGTTAACACAAAATGCTTCTCTCTTCCACATGGAGAGAGAGAGAGAGGTGGCCACAGGAAGCAGTTGTAGAAAGCCATCTGCATTCCCCTGGGGATGCTTTGGCTAAAGCAGTTGCATCAAAAGAGCTCCTCCAAACAGTGAATTTTCCCCTCTCTTGGTTTATTTTGTACTTGTTGAAGAAAAGAGATTCCAGAAGAACACAGGCTTGTATCATTTTTTTACCAAGGATCTAATTTTGGCTGTTGCTGAGAGGAATGACCAAAGGAAGGGATTTGTTTCCTGCAGTCACTCCTCCTTTTTAGCCAGTCACCTTCCTGAGTGCAAGCAGAAGAGAAAATATTCACTTTATTTAAAATTCACTGCAAACAGTGAGAGGCTAGCAAGGCTGCCACAGCCCTCATCAATCACACCCAAGCCTGACCCTTCTGGAAGACAGAACCTTCCTTTGCTGAAGGACTTTCAGAGTCTGGTGCCACCACCATCGACCGCAGCGGCACACAAAATATACAGTGGGGAGATACCCAGAGGAGGTGGAGGCCAAGCTGCTTGCTCAGTGCCTGAGCCCAGGTCTCTTCTCCTGCTCCAAACCTCAGCAGAGGCTAACCTGGGAAGGAAGCTCTTGCCCACAATGGTTCCTGCCTGTTCAAAAGGCAGAACAGTGTGTGCCTTCATGTGGTTGTGGTTCCTGCTTTCACCAGCATCCCACTCCTCCACGGCAGCCCTGGTGTGATCCCCTGGGGAGGGTTTCCTGCCCTGTCCTGCCCTAGGTGGATGCTACAGAGTCCCCATCCTTCCTCCTCCACTGGGGAAGCTGGAAAGCTACCCTTGGCAAGGGCAGAGCAGTTACAAATTCATATTCTGCCCACAGTATTTGGGCATTCATCTTCTGCCTGCAGCATTCAGGCATGGTTCTTGTGTGACCAATATTTCTCCTGTGGGATTCCAGCAGGCACAGGCTATGCAAACAGCAAAGCACCTTTATTTGTTTGCAGCCATGCCATAAAAGGGGAAAGCCAAGGAGGTCCTGCAGAGTTTGGTGGTAAAATAACCAATGGAATGAGCCATATTCCAACTGAAAGCAGCCAGTCCAGCACAGTTCACTCCCCACTAAAGTAGGGAAGGTTCCTCCCCTATCCAGAAAGGATCATTTTTGTTCTAAAAAGACTTTTCTGCAGGTCATTTTTTGCCAGATAGCTTGGCCAGCTACTCTGTGCTGAGTCCATTTTAATAATAACAACAGCAACAAAACTTTACAAGATGTTCTTTCCTCTTTGTCTGGCAGGATTAACAGTTCAGCCAAGGTCTGACCGGTCCTTGGCTCCAGAAGCCAAGGACTCAAAAGCATTTGGAGGGAGCAGTCACATGGAGAACCTTGTTACCATCATGGCCTTTGGGGAGTGCTTTCCCCTCTGTGCTCAACCAGAGTGGCACCTACTGCTGCCCAAAATGCCCTTTTACTGGTGGAGGAGCTTGTTTTGAGGAGTCTTCTAGGAAAAGCAAAGTCTGGGAGGCAGACAGACACACCAACAACATTTGCCTCTGGAAATCCACTTTTATACATCTCATTAACACCAAAGGATTGAAATAGCAAATCTTTGGATAGTAGCTTGGAGAACTGTCTTCTCCCTTGGAACACTCATCTTTGAAGGTTTGTGTTTAAGCTAAAAAGAGGAGCAGATGCCATTCAAGCTGGCTGAAACAAAAGAGCAACTCCATCAAACTTACCTCTGAGTTATTTTGAGCCCATCACTGAAAGTGGCAAGTGCCTCACAGGAGGAGGGCAGAAAATAATCCACTAATAGAGCCTGGAGAGAGAAGGTCAGGAGGAGGTGATGACAGGAGAGCTTCATGCTCAAGCCATGCAGTCAATGAGTTGATTTCTCCCCCCCTACCTTGTTGTCCTTGTGAACAGAGAAATTTCTAAGCCTTTTGTAGGCACAAGAATATAAACAAATAATCTCAGGGCCTTAGCTGCTGTAAACCCTTGGGTGTCTGCTTATCTTTACTCCCATGGGCAGTTCCCACTGAAGGGATCAGCCACACCATTTGCTCACAGCAAAGGGGCCACAAAAGCCAAATCAAGCAGGTAAGCCTGTGGACCAAACCTGGCTGAATTTGCCTTTTGGCAGACAAGGAGTCAGGGTTAGGCCCTTGTTCTTCCTCCTTACATGCTGTTTTTTCACATTTCATCCTCCTGCAGTGCAACCAGCTGCTAAATTTAGAATACCTTTTTTATGAACACCTCCCCCCCCCCCCAAAAAAAATAAAATAATTACATTGTAAAAACCCAAAAACCAACCCCAAAAAAACGCAAGCTTTTGAAAAGCCATTTGTGAAGCCTTCCAGCTATGTATGGCTGGCTCAGTTACTAGCTCACAACTGCCATCTGAACATCTATTTTTCCAAGCATTTAAGAAAAGTGATGTGTACATTTTTCATGTGTAATTAGGCAGGGTAATGTGATCTCTTGCTGCAGTCAAGCTGCCATGTGCCGTAGCCTCGCTGAATAGCTTCCAGATTTCAACCCAATCTCTTCTGTCTAGACTCTACGTTGCTCCTTTTTTTTTTTTCCCCTTCTTCTTTTTTTTTTGCCTAGCTTCAAGCAGACTCCAACATAAAAATGCCAAAACCAGAAGGGTTTGTCCCTCTTTCTCATAAAGAGGTGGGACAGAGCTGGGAGGCCCTGTGGAGAGCTGAGTCCCAGACTTTCATAAGACACGTGTCGTCTGAATCTGACATTAAAGATTGTGCAGGCATTTCAACAGGTCATGCACACACAGAGAGGGGGTGGGGGTGGGGGTGAGGGAAATGCCCAAAAATATGTTTTTCATTAAGAAACTGAGTATTTTTAGAGAGGTGTGGTTCAGTGCAGATGAAAAGGAACGAAAGGAAAATGAAAGCGGCGCAAAGACATCCCCCAACTGCACCATTCTTTTTATTGCTGTTGAAATGCAGTGTGTTCTCTTCATAAAGCTGCTTTTTGGGAGGGAAAGAGTAGAGACCTTGCCAGAACCAGGTGCACATCATGTAGATTGTTTATAATCCAAGTTAAAGGAGAGCAGATTTCTACCAGAAAGAGCTCTCCAAGGGGACTTGGGAGTTTAAGAGTCCTGTCTTCATCTATCCATTACCTCCTCAACAAAGCAGTTGTCTTGAATGAAAATAGAAACCACAGTTTCAATGAATTCACAGATAATTCCAGGGAAGTTTATCTGGTGTGATATAGTTTTAGACTGCTTATTCTGTTCCCAGCTTTTTTATTTGACTCTAAGTTATTTGATTTCTGCAGGGAGAAAATGAAACAGATCACAGAGGGATCAGTTCCCCAGAGAGATGGCTTTCTCCAAGATCAGCAAAAAGCTAGGCTTTCCCTGCCTTGCATTTCTCCTGCCTTCTCTTGGGATTTTCTGAAGCTTGCCTACACTCAATACTTATTTCTACCCAAAGCAGAAAAGGTTCTTGGTTTAGGCAAGGAACAGAGTTGTGCAAATTTCTCCCCAGTTTGTTTTATTTTTTGGGAAGGTTTGTCTTCTCATCATACTGCTCTCACACCACACCTCAGCTTTTCCTTTTGCTCTGAAGAAAATGGCTATTGTCCCATTGAAAACACATCCTTCTGCCTGCTGCTCCTAGAAATGGCAGATGGGTTGGAAAATCAGGAAGGGAAGCCTGCAATGCTTGCTAAAAATTCCCATGCTTCTGCAGAACCAACTGTTCCTTTCATTAAAGAGCCAGCCACCTACTTTAGCAAACTTTGCAATACATTGGCCCATTTTTTCATTACAGCAAGATATGAAAAAGGTTTGAAATAGTTGTGCAAATACTTTCTCCTATGTGCAAAGGGAAACTAAACTGAGAAGCTACCTGTTCAAAGTGAAGCTCCCTCTGAAACTCCAAACCATGACAGCAGACAGAGGAATAATTTGATGACTGTCAACTTTTTCAACCACATTTTAGGTCAGATGAAATGATTTTTTCTCTTGTGTCTGACATCTAAAAATTGTCATGGTCATGTACATCAGGTCAGAGTTTTGACCCAGGAGCTAAGATGAATGTTTGCAAGCTCCACATTGGTAACAGCTTTTCTTTAACAGAGTATCTATCCTAGATTGTACTGATTTCATCAACCTTCAAGCCAGATGGGACCAATCTTAATACTCTATTCTGATGAATGGCAGTAAAGACTGTAGGATTTCTAACAGTTGTTTTGTGTCTTGGTCTTGTTATCACCTGTTGCACATTTCTAGGCTTTCCTCTTAGTGTATTCAAGAATGTGGAGGACCTTGTCCTCATCTTCATGCTGCTCATGAGTGTCACCCAACATATATGCATCAGGTGAGCAGCAAAGGCTTTCTTCAGCCTTCATGCATCACCCTCATTGCCCTTGGCAACTGTCATCCTTCAGGAGCCACCTTATGGCAGATCATTATGTTCAGCACACCTATGCTATGTGTGTAGTTTGCCAAAATAAATCAGTTCTTGGTCTGAAGAACCTATTCTCATAGTTGGCTCTCAGACTGCAGTGTCAGAAGCATATTTCAGGAGTGAGATGTGCTTTGGAATACTTTGCTTTTTGCAAGGAAGAGTTCACTCTGGGCCTGGTCCCCTCTTGACCTCCAGCATTCTCCAGTTCATTCAAGGGCTCAAGTATGTCCCTTTAGTGGAGTAATCCAAAGTTTGCTGAGGCTGGAAGTGAAAACAAAAACAATGGGGCTCCAGCATGTCATCTTTTCCATCTGTAACAGAACAAATAGACCTCTCTTCATCCAGTCCAAATGGAAACATGTTCTTCAGCTTTCATTATTTCAGAGGCATGGGGAACAGAAATTGCTCATGCTGACCAAGAGAAGAGATGTGGTGATGGGACATAGAAGGCATGTCCCACCAACCAGCCAACAATGGAAACCTCAACCAAAGTGCTGGCTGAGAAGCATCTGCCATGGCATGCCTGTCCCTACACACAGTGCTGCACCTCCAGCAGTTACCATCATTTACTTGAGGTGTGTAGCTTTAACAGCTCAAACTAAGGAGTGGGTGTCTCCCTTCCCTGTGGCTCATCCAGAGGGTGATTCAGTGTCACATCCAGAGCTGAGTCACCTTCTGCAGTGGCCTCTCCCTTCCTCCCCAGGAGGGAGCCTTTGCTGAGGTCCTTGGCAGTTCAGCAGAGTGAGCTCTGACCTGCTTGCAGCCTCCAAAGTTGTCCTTTCTAGGGTCTGGGAAACTTATTGCACTACTTCCACAAGGTAGGTGTGAAAAGAAACCTCTGTGTGTGTCCATGCACACACATGTGTGTGCAGATGATTGTATGTGCTGTGTAAAACCAAATATCTCTGTATATTGCTGGGCTTTTTGTAGCTTCAAGTTTTGGGGAGAGGTTGTTTTTCTGCCTCTGACTATCATTCCAGAGAGTATTTGGGTTTGTGACCCAGCCACAAAGAAGAAATGCTGTGGAAGCTTGTGTGCTGAGCTGGCTAAATAAAAGAGGAGTGTGGTGAAATGAGGTGATTCTATGTGGGGGGAGAGCTGCAAAGAGAGAGGTCTAGAGGAAGAGCTAAGTCTGTATGCTAAAATCAGGTTTCTTAGAGCTGTGGATGGATGCAGGTCTGCTACCTAAAGCCCTGTGTACAGCTGTGTAGGAACTTGGAGATCAACCTAGGACTGATTCCAGAGAGCTGAAGGGAAAATGTAGGTTTTTACCTGGTATCTTGGCTAATAGTAAAGAAGACTAAGGCAAAGAGAGACAATTAAGACAGTTCACAGATTTAAAGCCTATATTTCCTTATCTAAATATATATAAATATATATTTCCTTCTCTAAATATTGCTTCTCTATTTAGTTACAGTTAGATAAAGCTATGGCCTCCTCAGAGATCACTATACACTAAAGAGAAGGTAAACATGGAAGAACACAAGTAAAAAGCAAGCAACTTTATGGTACTTAACCTTATTAATTGCTCTCTATTGAAGATTTTTGAACATTGAAGCATTTTATTTTGAGGCAGCCTTGTCTTCCTGCATTAGTTATCTGCAGCCTTTTATATCTCAGCACCCATTCTGAGCTGAGTCCTTTCTGCATGCTGGCTGAATTCTCCACCCCTAAATAAATGCATCCATTAGGAATGAGGACATTTTGTCACCTACCCTAACCTTGTCTTTCTGGTTTTGAAAATGCTTCAACTTTTGGCTTTCTTATGGTTGATTTTCACCATGTGGTGGAAGAGTTTTGCAGTTCTTGCATTCCTCTGGTAGTTCACCAAATGAATTGTTATTCCTTGAATCTAGGCAGTGATGTAGGGAAATGCCTGTTTGGAGAGGGGAGGGGAAGTGCTTTGGATAAAATAGGAAAAGGTACAAATTCTGGCCCCCACCTCCAAGTAAGAAGGAGTTCAGTTCTGGCTGTGGAGATTTCCATGGGAGAGTTGATTTCCTCATGATTCCAGTTTGCTTTATGGACTCATCTTCAGCTTTGTCTACTTTGGGACTTACCTGCCAAAGTACAGGGAGGAGAGCTGACAGTTTGACCTGATTTTGGAGAGTCAGGGTGTTTAGGAGGGATCCAGGCAAGCATCCCAGCTTTCCTGTTACTCACATCAGACCTTTGACATCTTTAAATTGCTTCCCTCATTATTTGTGGCCTCCTAAAATACTGAAATTCATTGGAGTCTGAAGTGTTCCCTGACCTTTCCTGCCAACATGTAGTTTGGGTTTTAATCTCAGTTACCAATTGAAGCAGAAAAAAAACCCCCCAACCTAAAAATGAAAAGCCCCAAAATCAAACAACAGTTTCCCTTTCTTTTTAGGCAGTTTTGGGGGAGACTCTGAATCCTTTTAAAATGAAAATTCAGCAATCCTGAATATCCAGTGGTGTTGAACATCCTGATGAGCAACATCACATTCATCCAAATACCTTGTCTAAGCACATATTTAATCAGGTAAATTCCAGAGCTGCTGAAGGAACTGGTATTGTTCAGCCTGGTGCAAAGAAGGCTCAGGGGAGACCTTATCAGTCTCTACAACTACCTGAAAGGAGGTTGGAGTGAGGTGGATGTCAGCCTCTTCTCCCAAATAGCAAGTGATAGGACAAGAGAAAGTGGCCTCCAGTTGCATCAGGGGAGGTTCAGATTGGACATCAGGAAAAATTTCTTCAAGCACTAGAAGAGGCTGGCCAGGGAAGTGGTGGAGTCACCATGCTTGGGGGTACTTAAAAGGAATGTAGATGTGGCACTCAGGTACATAGCTTAGTGGTGGACTTGGCTGCACTAGGTTGGACTTGATGATTCTAAAGGTCTTTTCCAACTGAAATGCTACTATGATTCTATGAAAGCTTTTCTTTGGCCTCCTTAGAGCTTTGAAGAAGAAATAATCTTTCCCTCTCTAGTTAAAAGTGCTTGTCACATGGGAGGGACTCCAGTTGCCTTCTCAGAGACTGCCAACATGCTGTCAATGTCCAGTCTGCAAGTGAAGAAATCCAGGACTGCTGTAGAAGTCATTCTGTCTGCTGCTTGAAAACCAGTGGCCTGTTCCTACCTAGGATGTGTCTATGGAACTGCAGATCTCTCTTGGTTTAAATGTCATTTTTACAGAAGAGAACCTTTATCAGTGAATGTCATCCACACCTGAGAAAGGTAATATTGATAAAGGTGGCCTTTTTCTGTTGCTCTACTTCATCTTCCATGGTGTTTTCACAGGTATCATGTTAATCCTTTCAGGTTTTACTGAGGATAGTGGCTGCTGGAATTGCATTTTGCAAGGCAAAAATGTTACAGAGTGGAAGAAAATAAACTGATCTCCCCTCTACTCATTTTGTTTCCTATCAGAACAAATAAATGTCATTCATGTAGCCTCTTGCATTGATAATAATGCTGATAGCTAATGTTACAAACTTCTCACTTATATCCTCCTTTCTTCAGTTCTGTTTAATGAAGGTGAGTTGAAATACCTCTAAGATAAGTAAGTGCTAGAACTGTAGCCCACAGTGGGCACCTGCTTTGTCTGAGCCCACATGAGTTTGTGATCTTGCCATTGTCTTCCCCAGAGCCTGTGGTGACAAGGCTCAAACAGTGATAAACTTTGCAGCCCTGCAGTGGTCCAGTCCCCACTCAGGAGGCATGTGCTCGCCCATGAAGAGGCTGCAAGTTATCTGAGGCTGTGCTACATCTTCCATGACCAATGTGTGTTCATAAGCCCACTGCTCAGAAAGAAAAGTGAGAAAAGAGTTGCTTCTGGAATTGTGGTTTGGTTTTGGTTTTGGTTTTCTTCCTCCAGATTTGACAATTTGCTAGTTCTGATTGTTTCTTTCAACCTTGTAATTTGAAAACTGTGCTGAAGGAGATGGGAAATAATGTCAGCATTTTTCATTTCTTTCCACATGGCACTCCTGAAGAAGAGAAAGGACTCAAAGGCCCACCCTTCATCTGCTGCTATCTGCAAGTTTCCTCCTTCCTCATGAAGGAAACCTCCAGGAATGAATCTGCAGGGAGGATCCCATCCCCACACAGGGCACCAGGGCCAGCTCTTGGGCCAACTGCTGTGACAGAGGAACTGGCTGAGAGCAGACAGCTGCAGGGCCACCTGAGCTGGGGCTGGCTGCAGGAGGAGGCTACTCAATGCCACCTTAGGTGTGCAGGATGGTGGCACACCAAGAGATGCTCCAGCCTCCCGTCTGACTGGCCCAATCTTCCATTCTTGTCCCACCTGTTATCCTCCATTGTAGAAGGAATGACTTGCTTGCTGTAGGAACATTGGCTGAAGATTTTAGATGACACAGGTGGTGCTTGAAGGCTCAGCAGAAGACTGGTTTACTGGGCAGCATTTTACACCTCAGTCCACGACTGCAGCTTGAAAGGACAATGCAGAGCAGCTTTGCATGAGGAAGTTCACCAACTCACCTCCTGTCCTCTGTGATGGTGCTTGCTTGCAGTGGGGCTGCTTTGCTGCATCTCCTTGAAGCAAACAGAGGATTTGAGGGCCCCATCATGGTTACTATCCCTGCATCCACATCTCTCAGGGTGCAGCAAGAAGCTGACAGCATGCTTAGTATCCCCCTACCCACTGTGTTATCCGAGTCAGTAGGAATTACCCATCACAGCTTCAGAGCAGTTTGTGGCCATCATGTGGTACTGAGAGCTGCTGCATGTAGAGTGTGGCCAGGTGGTGCATGATAGGGGCTGCAGGACCCCTCCCACCCTCTCTGCTCCCATCCTGCCAAGCATTTTCTAGCCTTAGATGAGGGGCAGCTTGGCCCCCACCTCCCTATGGGGGTATCTAACTCCTCCTGGCTGGGAGTATCTAACCCCAGCACCACTGGGCAAACCTGGTGCCACCAGCACATTGTAAGAACAAAACCACTGCTGGCTGCAGTTTGTTTTAGGGGAGCCACTAGTTTTTGGGGCTGTCTCTCTGCTAGATTTATGTTCTCTGCAGAGTTAAGTACATTAGTGTGGGGAATCTCACTCCATTACCTCCTATAAAACCGAATCTGTGATTTCCTCCCTGGTGAGTATTTACCATAGCAAAATCAGCTACTATTTTCATATTTAACTCATTGGTAAGTCATAAAACCAGCTCAAGTTGTCTGTCCCAAAGAGCAGGAGCTGTGGGACAGGACAGTGAGTAGAAACTTTTATGAGGGCCAGCAGTGTGGGCTCAGCATCGCTTCATGCTCACCCTCACATCCCTATCACATCTCCCCTCCTTTCTGCTTTGAAATCTCCAAAAAATTCAGAAATTTACAAGGCTTTTTAAACTCTGAGATGAAGCAATTAAATCTCCAGACTGGAGGATGTGAACCTTTAAAGGCCCTTTGCAGCATATCAAAAGAAAGAGAGGATTATATTTAGCAGGTGTGACAGCCCACGCAGGACATTTCATTGCAAAAGGAGCTGACATGAAGCAGGAACCGATACTTAAATTGATATAAAACATCTTGGGGGAAAGGTGTTTTCTTCTCTTCCTTTTTTTTTTTTAAGCATTAGGAAATCATCATGCTTTCTGGCTTCTTCAAAAGCAAAAGATCCAAATATACAGGAGTCATCTGGCACGTAAAACAAAAAGGGAGGTGTGGCGTGGGCGGGTGGGACACCGAAAAACGCTTGGGACAAGGTTGGAGAGCCACGCTTAAGAAACACTGTTGCAGTTTGTCTCCACGCTGCCTCACTGGAGGCTTTGCATTACCACTTGCAGACCCACAGGTTCCCCTGACCCAGGGCAGGTCGCTCAGGGCAGATGTGCAGGATTAGAACACGGGATCCAGCCCTGTTGGGTGCCCTAGCCAGGTCTGCCCCTGCTCCAGCAGCTCTTGGATCCGCAGCAGCATCTCCTCTCCCGCCACCTCCCCTTGTCATAACCCTAACTCCCTGGAGACACAACCCTTCATTACAGGGGTGCTTTATTCTGATCACTCTGTTTCTATTCATACCATAACCTACCAAGCCTCAGAGTGGAAAAGTCGAGTTGGTAATTCTGTGGGGAGGTGTCCACTAACTTCATTCACTGGCGTGTGTTCCTAATTTTAACCGAACAGCTCCGTTTTGATTTTCCTAAGCTGTGGATTTAATGCCCAAAAGCTGGAGTTGTTTTCACGCCCACTCAATGAGGGCCACAGGAGCAACACTGCCTACCCAGAGCAGAGCAGGCAGAGGTGGGGTGGGGAGAAAACACAGTCCCCAGCTCTGCACCTTGTCCTGTGGAGAAGAAACCACCAGGCTCACCAGGAGATCGCCATAGGTGGGTGCTGCTGGGGCAGGTCTGTGGCAGAGGGTGCTTGGGCTCACTATTGGGGTCTTCTGGCTTTTGGCTTTGCTAATTTGTGGTGGATACACAAGCCAGGGTGTTGCTCAGGACCTTCAGGTTCTTAGTCACCCGAAAATGCACAGCAGGGTAAAAAGCCACCTTGCTGCTGTGGCTATTTTCACAGGGAGGGAGGCGTGTGGTTGCCTGAACCAGTGCATTATCAGGTACCCTTTGGCATCGAGAGAGTTAAAGGTCCTCGGCACCCACCAGCTCTGGTCTAGGCAGTGTCTAAAATCAGTCCTAGAGCCGCTTTACTTTTTCCTTAAAAACAGGAAATGGAGCCCTGAAGGCTTTTTAACTGGAGAGAGTGAGGAGGGGGTATACTCGCTCTGCCCATACTCAGCCCTGAGCCTGACCCAGACTTGGGGGTCTCTGTGTGTGTGTGTGTTTTAATTTCTTCTCCTTTTTTCCCCCCCCCCTATTATTTTGGCAGACTTTTTGGAATGTCTGGGAGCTAAGGGCTTTGCTTCATGGAGCAGAATTCTGCAGCAAGAAAAAGAGAAAGTTATAGACTAAACCACAGAAATGTAAACATGTCTGCAGCTAAAATAACTCCACTTTCATTGAAAACACTCCTCGCTCACAATCAGACTTCTGTGTGCGCTATGCTCAATAAAACTGCATGCTAATAGCAACCAATTAATACATTATGTAGTTCTGCTTTAAAAGAAAAAAACCAAACCCCAAAACTGAGACACTTTTAATTATTATTTTTTTAAAAAATTATTATTATTTTTAATTAAGGGAGTACTGGCTTTTCTGCTTTGTACCCTGGCTCTCGGCTCTGCCCGCTGGCTGAGAAGCTCGGTGGAGAGCAGCGGGCGATGCCCGGCGGTGCGGCAGGGGCCGAGGCGTGCCCGGGGGGCAGCGCAACGGCGGCGGCAGCGGAGGCGGAGGGCAGAAGCGGCGCCCCGGTAAGGAGCCCCTGGACGGGTCGGACAGGACGGGATGGGTTATAACGGGATGGGACGGGATGGGGCTCCTCTCCTGTTTCTCCCCAGCGTTCGCGACTCTCCCGCTTCCCGCTTGCGCTTTCCCGTGGGTGCGTGTGCGAGGTGAGTCCGGATGCATCATGCCCTCTCCACGTCCCAACTCCACACACACACCTCGCACCGCCGGGGATGGGGCGCTCAGCCCTGTTTCGTTCGGGTGTACCAGGCTCCCTTGCTTCTCCCCCTGTCCTTTTTAGTTTCCGTACATCTCCGTTATTATTTCATTGCTCTCCGGAGCCCTGCTGCCACCTGGTTAGAGGCCAGGCTGTTGACAATTCACGTCGGGTCCTGGCAACAACCGCACGTTTATTCTGCGTGTTGCCCGCGCCGGGAAGAGGGGAGCCCCACCGAGCCGAGCTGAGCCGAGCCCCCGGTAGTCCCATACCGTTCCCTCGCAAGTCCCGCTAGCCCCTCCCGACACCCCACTTCCCCCTCCTCACCCCTCGAATGCAGAGCGGGGGGTGCCCGGGGGACGACACCGAGGAGTATAGAGGGGGAAGCAGGGGGGCCGCTGCCTCCCGGGGGAGCGCCGTGAAACTTCGGGGAGCAGCGGTAGCTCCGCTCGGCCATTGGAGAGAGGAGGAAGAGGCGCCGGGAGCCCGGGGCCAGCGCGATGGGCCGAGCCCGTCCCGACTGAAGTGACTCACCGCCGCCGTCCCCTCGCCCTCACTCCCTCGCTCCCGCCGCTCTCGGCTGCTGCCTTCTCCCCGGCGGCGCCCTCCGCTCCCCGACCCCGTCCCATCCCGTCCCGTCCTCCCCTACCCAGCACTCCGGACTCGCCGCATGGCCCGGTAAGTCCTTTCCCTCCGGGACTGCGATAGGGAGGAAAAAGATTTCCGGACGCGGTGCTGCCGTCGGGGCCGGGAACGGGGTGAGGGGCGGCGATGGGCAGTGCTGCCGGGTCGGGGAAGACCGGACCGGGGCGAGGCGAGGCGGCTGCCCCCTACCACTCCCCATCCTCGGGACATCCTCCATCCTTGGCGTCTGGAGAAGGTCAGCCCCAAAGGCTCTGCCGGGGTGCAGGCAGGCAAGCAGCCGGAGCTGTGCATCTTTGCGGCCGCTCGTTACTCGAATTGCCCCTTTCCGACTTTCTTCCACAGTTTCTAGGCAGTACTTTCTGCTTGGTTTCTCCTGGCTTCTGTCTTTTCGGGCATTAGACTTTAGAATTATAGCATTTTTCACCCCCTTCACCCACCCACCCCCGCCCAGCCATCGGTTTAGTTGTTGGTTGCTTTTTTTCCCCCGCTGTTCGTAATAGCAGCGTTGGTGTCTTTGTAATTCTTTTAGGGATTCAACGTTCAAGTGACTCACAAATCTATTGCCTTTTTAAGGGCTGAGTAGCTCTTGCACGTGGGAAAACCTTCAGTTACCTGAGTTAGTCTGAGGAGAGTCAGAGTAGGTTGTGGTGTTTTTTCCGGAGTAAGCGCCCTGATACAATGTGCAGAGATGTGTTTTGATGTCCAGATGACTTTGCTACTGGAGAGTTTGGAGTCTACGTAATGATATTTACAAAAGCTGAAGTTGCATGTTCTGGCTAACATAAACTTCCATTCATTGCTGCCTTTGCTAAGAACCCACGGTACAAGTAAACTTGCCCCTTCTTGGATTAAGTTATTTGTCTTCCAAGTGCCCCTCTCTGAATTGACACCGTGCTCCAGGGCTGAAATAATGGTTTGGAAATTATATTCTGCCCATGTAATTCTGAATCCATTAGGAAAACCAGGATAGGTCTATGAACTGCACATGGAGAAATGTCACATTCCTTTGGTTTAACCCTTTGACTACTTCCCCTGGTTTCACTGAAACAAGTGAAGCAGACAAAGACTGCTTCTCACTAGGGTATGAAGTGTAAATTTGTATCAGGATGTATGTATCAGATATGAGATTTCAAGCACACCTGAGCTGTTAGGAAAATCAAGGAAGAGAAAGAGATCGTTTGACAAGTTCCTAATTAAAAGGAAATAAGGCAACGAGAAGCTAAGACATACTTCATATGGGACAAATACCTATTTATGTTGATTATCTTATCTGTTTCCTAAAGGACAATTATAAAAACAAAGACATGAGACCCTGGAATAGTAGCATCAGTTCTTATTTTCTTTTTCATGCACATAAGTATGCAAACAATGGCAAACTTGCCAGGCTATTATTTGAAAAACTTTGCAAGAAAAACCCCCACTATCTTCTAATGCACTTCAGGTTTTAGAGCCTTGAGCAGCAACTGTCCCCACCTCCCACAATTTAGTCCCAAAGTTAAACAAATCATATAGTACTGGATAGAGTTACATGTTACAGGGCTTTTATAAATGATCTGTCAGTGTAAGTCCTGGGTGTGATTAGTTGGACTTTTTGCTCCTAAGGTGTTACTCCATTTGGATTGTAAGTTATGTAGCATTTGGCTCTTGAAGATACATTCTAATAGATACTTCTTAGCCATATTTTTATTCTGATGTTTTCCAAGTGGTGGTGGCTATGTGGCTTCTCTCTCTTTCTTTTAAGCAAGACTGAGCTCTTTGTCAGGCACTGAAGAAATCTGGATGTAGGAGTCCATTGGGGACTTCCAAGTGATAGGAACCATGAGCTTAAAATACCAATTGCTACACCTTTAGAAGCAGTGCCTCTTATCACAAGCACACTGATTTGTACCATGATAGCTTAGACCTTTTCTATCTGAAATACCAGGTTGGATCCCACAGTTGTCAGCGTTCAGATGGTGGTTCCACCTAGAACCACTGCTTTCACCTTTGCAATGCAGATGCACCTCTACTGCCTGCTCTTCAGCAGGTAGTTTTCTTTTTGCAGATGGAGTTGTGTAAACAAACACAAAGCCCCTAGGCTGACTGTTGTAATCTAGCTGAACAATGCCACCTGAGTACCGATGAGGCAAGCCCTCTCTCATTATGCTTTCTCCAAACCATCAGAGCTTCACTCTCAACAGGTGAGGTTCAGAGCATGGCCTCTCCCTCTGCAGAGCACTTCATTTCGAGCACTTCACAGAGGTCTCCATATACAACAGTTCCTCCTTTTGGCTAAAGGTATTTTAGTGAGGATTAAGAAGATGTCAAAAGCTTTTGCAGTACTGATGGCATTTGGTAGCCCTGAAATGCTACCTGTTATGATTCCTTCTTTTCCTTACCTCTCCATGGCTGAAAGTTCCAGGAGTTACTAGCAGGTAACAAGAATTTAAAATGTTTAGGTTGAAATGAGACCTTTCTCTTGAAATAGATACTGTGCTGCATTTTTTTTCCATCATCAGGAGGCTTGTAATTTTCTTTTAAGTTAATACTTCTAATTTGGGGGGTGTAAAGGAAGCAGCTGTAAAGGCAGCAGCTGTAAAGGCAAACCATATTTCTTTTACTCATGCAAGTAGCTCTGTGGAAATCTGTGTCTCAAACTCAAGGTGGAAGTTGTTGACAGGTAGTATGGTCAGAAAGGGCCCTTTGGGTCTGCTTCATATCAGCTAAGGTCAGTATTTAGCCTTGAGTGGCTAATGCTGCCCACTGGTTTTCTGCAGTACAGCTGGGATGGTATATGCCAGGGGTTAGGTTATACTTTAGACACCAGCTTTCCTATACGCTTGTTTTGAAATGCTTTTGTGTTACAGAAAAAAAAGTTCATGTTGGTAAGAGATTCTCAGACTGAATTATAGCAATGTGTTCCTTGAGTTGAAAGAATCACCTTTGGTGCAATAACAGCACACTGGTGTGTTTTCATTATACTCACAACTGGCCACTTTCACAGCCATAACAGTATTTTTTATTTCCTGGTGTGATTCTAGCCATGCACTTTTCCACAGGCAGGTTTCCTAGTGAAAGAGTTGTTAGGCATTGGCCCAGGCTGCCCAGGGCAGTGGTGGAGCCACCATCCCTGGAGGGCTTCAAGAAACATCTAGCTGTGGTCCTTAGGGCCATGGTGGTGCTAGGCTGATGGTTGGATTTGATGATCTTAGAGGTCTCTTCCAACCTTCATGATTCTGTGATCATTTTGTCTTTTGATTGCAGGTTTGAGTTGTGAGAATTTGTATTGCTTTGGCATTTTGGAAGCTAATGATGTTTCAGTGGAGAAAATCTAAGCTATTTCCTCCACAGTATAGTTAACTAGAGTAGGTAGAAAACTGGGAGTCTAAAATTACTTTGCTAAATTTAAATGTAAGTAAAAAGTAGGCAATAGGAATAAATTAAAGGGTATATCTAAATCTGGAGTGGCAGACATATCTGTTATATTTAAACTACATTTTAACCTCTTCTATTTATACTTAGTGCTATGTGTATAATCTAGAGGACTTGATTGAATTCAAGCAGCAGTAATTTCTTCACAATTAAAACCAAAGAGTTTATTCTGCTGTGGATAGAAGTGCACATCCTTGTTAATCAGTGCATGGCCCAAAACTATATGCAATGAGAGATTTTGATGTTGTTTGAGAGCAAAAAATGATCTAAAGCAAGCCTTGAATGGCTTTGCAAAAAGCCTGTTTCCTGTCCTGCTGTGGTAAGCATATCTCCTACTGACTTTGTTGGCACTTTTTCTTGAGTGTGGAGCAAGAGACTCCACTGGGAGGTTCATTTTCATCAACTTACCTTTGCTATGGCCCATTCTGAATTGCTGCTTTTTACTTCAGAAAGCTACCATGGGCAGTGGATTCTTCTTGCATGCTGCTTGCATCAGATGAAATCCCTCCTTGGCACAACTTTATTCCAATAAGGAAAACAACCCCTTCTTCCAGGAACAAAATACAGAGTTATTTTTGTTTGATAAAGCATCATATAAATATTAATTGTCTGCCCAAAGAGGGGAAAAAAAAAAAATCAACATATGTTTTCATTTTAGCTGGGGAGACAACAGGCTTTGAGAGAGGAGGGTTTAAAACTGAGGGTCTTGACTTGCAGACACTTCAGCTAAACTCTAGGTGCTCACTCAGCTCTGGGAGGTTGCTGGGTTGTGCACAGGTGGCTGGAAAGCTGGGGGCTTGGTTTTGAGTTGAGGTCTTTGGTTTTGATTCATTTTAATAGAGATACTAAATGACATGGTGCCCAGGTGCTTATTCAAGTGTCTTGCCAGTAGAATTACTCTCTGCCTTCTCACTCTCCTTCTGTGCTTTTGCTGGTCCTTTATGCAGGGAGAAAGAAGTAGCTGCCTGGATGTTTAGCCACTCTGTAATGCTGGATATGAATATAGGATGCTTAAAAAGCTGCCGTGGGGGTGGTAGAAGCACACCTGATGATTCAGGGTGTGCAGGTGTGAGTGGGTCAGGAGGAGATTTCCTTCCCTGTTAACCTCTCCTCCTCCCAAATATATTGCCTGCTGAAGTAGCATCTTTTTCTTCTGCTTTCTGTGGTCTGCTAGAAGTGGATGGTAAGGATGGTTTTTTTATTCCTGTTTTTATTATTATTTTTCCTTTAATACTCTGCTGTTAGTAAATAATGCATTGATTTCTTAGCTCTTCAGGTGTTTTTCATTTTCCTAGTGCTGGCAGTGATGGTTTAGGAGTTAAGTAGCAGCTTGCTGCCCTGTAAACTCCTTACAACAAAATGCTTTGTGGAAATCTGATTTCTTCTAATTTGGAAGTCATGTAGGATTTGGGAGCTTTTTTGTGTAATACCTTACTGAGTTTATTGCTCTATTTTTAGCTTATTAAGTATGGCTGCACACATCCATGTTTGACCTGATTTGACTGAAGTGGCCTCTTTGAAGAAGTCCCATGTTTTGAGTTCTTTGGTAGCTAGGCTGCATGCAGTTACTGTGTGGTTTTAATGCAATGAAATATGCATCCAAAAATCAGGTAGATTTAGCAAATTGCACAATGTATCTGTTTTCACCTCTGTAAATTACTCTGCTATGTTTCATTATTTGTTCTCATTTAAGGAATCAACCAATTCACTTGACACAGGTTGCATTTCTTTCAGGGTTGATATTTTTCTGTGTGATGAAAAAAAGGGCTTTTACAAAGAGAGAAGTCTTAGCAGTTAGACTTCTAACTAAGGAAGGAAAAAATCTTCTAAGCAAAATTCAGTCTTCTAAGAGGCCTTTGTCAGTTCTGAATAAACCCTGCCATAAATTTCAACCTGGTGTTTTAAAATGCTGTTTATAAAATGGAC
This sequence comes from Galbula dea, assembly GCA_013399015.1. Lineage (NCBI taxonomy): Eukaryota > Metazoa > Chordata > Aves > Piciformes > Galbulidae > Galbula > Galbula dea. The sequence continues at coordinate 85,421 of VWZX01000204.1, read as the reverse complement.
TGCTCTCTGTGGAGCTCACAAATTAGACACAAAGGATTTATAGGGAACTCCCAAAGTAACATTAGGAGGTTGCATTGCAGCATGCACTGAGAGGAAACTGCAAAATCTGCTGGAAAAAAAGCAGCTGATTAGCAGGGCTCTTGCCAAGCAGACATGGGAAATGTTCTCCATCCTTTCTCCAAAGAACTGCTGCTGCCCTGCTTGTTCTGACTGTGGTTAGGCCTTCAAAGGCTTGTAGAGGTTTGGGGTTTGTTTTGGTGGGGGCTTTTTATTTTTAATTATTATTGTTTATTGTATTTTTTCTTTTGGCATGAAACAGGTTTAAAAAGAAGAATTTAGTGTCAGATGGAGAGAGAGGCCTTAAAATCAAGACCTCATTTGGTCCTTCTGGGCATCTTGTGCCTTTTATTGAGCTTCATTAGGTTTGCCCAGCATGTGAAGTTGAGGAGTGGAGCTAGTGCTCTTCATTCCTTTGCTGCATTTCAAACTTCTCTGGTATTTTCCTATATATTTATAGCAAACAGAGTGTAACATGCTCTACAGCTCTTGCAACCAAGCTAAGGCAAATCATCTGTCCCCAGTGGGTAGGGCAACATTCTGAAACCACAAAGAGCATCTCCTTGGTAGGCACAACCAAGGCTTCATTTCAGCAAAGCAATTCATCCCTCTGTTGAAATGAAGAGCATGGAGAAATCTGAACCTGACATTTTGGTTCCCTCCCCTGCCAGAGGACAGGTTCCTTTTGCCAGCCTGAAACAATTCTGTTAGTTTGGGAAGGTCACAGAAGGTGCAGCCTCTGTCCATTAGTTTGGGTAGGAATTGGAGCTGCAGGACAAGATAGCTTGGCTTTTCTGAATTCTTTATCCAGGGAATAAGCTAGGACTCAGCAGCAAATCTTAGGGAGAATGAAGGAAAAAAAACAACCAACCCAAAACCATAAGTAAAAGTCCAGCAGAGAAACCAGATAGATATTTTGCAGCCTGACTGGGAATGAATCTGTTTGCTTATTTATTGTTTTCATTTGAAAGTTGACCCAGTCTATGATAGTTCATTTTTTACTGTCAAACTATCTTTTTGCTGTTCAGTTTTATTGCCAGCAATAGAAACCTTAAGACTAGCAGTGGAAAACCCTTTTCTGCTAACTACCCTGCTGTCCCTTTTAGCTTCACTGAAAAAAATGGAAACATGAGAGCATTAACCCTAATTTTTGTTATCATTAGAGTAAGATATGAATGAATGAATACTGCTGTCTTTCTGCTGGGAGTCTCTTTTGCTCATGATGGAACTAGAAATAGGGGTTTGTTTGTTTTTTCTGTTGTTGTTTGGAGTATTTTGGGGGGTGTGTTTGGTTTTGGGGGTGTTTTTTTGTTGTTTCTTTTTTTCAAGTGTGTCCAGTGTCTCATCCTGCACAAAAAGCTTTTATCAACCATATATATACTTTGCTTAAATCTCTCAAAGCACAACTATGCAAAGTTGGCTTTGGAGAGGCCCTAAGCTGCCTTTTGGTTACAAGAGCAGCTTTTGGCTTCTGATCAGGGTCCTGGGATGAAAATTGTCCCTGCAATGAGTGTAGCTTACCTTCTGGAGCTGCAGGTAGTCTGTAGTAGCAGTAGTAGTTGCAGAGGTAGCTTCAGAGTAGCTCTGCAAGAGCTAGCAGGAGGGAGGGAGGAGCCTTTGTGTTTGGTGTTGGCTTGTGATTTCCATGAGAGGTCATAGGAAAGACAGTTGTGAGTAAATGTGAGCCCAGGGAGCTCAGTCTGTGGTCAGTCTGCAGAGCAGTAACATGGGGCAGGGGGTTGGTTTTGCTGAAGGATGCAGGGTGAAGGGAATTAGTTCTCCTCCTCTCCTCTCCCTCTCAGTTAATGTTACCCTGAGCCAAGGTGAAGGCAATTAGAGCTATCCTCCTCTCCCTCTCAGTTAATGCCACCCTGTGTGCTGTGCTATGCCTGGCATAGGACAGGGGAACTGGCAGGCAGTGGAAGTGTCCCTCAGCCACCCATGGGGTGCATTCAGCCCTGGTTTCTGCCCTTGGTACTTAGTTAATGGGTCCCCAATGGGTTGTGGGCCAGGGTTGGATTTCTATAACTCCCTCTTTACTGTGTTGGTTCCAGAGGGCTAAAGAGGAGTGAGAAGTAGTAAAAAATCTATTTTGGTCACTCAAGTAAGCAGACATGAGTCAGAATACTCCCTGGGATCAGCTCTGCTGGCTGAAAAGGTGCCATTTTTACATAGTCACTTTTCTGACTGTGCCCTTTAAACTCTGACAAAAATAGAATCCTTTCTCTGGCACTCCTCTTGGAAAGCAGAAATGGGAGTGAGAGCAAAGCTGTTTGCTGCACTCCAGCCCCTGCTTCCAAACTGGACAAACTGTGTGTGAGCTTTCTAAGCCATATGTAACATATGTGCCACACCAGGAGATGTAGAAAGCAAGCATTTGAATTTTGTGGGGAGGGGGTCTGGGCTTGGAGGATGGTTTTGCCATTTGGAGTGGAGAAGTGTGATTCCTAGTTCCTGCCTGCTAATGGTTGGATGAGTTCTGCCTAGCTCTCTGCACTGATTTCTGACATCCTTGTCTCTGTAGAAGCACAGTTCAGTTCAGTAGACTCCTCTGAAGTATAGTCAGGCTCCTTTTTTGACCACTGACCCTGGAGTCCTCTTGGACAGTGTGAGGCAAGTGGCCTAAGTTAAAAATGAGCCTGAAACCACATTGACGTCAACTGTTGAGTGGTTGTGGACCTGTGAGGAAACAAATCATCCCTGGCAACTTGGAGTCCCAAAGTGATAATGTTGCTGCTCACATGAGACATGAATACCTCTCCATATTGGGGGGATGAGGTCCTGTCCATCTCCTGGTGAGGTTGATGGAGCTGGGCTCTTCTGTGCCAGCTGCCCCAGCCAGATCCCTGCTCATATCAACCCTCATCTGCATTTCATGGAAAGGATTAGCAAGGCAAATAATTTTGCAAGAAGTCACTCTCTGAGTAGGTGATAGTGAATTTTTGAACTCTTGTCTCTGTTTTTTATGTGTTGTGGTTGAGTAGGAAGCTAGAGCCAGGATGGTGCATGGAAATCAAAGCCCAATAGCGTCCTCCACCACCTGTGCTTATGGGTGTTTGTCAGTCCTGGTTTTGTCCCTGGGACTATTTTGGGCCATGGTTCTCTTGAAATGCAAAAGAAAAGATACACATTCAAAAACCAAATAGATTTGGCAGTTTAGGGCCATGGTTTAGTGGCATGGTGGTGCTAGGTTGATGGTTGGACTTGATGATCTTGGAGGCCTCTTCCAACCTTCATGCTTCTGTGATTCTGTACCAAGCCTGGATTAAGGTATTTACTGTTTCAGTTGGTTTTACATGGGGGGGAAAAAAAACAATCAACACAAATTAATATTCTTCCTCCATTCCAGAATAACCTAAGAATTTGAAACCCCAGAATTTCTGCTCAATGGATATTAGTCTTGCTCAAGTAGCTAAGGCTTCTCTGCTGGCTTATAAGAGGGCAGAACCCTCCAGCCTAAGTGTTTCTTCCTCATGTCTGCCCTGAAGGATTTTCACTGTGGTGATTTCCTAAAGCCTTGATGGCCACCAGTTACTACAGCATTTCAAGGCACTGTCTTTTTAGCACAGGAAACAGGCAGTGCTTTTTCTCTTAACAAAATTTCTCTTGTAGGAACATGGAGAATTTCCACTTTCTCTGTGTGACCTCATAGGAGGACACACAGGTCATACACCTGCAGGGCTTACCACTGCTTCTTGCTCCATCTCTGGCCTCCTCCCAGGCCTTTGGCAGCAAGGAGTCAGTGAAGATTTCCTATCAGGGTCTCCTGTTTTAACTCCTCAGAAAGCCCAGTAGCTTCCTGTTGCAGGAGATTCCTATTTTTTTTCTGGTTTAAATTTGAGAGGTGTTTTGGACATGATGACATTTACAGCCAAACTGCATCACCCTTTACATACCAGCTCCTTCTCTTGGGGTGAGACAGGTGATTTCAACAGGTCTGAAAAGGGATGAAAACCCAACAGGCTTGGGGAACACACAGGACTGTCACTGACCTGATGCTGAATGGCCATGAAGATAAGTCTTCCCTTCCTGGGCCTCCTCACATTGTCTGACAGGGAGCTGAGACCATCAGAGGGAAACTTCAAACCCCAGTATTGAAGTTGAGCTGGCTGAGAAGTTCAGAAAACCCAGGTGCTTTCTCTTACCAGCACTGAAACAGTTTAAGAAGACAAACCCACCCAAGGAAGAGACCTGAGGGCCAAGGGTCCTGTTGCTCTGAGCACAACATAACCTAGAGAGGTGCAGTTGGTGGTGTGCCAGGGTTAGCAGTAGAGTTTGATACCTCAGCATTTCACAACCACTTTGAACTAAAGGACTACCTAGAGTTTTTGCAGTTACACCCCATTTTCTTTTGGCATGTTCATATCTGGCAGTTGTTTGCCAGAGGCAGAGGGAATGACTGAGGAACTTAGCTTTTAGGTAAACAAAATGTTACTGTTGTACTGCTATAATTACAAGCATTTTAAATTAAGCATTGACAGCAGTTGAGAGGCAGTTCTCCACTATGCCTGCTGGCAGGCAATGAGATGTCTAGCAGCTCCTAAGGGGAGGCCTTACTGCAGGCTGTGAGAATAACTCATTAACCAGTTAGTCTGTGGCAGAGTTACTTCCCATATGGTCTGTGGGCTGCTGATGGTCTGGAAGACATTAGAAAGTGGTCTGAGGAATGGCTGCAGAAGAAAAGCAGAAATAACCCCATGTAGACAGATTCAGGTTCCCACATTGCTGGCAGGTATGTGCTCATGTCAGCAAGTCACCCTGAGTTAGCAAACTGTGCTGGGATAGAATTACCTTAGCCTCCTGGTGTGAGCCCAGATGGATGCATCTGGAAGAGCTGCCTGTGAGGGGAACCTTTGCTTGATCACTTTGATGTGGAGCAAGTCTTCCTCCATTAAGGATGTGACTTGTCCTGTGCATGGATGGGAGTTGGACTTGATGATCCTTGTGGATCCCTTCCAACTTAGGATATTCTATCATTCTGTAATCCTTTGCCTCTTCTTTCTTATGTTGTTGAGGCATGGGATGGGCTAAGGGATGCTGCTTCTGCATCCATGTTGCTAGTGGTAATGACTGTTAGAGGGAAACAGCCAGTGGTGAGCCCATTTCCTTCACAGTGGGAGGAAAGTAGTAATTCAGGAGACCATTAAACATTAGAAATACCTCTGCAAGGTCCCTACAAAGATACACTCCATTTGGCTTAAAGTCCCAGAGGGCCAATTATCTTGGAAGAACATAAGAACTTAAACAAAAGCTGAGTTAGGTATGCTGCCCACCAATGACTTTGAGGAAAAATGGATGCAGTGAGAAAAGACTCCTGTGTATTATGAAAGTGAGAACATTTAGAGGAGGCCTGTGTAATAACCAGCTTTTACTGTTCCCCCAGGACCAGTGTGCACAGGAAATATCTGTGGCATGCTTGCTTTTCCTGGAGATGACAGCAAGCCTTTGGCAACCACTTTGTAATACGTGCTTGCTACTTTTCAGACTTGTTGGGCTGCTGTTTCATGAAGGTGCTTTGATTTTTCTGCTGCCAGAGCCTTTATGCCTGGTTTTCTACCCTTCCTAAATGTGCCCATTCCTGTTCCAACCCTGGCCACTTCTCCTCTAGTGCCCTTTGGTAACTGTGGTGGTGCCTTTATTGTTCTCTGTGCTAATGTTGGGATGGGGCTTGAGGAAAACCAGAAGCCAACAGAAGTCTTTTGTGCTTTCTGTATGAAAATAACCTCCCTGGCCCATGCTGGTCTCTGGTTGTGTGGCTCTGCACTCCTGGTGATGGAGACATGACTTACCACCACTTGTTGTGGCTGGAGGGTTAGGGCAAACAACTTGGGAAGGTTTTGGGTTTGTTCATGGTTTCTAAGAGTGGGCTGAGTAACTTGCACACGGCTACAAAGAAGAGCTTGGTGCTAACACTGGGGTTCAAGTCTGTCTTAGCCTCAGCTGCTAGACCACAAGAAGATTGAGACCTGAGCACTGGAGTCCACTCAGCCTTCAGGCAAGGGGTTTTGAAAATGAGTCAGTTCTGAGACACTGGTGCAACAGGTTCCCAACAGCTTTTCCTGATGTACAGTGCTGCCTTGTCTTCAAATGGCCTCTTCCATTTAACACCATAAAAGAACTTTCTTAAGAGAGGACACAAACAATCTGAGGTCTACTAACTGAAAGGTTTTTAAATGCTGCTTACTTAAATAAGAGTCATTAAGGTTGTAACTGATAATGAGAAAAATGCTCATGCCATTAGTGGTTTACCACTTTGGTTCCAAAAGGATCAAAACAACTTCATAAAAGAGACCACAGGCTGTCCCTTTTCAGCCTCAGGGAAGGGCAAATGCTTCAGAAAATGTGAAACCCATCATTTAGAATAATAATTCAGTGTTTGTGTTGGGGAAAGATGGTCCAAGTGCCCTTTGCACACAGGAAAGCATGTTCAAAGGGGTGATGTGGGGCTCAGTGGTTGTGAAGGGAAGCACTGTGGCTTGCTTCAGTGTGCTGTGGGGAGGTGTTCTTGCCTGGGCACTGTGGTGGGACACTGGCTTGTCCTCCTACTGAGAGCAGAGAAGGTGCAACCTCTCTGCCTTCCAACCTGCCTCTGGGATCCTCACCTGCATGGGAAGCTTGCCTGGTGAAGTGCTGGGTTCAGCAGGTTCATGAGGATGTCCTGGGATCCTTTCTGCAGTTGGCCATAGCAATTGCTGTCTGCAAGAGTGGCTAAGCTTTTTAGAACTGGTTACCTTCCAGTCCCATCTTGGTGTGCTGGTAGAGGAAATAAAAGACACTAGGGTCTGGGAGGAACTCTCTGCCTTTGGGCACTGCTAGGACTTGGTGGTTGAGGAACAGCATCAGTGGCAGTGGAATGATCTCATTTGTCCATCTTGGTGCCCTGATGAAAATGATTCTTGTGCCTTATTCCAAATGAAATCAATCAAGGAAGGAACAGAGCTGGGTGAAAGACAAGAGAAACAGAAGGGTGCCAGGGTGAATTTTGATGGCAATTCTCTCTGAATAGCAGTTCCTTGAGAAGGCAACTTGCTCCCAGAACTAGGCTGTGTGTGCATGGAGGAGAGGGTGAATCTGAATCTGTCAAGGTCTAGAAACTCCTCATGTATTTGAAATCTAGGCTAAGACAAAGAGGTTTTTTTTCCTTAGCTTCAGTGTAATTGTTATCCCCAGAGGTAGAAAATGTAAACCAGAGGGAAGTAAAAAAAGAAGTTTAAGGAAGAAACCTTTCAAATATACAGTAAACTTCAAATATAGTTTGGAGTATATGTAAATTAAGGAACTTTGCAGTGTCATGAACAAATACTGACTTGACCTTTCAACAGCTTCCTAGTTAGAACTGTGTTAGAATTCTGCCTGTGTCAGGCTGTGTGGTGGCCCTCTTACTGAAGAAGTGGCTTACAGCTGCAAAACCTTCTCCCTGTTGCTGCAGTGGGATTTCTCTTACTCACATTTGTACTCTTCCCCCAGTCTTCCTTCTGTTGGAAGCAAGAAATGAAGGATGGTTGATGTTAGTGTTCAAAAAAACAGGAGAGGAGGGGGAAAAAACAACCCCAAAGTGGTTGAAAACATCAGCCCATACTTGAAACTGCCAGACTTAGATCCACTTAGACTCCTTTTTTTTTTTTGGAGATGCTGTAACCTTCTCAGTGGCCTGCCTGATTTTACTGTAAATACTCAGGCTATCAGCAGAGCTCTTGCAAAGATTGATTTTTGGTTTGGAATCTGTTAATTTTCCCTTGTTTCTGGGATTTCTTTTTCATGCCATACCCTCTCAAGTTTGAAATGTGCTGAGAGAGAAATTCTTGGATTTTTTTTCAGCCTATTTCTGCAGGTCTATTTCTGAAATAAATGGGAATGTTTGGGGTTTTTTTCTTTTGTTTTATGATAGCTTACAACTTGTTGTCATTGCTATTGTAAGAATAATAATCAAGGATTGTTATACTGCCTTAGTTGTTTACATTTCCTTTTGACACTGCCAGAGGTAATAAGACTAAGTCTATTCTCCTGTCATCCTCCCAAAAACTTGTCACCATTGAAGAGAATATGACTCTGCTTGAGTCATATTAATGCTCTCCTGTCTTCATAAAGGTCTGCAGTGGAGATCCCATGCCAGACAACTGTGGTGATGGGTAGCTCTTGGCTGTGGTAGTTGGGGCTGCCAGTTTGAAACAACATTAAGTTTGCCAAAATGAAAAGTAAACCAGGACTCTCAGCAGGAGATTTGGCAACTGGGAGCAGATTTGGTCAAGGCATTCAAAGTTAAATGTGCTTTGTAAGGAGGACAGTTGCTCCTCCGTGGTGATGTAGGTCTGTTCCTTGCATCCCAGTTAGTTATGGAGCTGAGGATTCATGTTGTGATGAGGAATCATCTGGCAGATGTGGGAAACATCTCTCCCTCAGTAGGTGACAGTGGGCACTGTCCTTTTTCCTCCCTCTGAACCTGCCAAGCTGGCCTGAAGCCCATCTAGTAAAGGCTGCAGTCAATAAACTGTGCTGTGCTGTCATGCTCAGTGATACCAGGAGATCATTGGAGTGAATTGCAGCCTTCTGTTTACTTTGGATCTGTTGATCATCCCTTGTGTAGCTGGAGATGTGTTTCACTACAGAAAAGCAACTCCCAAAGACTAGAAAAATCAGGTTTTATCAGTGCCTGACCTCCTCCTGCCTCTGGTGAACCCCTCCACACCCACAGATGCATTCATGCATCACCTACCTAGCACTAGGAAGGGAATATTCCATTGCTAGGTTATTTCCCCAGTACTTTTCTTTTTCAGCCCACTACAGGAAAGGTTCAGAGACTATATCCAGAAAGATGTTTTTGTTCCCCCCACCCCCCTACCTTGGGTTTCAGTCCCAAGACTGCCAATTAAATTATCCCATAAATCCTCCATTATAGGTAGTAAAACCTAATTTTAGATTTCCTGCCCACTCTAGTGTCCTGCCTGATTGCTACCAGTTGGGTAGAGGCTCAACCTGTTAAGCAGACAATTGCAGGGACTTGACTGTTTCTTTCTGTGCCATGTGTGGAAAACTTTTTAATATGTGGCATTTGGTCAGAATTCTCTCTGGTTATTTCCTACTTTTTAGTTGCTCAAACTACTTTGTTTTGTTTTTTTTTCTTTCAGGCATCAGTAATTTATTCTTTTGTCAACAGTTTTGGGAGAGGGGGGGAAAAAAAAAAGGTGGTTGCCTTGTGGATTACAAAGAATTTTAACCTGCCTGCCACCACTAGAACATTTTGAGTTAGTTTTTATATCATGCCTGTTTAAAAGCAAAGCCCTGGGTTAGTAGAGCTAACACAATTCTGTGTAAGCTGCAAATATTTCAGGTTAACTGAACAGATTCATTCTTTCCTTTCTTCTTCAAATACAAATATATTATTTAGCCACAAACAGTGCTAATTTTCATGAGGGCAGCTTCTGCTAACCATATGCTTAAGGAGGAGCATTTTCCTATAGGGTCTCACTAAAAATTCCTGGTTTATTGTGAGTATAAATGACCTCTAGCTTGGTGTTTTTCCTCATAAGTTTTTAGTGAGGACAAAACCAAATGAAGTTGTCACAAAAAGTGGGTTGATCATGCAAATAAGGTGTAAGTATCTGTGCATAAGTGCAGTGCCCTGCTCTTTGGACAAAAGGATATTTGCATCCAGCCTGGAGTGCTTCTGTCAGTGAGATTTAAGTAGGATTCAAGCATCTGTATGTGAGGGGAAACTGGAGCCTAAAATCCTATGAGAAATGAAGACCTCTTTTTGGCTCTCTGCTAGATTTATTGTTGTTAACCTGTTCAAATTCCTGCCTCATCCAAATCCCAGATTTGGGTGCTGTGGAGATGTAGCTGAGGAGATGTGGTACCTCCACAAAGCACTGTCTTTCTAAATGTATTTGCTGCCTGAACAAGCTGACAATGTTTTTACAGGTCTATGTCAAATCAGGAAGGTAGATGGCAGTCAGCAAGGGACATTTTTATCTCCAGAGTACAGTGACTTGAAGTTGAATTCAAGATACAGGGTGCATATAATCTGGGTGCTTGCAGGAGGGAAAAGTACTGCTAAGAGACATCACATTAAAGGAGCAAATGCTGCTCTTCAGACTAACAAAGCACATGTGCCAGACTTGGACTTTCCTCCAAGATCTACCTTTGGGGATCCATCAACTGGCTTGCATAAGCAGACTTCAGCTGTACTTGTTGGTGAGAACCATAGAAGTGTCAGAGTTGGAAGGGATCATCTTAGACCATCTAGTTCCAACCCCCCTGCCTGCCAGGGACACCTCCCACTAGAGCAGGTTGCCCACAGCCCCAGCCAGCCTGGCCTTAGAAGCTTCCAGGGCTGGAGCTTCCACAGCCTCTCTGGGCAACCTGTTCCAGTGTCTCCCCACCCTCACAGTGAAGAACTTCCTCCTAATATCCAACCTAAATCTCCCCTCCTCTAGTTTGGATCCATAACCATGGCATGTGCTAGCAGTGCTCAGATGATGGCATGAACTTGTCACTTAGGAAGCATCTGTCCCTGCTGGTGGGCAGGACTCTGGACACAGAGAGGGGTGATTCTGTTCAGATGGGTACATTTATATGTTTGTAGTGATCCTGAATCACAGTTATCAGCAGTCTGTGAGCTGTGAAATTAATCCCCCCTCACCACTTTGGCAGTGCTGTCCTGTGTGGATTCTCTGGTGTCTAACTGAGGCATCTCCTTTTAAGCTTTCCCTTCAGTGGAGACACTAACATCATATAAATAATAACTAGATATCATAACTAAATATGATATTTATAATCAATAACTAAATATCATAGCAGTATTTCCCTGCTGTTTGCTTCTCTTGCTCTTTATGTGATGTAGTATCTTCAAGTCTATTAACCCCCTGTTAAATCTGGGTGCAAATGGGCAGTGATTCCTAAGCTGATGGAAGAAAAGGTTAAGCAACACTCATTTATGCACACAGTGGGATAGCTCAAGTCTCATTACTTGAAGAACTAGGGTAAAAAAGGAAGCAGTGAGGTCTCCTTGCTAAATGGATCATCTCCACCTAGCTTTGTTTATTGGATTGGGACTATGTGTGGGGAGATTATCATTTGTTGAGTGATGCCTGAAGTGCTGTATAAAAAATAAAACACATACAAAGACTAAAATTTAGGCCTCCCAGTCACAGCACTGTTCCTTTAATGCCTGATGATGTGGGTTTTTTCCAGTTGTATTATTTGTCCTATTTAGGAACCTGGAAATAAGAGGAGGATGGAGAACAGACAAAGTAGGAATCCATCCTGCATGTTTTCTGTACTGAAGTGAAGTGCAGAAGTAACAGAGCTCTCTGAGCTGCTCCTGTGTGGTGGAAGAGTTGGAAACCCTGAACTGTAACCCAGGGGACTCAGTCACTTGGGAAGTAGTTCTTTGGAGCAGAGAGCACCTGATTTATCCCTGGGGTATGATTCTGAAAGCTCATCACAGTGTGTAAAATAGCAATGCTCTCAATGATGAATGTTTGGTATCAAACTACCAGCAACACCTTCATCTGTGCCAGAGGTTCCAGCTCCCCTCTCTAGCATCTGCTGCACTTCAGTGCTTGTTTCTTGTACTTTCTTTTCTTCCTGATTTAGGAGCAGCAAGAAATGAAGACAGTTTGGTACCCAGGCCAATAACACTAGGGAATTCTAGGCTGATTGAGTGTACTGGGCATGTTCATAGTTATCTCAGTTAAAAAGATTAGCTTTTTACCTTGAGCTGAGAATTTGGCTGAGAATCCAACATCTTGCATGGGAATGCTCTTGATTCTAGGTATCTGGCTTCGGAATTTGAACTAGGTTTGTGTCAAGCCTATGCTGTCTTGAATATGCTACTGTTTCCAGAAGAAAAAAGTCTCTCTCTGGTGTGCTAGGAAGAAGGGACATGCTGGGGTTTGCAATTTTAGCTTTACAGATTCTTTATTATGAATAGATTAGTAGGGATTTTTCCCAAAGACTCCCATGAGTCACAAGAGCTCCTGTTACTCAATTTCATATACTCATTTATTTATACATCTAGACATGAGGTCTTATGGTCTTTTCAGCCCAGAAAGAGCCAAGGTACTGTGAGTGTAAATGCAGTTTATTGAGTTCTGGAGATCATAAATATCTGCTTTAACATCTGATTTATCTTGAACCATGTGCATTGAAAGAAGTGTCTCAACATTGGGCAAGAAGGGGCATAGGCTGCTCCTTTGGACAACCTGGGTATTCATACCCAGAATGAAACTTTGGCAGAGAGGAGTTAGAATTAAACTGTCACCACCAGGGCAGCTTTACTTTATGTACTGCAAGGTTATATGAGTTTTAGAGATTCATTTATTTTGCTGATTAACAGCCCAGTTCTGCTCTTCACAAAGTCTCCCTTTTTTTTTTCCCTTCCCCAAGAGGAGTAGTAGAAGAGATGAAGTCTCAGGCAGAGGGAAATATGAGAACAGGAATTTCAAGGGAGGAAAATCCCCTCCCAACATAAATTTGTCTGGACTTGATGGCAATATATTCATTTTGTACCACATAGAAGAGGTCCAGACAGATCTCAGCAGTGCAGGACCTCAGTATACAAGGGAACCAGCTACAGTCAAGTCACATATCAACTAAAGGGATGCCATTGGCTCAGTCAATGTATCTGCTGCTACTAACCCACCAGGCATGCTGGTGGCTTGGTGGTCAGAGGTCAAGGTGTTTTAATTTGACCTCTCAGCTGTTTGATGGGTATTATTTTTCCAGAGGTTTGCTGTTATTACAATTAGCCTTTGCTACAGGAGCTCCCTGGCCACCAGTCCTCCTCCAGCAGTGGCTCTGGATGTCTCACACTTGGAAAACTCTTTCCTGAGCTTCTTGCTGCCATGGGAAGAAACAATATTCTGAGAAGACAGATGCACTAAAGTTATCTTTGTCTGTAGCTGCTATCTCACCACTACTGAAGTACAATGACAGGCAGACAGTGTTTTCTGGAGACCTAAAGGTTATTGGGGAGTGTCCCTATCTCATTTCTTTCACTTCTGAGGATTAAGAACATTTGGAATGATTGAATGGCAGGAATATGACTGCAACAAAATGCTATACTGTGGTTTCACCTTCCACAAAGGAAAAGAAGGTGATCTTGATGATCCTTGTTGGGTCCCTTCCAACTCAGGATAGTCTGTGATTCTGTAGGAGTTGGACTTGATCCTTGTGGGTCTCTTCCAACTCAGGATAGTCTGTGAAGGTGATGCATCAAGACAGGCAGGTGATGGTGATAAAGATGAGCAACATTAGACCTGAAGGTGCAAAATGCAATGACAATAGAAACAGTTCTGAAGAGAGGAAACCCCCTTCTTTAGGGCTGTTGTGGATCTGACTGTTGGAAGTGTAGTCCCTGGGCTCATCCTGTTCCATCCTTAGAAGTTCCCAAACCTGATACTCTTGCTTGCCCATGGAAATGCATTTTTCCAGGGTGCTCTGAATACTCAGACCTCAGTTCAGACCCTTGCTGTGCTCCCTTGGAGCATGCTTCTGGGTAAGATGGGCTGTGCTGCAGGCACAGGCTGGAGCTGAACCTGCCTCCTCCATCAGCCAAGTGAATACAGCAGCCACTGGGGCAGGGAGAAGAGCCAGGGGCTTTTTTTAGTTCCCATAAAATCTGTTGGAAGCAGGACTGTTCTGGAAACTTGGTTCAGCTCTTCTAACAGTTAGGGCTAGCTGAAAGCTGGGCTTTGGGTGTGTTGGGTTGTGGGTGGGTTGTGTTTTTTTCTTTTTCTTTCCCCACTGAAGACAATTCCATGAAGTTGTCATCCCTAAATTCATAAAAGTAATATCTTGCTTGGAGTGATTCCCAGCAAGAAATAAAAATATCAGCAGTATTCCCATCACCACCACCACCACATTGTCCTGTTCTTGGCTCTGCAGGGTTTTAACATGCTCTGCTTATGATTGCATCTTGCCTGATTTTGATTCCAGAGGGTAGGAGTATGATTGTATTTTTAGGTAAATATCTTTCATTGATTTATCCTGTCTCAAAGCCAGTTAATTTGGGGACTCTGTAGGAGTGATTCCACACCTTGCAATGAAAGATTTGCTGTTCAGCCCATGGGTAAGGGGTTTTTTGAGCTAAGTCAATGGAAACTGAAGTGTTTGCAGCTCCCAAGAAACTTTTATGTTGAGAGCAGTGCCCTTTTTCAGCCTCAGCCAGAGTAACAGAAGGCATCAATTAAATGCCTTTTACTACTTTAGATTCAAGTTCATGTGCAGACCCTTCTTCTAGTTAATAGCTGAATGAAAGTAAGACTGAGAGGAAACCAAGTGTAACATAGGTAGATGTTAAATATGTATCTCCTGAAGTGGCACTTACTGTTTTCCTTACTTTCTGTGGCAAGAATTCCATTGGGAGGGGGGGCAAGTTTCTAGATTAGAGAGAGAGAGAGAGAGAAGCTGCCCAAATGTAGTTCTGAAGATGCCTGATCCAAGCTGGGGATTTGGTTGCTATTTGAAAATTCATTTTCCTTCCCTGTTTAGTGACTGTGATCCTGGCAGAGATGTGGGGGTTTGTTGCAGATGGTTGTTATACACCCTGAAAGGACTGGATACTTACAATATGCTCCATAAGCTATTAAATGCTGTAAAAGCCTGGCAGACTTTATTGTTTGCATCCTGCCATTAGAGTTCCCTCTGAAGTCTGTCAGAGGGATGTAATTTCACTGTAATTAAAGCTAGTCCCCTTTCCCAAATGTGAAACTGGCCTAATTAATGACTAATTGTTTCACAAACATTAAGTAGGCACTGACTACAGTGCCCTGCTTCCTCCCAGCTCAGTAGAACCCCTCTGAAGGGTGGCTTGTCTCCTTTAGGCTCCAGCAGGACTCTGGTCTGTAGCCAGTGGAGAAGACAAGCTGTTTGGAGCATGTTGGGTTTCCATTGGTGCTGAAAATGGTGTCCTTGAGATGATAGTGTGAAGATACTGATAGATGATACTGTTCTTCAAACAGCTGCCTTCCAGACCTCAGGAGTGGGCTGAAGGTGTTAAAATCCTTGCACTTTGTGTCCTTCTGAACACACCAACTCTTGTCTCCTTCTGCCTTTTTGCTAGGAGAGGAGAAGTAGAGTGTTGGGGCCAGTTACTTGAGGCAAGATGGAATGAAGATGTTAGGTTCTGTGGTGTTGTGACATTGTCTAGGGGAAACCCTGAGTCATGATGAAGTCATTTGACACCTAAAACCCAGTTCATGACAGCCAGTTGATGTGTATCAAGTCCTTAGGAAATACATACAACTTCTCTAGACCATAAAGGAGAGGAAGAGCATCATCCCCATTACTAATGCCACCCTACTTAACTCTCCCCACCATGCACATCCTTCTACAGCAATGGAATTTTGATTCCTCTTCTTGCTTGCCTCATTTTAGTGGATTGACTGATCTGGGAATGTTCTCCTCTTTGCTGCTCATTTCTGTGTTAGTTTGGGTTAAATCTGAAGCCCACTGGTGTGACTGGGGGCTGAGCAGGACCTGGGCCTTTGATTTTGGTGGCACTTATCTGAAGCTGAGTCAGTTAGTTGCTCAAGGGATTCCTCTATGAGGTGTGAGCTGCTGGAAGATGAAGCACATGAGTAATCCTGCAGACACTCTGGAAGTCAACTTCCAAGTTGCTGTGTTTAAAAATGATGGCATGCTGGAACTGCAAGGATGAAAGAGAGTGGAAGTGGCAATGCTGGCTTGGTTCTCTTCCACCCCAACTATCTTTCAGTAGCAGGTTGCACAAAGATGAGTTTGGGGTAGAAAGGATAGTGATTTACTGGTTTAGTTCAACAGAAGCAGCAGGGTTGTTGCTGGTATAGATCTGGTAGTTGACATTTATACACACCTGGCACAGGAAAAAGTGGAAGAAATTGGATCTATATTTAAAGGAAATGTTTTGCATCCCTCCCTTAAATACTTAGAAGTTGCAGCTTTGCTTCTTTTTCCCCCTCCTTTTCTTTTGGTAGTGCATTTGCTTAAGGAAATGCTAGACTGATGTTTTAGGAAACATAAACCTTGATCTACATGCTAACATGTCTAAAAAAGATCTTGAATATTGACATACATGACTTGTTCTAATGGCTAATACTTTTAGAGAGCACAAAATGAGATTTTAGAGCTTCACCAGGGCTTTGAATGCTTACCAAGGCTATGATCATGGATTAGTTGTGGTATGGAAGGCAGCTGTTTGAAGAACTGTTGAGGCTACATCACCACATGCTTGGTCTCTTTTACTTCACCAGTGGATGGCAAAAAGGTATTTTAACAAGTAGTCAGGATGAGATGCTTACAATGCCCTCCTGACCCTCAGAAAGGACACATACCCTGCCTTCCTATTTTCAGGGTTCCTATGCTCTTGAAATAATGCCTTCAGTTGTAATAGTACCCAGAGCTACAGATGCACCCACAGAGATGGGTGTGAAATCTCTCTTCTTAGCTGAACTGAATTGCAGTGGGACCTGGCTGTTGTAGCACGGAGCAAGAGATCAAAAGCATGAATGGAAAAGGTCCAAAGTTTACAGAGGAGATAAAAAACCCCCAAACCCAACCCAAAATATGTAGATGTATATAAAATTTTATTCTAATCTTGGACATAACCAATCTCACACAATCAGGTGTTGAAGCACCACAAACTCTCAAAATTGTTACTTATCTGTATCTCATAATTTCTTAGCAGAAGAATTTGAGATGGGATCTGTTGCTTTGGAAGGTAAAAGGAAAAATGGAGTATAAAATTATTGGAAGAGCCTCTCCCTGAGAGCTGAACCATTTCAGGTTGGATTTCTTGGAACAAGGTATCCTGTAGATGGCTGAAGCTAAAGGATGAGCAATGCCTGTTAAATTCCTGTGACAAAATTCCCCTGCAAAGGCACCAGCCCTGAAATATCATCCAGAGTGTACCACTTTCAGAGGGACAAGGCATTATTTGGGCTTTCCTTGCCTTGCTAAAGAAACAATCTGAATTTTCTCCATCTATTTCTGCCAGTTGTGGGAATCAGTTGTTTTCTGCAGCAGCATTCTCTGCTAGGAGAATTGTGGCTTCCTTCCAGGCCTTCAGAAGTTGGTGAAACACATGTGTGTGCCCACGTATGTGGTTGGAGTCTGATCTTGCATGGCTGAAATCTGTGACAGTTTTGCTGTTTAACAGAAATGGGATTGGGTCCTGTGATAGTTGTGTGCTTTTGGGAACCATCATGATGGAAGGAATGGCAAAGAAATGGAGTCAGATAATAAACTTTGGCTGTGTTTCTGTAGCCCATGTATTAGCCCATCTGTATGCCTTATGTCAATAAACCCCAACTAATTAGAGAAGAACTAAATATCAAGGGGCCCCTCTGCTTAAGAAAACCCTCCTGGATCCCATTCCCAAACTTCCTATTACTTCTATGGAAAATCTGGACCATAAGCTGTGTTTGTTCCATTAAGTTCTGCTTTTGAATTAAAGCTAAGCAAGAAGAAGCCTTATCTTTGCAAAGGTCTAGCCATGACTTTCTACATTAAAACTAGGGCTTCAATTGCACCAGGGGAGGTTTAGATTGGAGATCAGGAAACATTTCTTCCCAGCAAGAGTTGTTAGGCATTGGCCCAGGCTGCCCAGGGCACTGGTGGAGTCACCATCCCTGGAGGGCTTCCAAAACCATCTAGCTGTGGTCCTAGGGCCACGGTTTAGTGGCATGGTGGTGCTAGGTTGCTGGTTGGAATTGATGATCTGTGAGGTCTCTTCCAAATCTTCATGATTCTGTGGTTCTATGAAGTGACCATTTCCACTGGAAGGTGGCTTATCACTTCACAGAGGACTTATTTATTCCTTCTGCTGCTTACATATCATATGCTTACAATGAGATGCCACAGCAGAAGAGTAGGATTGGTAGGTTGTGACTGCAGTGTGCAGGTAGAGGCTGGGCAACTACAGCAATTTCAGCTTCAAAGACAAACTACAGCAAAGACAGCTTCAAAGAAGACATTCAGTGGAGCTATCTTGTTTGTGAGGTCCTCAGGACACATAGCTGCCTCTCCTCTTTGCAGCACCCTGGACCAACAAGAGTGAGTCCATGTACACAGGAATAAAGCAATAAAATGGTATTGCTCATTGTCATGGAATGTCCTGAGGTGGAAGGGACCCACCAGGATCATCCAGTCCAACTGCTGTCTGTGCACAGGACAACCCCAAAGTCACCCCATGTGGCTAAGAGCATTGGCCAGATGCTTCTTGAATTCCAGGAGAGTTGGTGCCATGAGTGCATTCCTGGGGAGCCTGTTCCAATGCTCCACCACTCTCTGGGGGAAGAACCTTCTGCTAAGATCTAACCTGATCCTCCCCAGCACAGCTTCATTCCATCCCCCTGGGTCCTGTCTCTGGTCACCAGAGAGAGAGTAGATCAGCTCCTGCCCTTCCTTCACCTCTAGCGAGGAAGTTCTAAACAGCAATGAGTTCTCCCCTCAGTCTCCTCTTCAGGCTGAACAGACCCAAGTGATCTGAGATGTTCCTCATATGGCTTCCCCTCCAGACCCTTCACCATCTTTGTGGCCTCCTTTGGACACTTTTCAACAGCATCATATCCTTCTTATATCAAAGTGCCCAAAACTGCACACAACACTCGAGGTGAGGCCACAGCAGCACCATGCAGAGTGGGACTAGCACCTCCCTTGACCTTCTAGCAATGCAGTGCTTGATGCACCCCAGGACACAGTTGGCCTTTTTGGTTGCCAGGGCACAATACTGACTCATATCACATCATGAAAACAATGATTTTTTTCTGCTCCTTAAAACAAGAAACATCCTCCAGAAACCTACAGGGAGAAAAAGGAGGACAACTTTCCAGTGCAGATTACTGAAACATGAGTTGCATCCCCAAAGTGAGCACTTGCATGCAACAGATTCCTGCCAGCACATTCTGTTCCTGAACAGCATATATATGTTTCTTGAATATGACAACCAAGGAAATTTATTGAAAGAAGGAAAGAAAAATGTTAACTGTTGGGGTTTTTTTTTCTTGCTCACATAGTTCCAAGTTAAGTGACATTACACTGTGGTTCTCCCATCAATCTAATTTAAAGCTCTCTTCAGATTTTAGATGTTTATTTTAATTGTTAAGAATTCAGGACTTTTTGTAGGCTTGGCAGAACTGTTGAATAATCTGCAGTAAATAAGGTACCAGTCTAATGGACTCAGGAATCACTGAAAATGCCTGGGGCATGTAACTTCTCATGGTGGAAATGGAATCAAGTTGTTACCTTCACAGTCTGTAAGGTGCTCACACAATTACTTAGGACTTTTGAAAAGCACCACTCTCCTCTGCTTGTTATGTATATGCTGTCAGTGTATACTAGATGCTTCAAGGTGATTGAAAATACAAAGGTACCACCCAAATGCTGTGTGTGATGTAAAACTTCCCCTGATTCCTCCCTAGCACTTTCCAGGGGCTTCTTGGAAACAGATCCCCTGTAAATCAAATTAAAAATAGAGGCATAGGTGCCTGGTAGCTAGAGCATCTAGTGTCATCTCCTGGACATAATCTGGTCTTCAGGTTCACACAGCTACTGCTGGTCTGGAAAATTCAGATACCAGAGCTGAGATCAGAATAGCAGCATTGGCTAATCCACAAATCTATCTCAAACAAACAGCCTTAAAGTCCAAGAGGCACTAACCAAGGAAGGATTGAAGGAGCTGGTAATGCTCCCTGTGGGAGGTTGATATGTAATTTGTTATTGTGGGATTATATCCTGGTGTTTCACTTTCTAAAACTCTTTGCTTTTATCTTTGGAAGCAGATACTAGTTTTCCTTAGCTTGTGACTTCAGCCTCCAACTAATTTGTTGTGAATTCTTTGGGCAACAGTGAGTGTATCTTTCTGTAGGTGTAATTTGAAGTGGAACACTGAAGTTTGGAACAGGCTTGGGCTTTAACAGTGGAATGAATGTAAATAGGAAACTACTATTTGTCACCAGATATCTCTCCTGATGTCATCCTGCTGTTGTAGAGTGCACTGGCTTTCTGTGGAAAGTCATATTTCTGTAGAGCACTAAGATCCACAATTCTCATCTGCAGACCAAAATCATGTGGTGGTTACTCCCTGGCTGCATCCTTTGCTCTGATGGGGATGACTGGTGGACACCTTCAGCTCAGTGTGGAGTTGAGCTGAATTTGAATGGTTAAACAGAGAAATCCAACAGGATTTGCATGAAACAGAAAGGCAGCAAAGTGCACCAAGCAGGAGTTTGACTTGATCTTGGAACTTTTCTGATGACCTCTGTGGTTTTGCACTTGGAGAGCACGAAGTCTTGAATTCATTCATTAACTCTCTCCTTGGTATCCCATGCATGTGTGTAGGTATCCTGTAACAGGATAAGCATCAGGGACTAATCATTATCAACCCCCACTCCACATGGTATGAAGAGAGTCAAAACCTTGAGCTATGGAAAGTGGTTGGTGTAGTTAAATGTGTCAGACGTGACTCAAGAGTCTCCTTCCTTTCCAAAGATATTACTTCATTCATGTTAACCACATTTGTAAGTGGCCAGGACTGAAGAGATAGTGTTTGGGGAATTCCAAACTCTTTTTATATGCAGTTGGGAGTTTTAGGAATAGCTGCTCTGCATACCACACTGATATCTAATCCTCATTAGGACTTTGAATAAGAACATGGTCATTTGCCAGAAAAATAAATAAAAGAAGTTATTGGTCAGAGGCCTACTATATAGGGAGCACTAGTAAACCCAAATGGTTTTGGCTGTAGTCTGAAGTTCCTACTGTAAATGAGCTAATTTAGGGCTGTATCCTCCCCTGAGGCCATAGGTTGGAATGTGAGATAAGCAGTAGCTGCACAGATACTTTTGGGTGGTAGTGTAGCAGTGTGCCTTCTCCACTAGCTCCATGTTCCAAGAGAAGGAGAAGAGGAACATTTGCTCTCTTTTCCCTGTAGGAAGACTGACCCCTCCAAGAAAAATGTACCCAAACCAGCTCTGTATGACAGATTAAAATCCAGATCAAAATCCCTCTTCCACCTTCAGCTCTGATGAAATCCAGGAGAGACAGATGTAAACACAGAGAGCCATCTTCAGCTAGATGGATCCATGTAGCCCTCCAGATGTTGAGAACCTGGAGTACTGCTATGAGTACAGAGCTAACTGTAACCCTTGGCCATCTGGGCCTCCATGAACAGGTGGTGACACATGGTTGATGCTGCAGTTACTGCCTGACTTACAGTAATACTCAACCTGTGGTTTCACTCTCAGCTTCCACCACGCCAAGCCCACAGCTGCTGCCAACCAGGGACAAGTCTTGCCTCCCCACCACCCTGAGCCAGTGTGGGCTCCCTCCTGCTATGCATGACCCTAAGGGCTCTGGAAGCACCATAACTGGTGCTGCTGGAAGGAAGTCCCATTGGAAAGTCCCAGTTAAACCAGCACTGTGACCTGATTGACAGAAATACTGTGTGAGGGAGAGAACTTAGGAGCAGGAGCCACTCATAAAATGCAACCCCCAGGAGGCTTTTCAGGAGGAGGGCTGGGCAGGGAGGTTTTCTTTAGTTCAAGAAAAGAACAGAGAACAAAAGAAAGAAAAATAAAAAAAGGAAGTGTGATAAATTTTTCTTTTATCTTCTTTAGATGTTTCTTGAAAGTAAAAAAACCTCTTTCAGTTTTCAGCTGCCAGAATTGAAACCCATCAACTAACCAGCCCCTCTCATCTTTGGTCTTTAACACTGATTTTTGACTAATAATGCCATTATTTGAACAAAAATAATTATAAATATGATATCTATCATCTAGAAACATATAATTTGTAATAAATATTATAAATAATTATAACTATTATTAAAACCACCCAGCCCAGATTATCAAAGAGGTGCAATTAGAAAATTGTCAGTGAGTGATTCTTCTCTTCAAGTTGCTTCAAAAGAACTTGCCATTTATTTAATGTACTCAAAAGTACAGAAGAGAGGTAGACTAGACATAGAGGTTAGGAACCTCTCCTAGCCCAGGCTGATCCTAATTTACTGCTGTAACAATCAATGCCACTTTGGATAGCTTCATTCCTGCAGCTAAGCACATTGGATGGTGTACAACACATCCATTGAGTTTGGTCCTGCAAGGGCAGGAGGAGTACAAGAAGTTCTTATTGAGACTGGGAAGTAGTAGAAAAGCTTAGACATCTTTTCATTGTTTGTTTTTTCTTCTCCTTTACTGATGTTTTATTCACAGTATCCTCCTGCAATCATCAAGTCACTGACTGCAGGTGAACTGCCTTGGCAGTAGCATTTCTACAGTGCAGCAGGATCTTTCCTCCTCTTTTATGCAATTCTCTGTTACAAGAGGGATATGGGGGTGCTGGAGAGTCCAGAGAAGGGCCAGGAGAATGATCAGAGGGCTGGAGCACCTCTGCTACAAGGACAGGCTGAGAGAGTTGGGGTTGTTCAGCCTGGAGAAGAGAAGGCTCCCAGGAGACCTTCTGGTGGCCTTCCAGGATCTGAAGGGGGCTACAAGAAAGCTGGGGAGGGACTGTTTAGGAGGTCAGGTAGTGATAGGACTAGGGGGAATGGATGCAGACTAGAGGAGGGGAGATTTAGATTGGATATTAGGAGGAAGTTCTTCACTGTTAGGGTGGGGAGACACTGGAACAGGTTGCCCAGAGAGGCTGTGGAAGCCTTATCTCTGGATGGCCAGGCTGGCTGGGGCTGTAGGCAACCTGCTCTTGTGGGAGGTGTCCCTAGCAGGCAGGGGGGTTGGAACTAGATGATCTTGGAGGTCCCTTCCACCTCTGACAATTCTATATTCTATGACTTTATCATTAAGGCTTTAAAAATGCAGACAGATTACAACAAAAGAAGCAGCAAAAAAAAATAAAATCCCCCAAGCTGAAGTGGTTGGAGCCAACCACAAGTGAACAATAAAAGCTTGAAGCCCCTGTCATGCAGCTCTGCTATGTAATAGCTTACTGTCAGTATTGGCCCTGGGTTGGAAGAATTGTATTTCACAGTCTGTTCACTGGAGCCCTGGCTGGTAAATGCTGAATTAGAAACATTCCTGTGACTTCAGTTCTGGGCATTTCTTCACTAGATACTACAGGGTTTTGCTCTTGGAGATATTTTTTCCCCCAAAAGACCTGTCTGCAGTGCAGAGTGGGTCACAGTCTGCCTCAGCAGCTGGGAAGGCTCCCCTGGGGTTCTTGGCAAACCTTGGATGCTAGCAGGAGTTGACTGAGGCTACTCACTTGGCTCTACAATAGGGTGGGGGGCAGGAGGATGAGGCCAGGCTTTGGTCAGTGGTGCCCAGGGACAGGACAAGAGGCAACAGGCACAGACTGGAAGAGAGGAAGTTCCAGCTAAACCTCAGGAGGAACTTTTTGCCTTGGAGGGTGGTAGAGCCCTGGCCCAGGCTGCCCAGAGAGGTGCTGGAGTCTCCATCTCTGGAGACATTCCAAAGCCAGCTGGATGTGATGCTGTGCAAGCTGCTGCAGGTGAGGCTGCTGTGGCAGGGGGGTTGGACTAGATGATCTCCAGAGGTTCCTTCCAACCCCTCACAGTCTGTGATTCTGTGACCTAGGTATACAAAATGAGATTTCCTGATAAAAGCAGTCCAGAAATGGATGTCTTAGACATTCTCCAACAGCTGAAAGGCAACAGTTCTCATAACATATGAGAAGAGTACAGTTGCATGAAAGTGTGAAGGGGTCTGAAAGTTCTGCTGGGAAAGTCACTTGGGTTAGTAGGCATAGCTATTCAGGGATTCACCTCCTGTGAGTAACAGTAAACATCCTAAAGTTATGCTGGAGGAAATCTGGTGCAGTGCCACTCTGTATTATTCATCATACCAAAGTGTGTGTCTGTTGTCAGTGTGTGTGCTAATCACCCTTGCTGAGTGCCTGTCATGGCTTTGCATGCTGTCTGACATTCACCTACTTAGAAAGTGCAAGCTCTCACCATCCCAGCAGCAGTGTGATCTAGGGCTTTCTGGAGTGAGCTGCTGTCCTGCAGGCAGAGCTTTGGTGCTGCTCTTTCCCATGCAGCATGTGCTTGGGTAACCATTTAATGTTAGGCATTGGCCCAGGCTGCCCAGGGTAGTGGTGGAGTCAACATCCCTGGAGGGCTTCCAAAACCATCTAGCTGTGGTCCTTAGGGCCATGGTTTAGTGGCATGGTGGTGCTAGGGTGATGGTTGGACTTGAGAATCTTTGAGGTCTCTTCCAACCTTCATGATTCTGGGATTCTGGAATACCATCCTTGCTTCCACTGCACCAGGAACCTGGCTCAGCAAGTCTGGCATCTCCTTTGACATTGATTAAGCAGTAATCAATTCTTCATCTGCTATTGGCTGTATTTTGAATATTATTGCCTTTGCAGAGGAGACCTTTGGGCCATGTTCACCCCTGGCAGAAGAGCAGAGCACACCATGTTTCTGTAGTTGCTGCAGCCAGGTCTCTGCTCCCTGTGGGTGTCATTTGGCCAGGAGTCTTTTTCCATTCATT
This sequence comes from Galbula dea, assembly GCA_013399015.1. Lineage (NCBI taxonomy): Eukaryota > Metazoa > Chordata > Aves > Piciformes > Galbulidae > Galbula > Galbula dea. The sequence goes on along the minus strand of VWZX01000204.1, from coordinate 60,912 downwards.
GTGCTGATTGCCAGCTCCTGCTGTCTCACAGAGCTTTAGGGTGCAGGACACATCAGGAGAACCTGCTAGGGGGTTTGTTTTGGGTGAGCATAACATACCAAATAATGGAGAATGGACTTAGGTTCCTGTCTGCAAGATAAGATGAATGCCAAAAGGTCTGAGAGAAGGGTGCATACCCCCACCCATATGGAAGGGATGTGCAACTCCTTAGTAATTTGGCAGTGTCTATGTGTGTATATATATGTTTATTAAAAAGTCTAATCCTTTTTGAGACAACTCTAAGAAGGAAAACCAATGTAAGCACATCTGGTGAACTCTAGAGCTGTTCATCATCCTGTGACCTCTTTGATATATTTTACATCACTCCAAAAACACAGGTTGCATGCATGCATGCATGCACAGAAAGGCAACAGCCTCCACAGCTTGTCTCTGTCCTCCTGAGTGGGATAGCACAGATATACCAAGGTCTGCCTGGTTTCATCCAAAAACATGGTTTTATCTTGATACTTTGTCCTGAACATCAGAGGGGAACTTGTATCTTCCTTGTGACTTTTCATTGTTGTTCTACAAAGCTTTGGATACATCAGGGGGATGGAAACCAGTGCTAAAAGGCAGATCTAGTTATATTTAATGCTGTCCACAGCCTGCTGCTCTTTTTTGGGGGGGACACAGGCAGGGCATATGAGCTTAGTCTACTGTCCCTGCAGTCCCTTGCCTGTCATCTGCAGGGTCCATCCCTTGGGTGCTACTAGAAGAACTGCTGCCATCTCTCTGCTCTCCAATGCCCTGCAGGGTGGAGCATCATGGGGACCTCTACCACTTAAGCAGGATTAATGAAAGCTAGCCTTGACTCAGGATGTTTGGAACCATAAGAAAACCTGCTCTGAGGCTACAAATACATCCTTCTGGGGTCACACTCTAAATTGGAAAGGCATTTTAGCAAGTGCTTGTATTTCAACTCATGTTGTGATTTCCTTGGTCTGATTTTCAGAAGAGATGCCTCCCTAAACTGGGCTTTAGAGTCATTTTGGCTCTTACATTAGAGTTATGCTAGCCAGGGAATATAGGGCAAAATGTACAGCCACATGCAGACCCTGTGACAGACTGTCAAGCACAAACATGACCAGCATGATATTGGAGGTGGGGGTAGAGCAGCTTCTGGCAATCAATACCATCTGGTTCAGCAAGTTAGTACCAGATGTCTGGAAGCTTCTAATTCCAGCCAGTAAAGATGGAGCTGAAATAATTCAAAGTGTATAAAAGAAAGGAAAACTGTCACAGCTCTTTAAAGAATCATTTGCAGAAGTGACAAGGCAAAAGTTGTGACTTTTGTGAACTAGGAGGTGTCCCCTTTTGAGGAGCCATAAAAGAACAACCAGGTGAGAAAGATGTTGCTGAAGGTTGAGTTTAAAGCAGAAATACCCTTTTTCAGCATCAGCACTACACAGCAGCACAAGGGGAAAGCTAAATGGCCAGAACAGTTGCATTTGCATCTTTCCAACTCACCTTGGCTAACATTTGCTTGTCTTTGATTCCCATCCCATGTGGTGTAGAGTTAGTGACTGGTTTGCAAATGTTCTCTGTCTTCTTCTATAAAGAATTAGTCTTATTGGGGGAAAGATGTGGGGTGAATGGGCCTGGCATAGGTCAAACAACTTCTTTTAAACTCCAATAACTTCAAGCTCAAACCTGAGCTGTGAAAGAAAAGTCTATTCCCCACCCCAGAATGACACTGGGCATTTCTGCACTGGAGTCCACACCTCTGAGCTCAACATGTGCTTCCTAAGTACAAAATCCTGCTTCTGTCTGGCAAACCATCCAGGCAGTGACAGCTCATGAGAGGCAGAAATCCCTGCACTGCTGTCAGGCATTGCCAGCTCAGTGGCTGGCTGAGCTGTAGCAGGCTGGGCAAACTTCTAGTCCAACATGTTTCATCTTCACTGTAATGCAAGGTGGCATGCAGTTGGTCCTGTGCAGAGGATGGGCTCCAGGGCAGGGGCCAAGCAGCATTTCTGGGGGACAAAGAGGTGTGGAAGAACCCAGCTCTGTAAGGAGCATCAGAGCCCTTTCTCTTTCTCTAGGTGGTGTTGGAAATTGTATCCCAAGTGGTGTCTAAACCAACCTCTCTTCTGAAAGCTGGGTTACCCAAGAAAAATACTTGGGTATGGGGCAGAGATGCACTGCATACTTGCACACTGAGCAAAGATGTTAGAGAGACAGAAATAACCACTGATGCAGCACAAGTCACAGGATCCCAGAAAGCTGGGGGTTGGAAGGGAGCTCTGGAGATCACCTAGTCCAACCCCCCTGCCACAGCAGCCTCACCTACAGCAGCTTGCACAGGATAACATCCAGCTGGCTTTGGAATGTCTCCAGAGATGGAGACTCCAGCACCTCTCTGGGCAGCCTGGGCCAGGGCTCTACCACCCTCCAAGGCAAGAAGTTCCTCCTGAGGTTGAGCTGGAACTTCCTCTCTTCCAGTCTGTGCCTGTTGCCTCTTGTCCTGTCCCTGGGCATCACTGACCAAAGCCTGGCTCCATCCTCCTGCCCCCCAGCCTCTTTCCTAGGTGGGCTGCTTTGCTGTGGCTGAGGAATCCTGATGGCAACACAGGGATGAAGCATGCAAACAGTGAAAACATGATCTAACACATGCTGTGACTTTGGGGTTGTCCTGTGCACAGAGAGGAGTTGGACTTGCAGATCCTTGTGGGTCCCTTCCAGCTCAGGAGATTCCCATTTGATCATGCACAGACAGCTGAGGAAAGGACACCAAAAAATCAGATTACTTTAAATACCATTCATGTTCCTACATTTTCCCACATGTTTTCTTAGTTTCCTGACTTCTCAATCCCAATTTATTAGCAGTTATTTGAAGTTCTCATTACTACACAGTCATTTATTTGCCTTACTTCTTTTTATTGTCACAAATTGTTGTGATGGTGACCACATGCAGACACTTGCCTGCCCTAACCCCTCTGTACTTTACTACTGGACATGGATAAGGGCTCCCAGAAGATCCAGGTTCTGCAGTGCTGTTAACTGAGTAGCTGGAGCAGATTTGCAGCTCTTGAGAATGGGCACAATGTCAATGAAATGACTCCAGATCTGTCCCAATCCTGCTATGTGTTTCTAAATTGGGGAGAAGGGACTGTGGAAATCCCTGATATCTTGGGTGAATAATGGGGTTGTCATGGCAGGACACACCCCAGGGTTTTTCTTTTGGGAATGTTGTCCATTATAGATAAAGCCCAATTTTCTGTGAGAATTTCAGGGCTGTTTTCTCCTGTAGGAAACATATCCTAAGTAGACTGTGTGGAAAAAGAAATGTCTTAGAGCTTCAGCTGTAGTGGTTCTCAAGGAGCTCTGGGGAAGGCAATGTGCTTATCAGTCTCTAAAAACACAAGAGATTTCAGTTGAAAATAAACATTTAAAATATAATGACATGCCTTTTGTTTCTTTGGTTCTGCAGCTGCTTCAGGATCTGAGCCCCTGGTAAACACGTTGGCCTGTTAAAGGACATGATTCAGACTGTCCCAGATCCAGCAGCTCACATCAAGGTTAGTTTCCTGTTTATTGGGAGTCCTCAGGTGTTTTGAGAGTGATCAGCTTAAAGAATATGTCTACATACTGCAGCTTTTCTTTCTGGCATGTTTATAAACTGTGCACTGGCTCTTTGATTCTTTGGTGCTTCTGGGCTGTTGTAGGAGTCAGTCCTGCAGCCTTTGTTGCTGCCACCTGTACTGATGTGCTCTGAAGCATGGGGATGTTTTGAGGATAACTTTTCCTAAGATTCCAACCTCTTGATCCTCCTTTAATTGATAAAATTGAGAGATACAGAATTCACAGGTCCCCACTTCTGCTCCTTGAAAGCCAGTGGCAACCATTTCAGTTCAACTGGGGAAGGAAAAGGAGCATGGTGCAAAAAGTCCAAGCTGAGCCTCATCAACTGACTGGTTTGAGGGATGCTCTCTTTCTGCCTCTCTGTTTCACCCCCTGGAGGTTTTGGTTGGACATGGTTTAGTGGCATGGTGGTGCTAGGTTGCTGGTTGGACTTGATGATCTTGGAGGTCTCTTCCAACCTTAAGGATTGTGTGAATTCTGTTTGGAAATGGTTTCCTGTCTGCTTCTGGAGAAGAACAGTAATTCTCTTTCACAAAATAAAAGGACACTGGGATAGGACTGTCTGAAGTAGGAAAAGCCTGCTGATCCTTCTATAAATAATGTGATTAAATTACACCCTTATCATTCATGTGGATTTTGCTGTCTGAAAATAGTGCTGGGTTAGTAAGACTGCTGTAGTCAAAGAAATAAATCAGCCATGCTGAGCAGGTTGTAAGTGAAAAGTCTTCTGTTATTCTTTCTGACTGCTTTTCTGTCTGTCTTTCCTTGAAGTTACATTTTCTACTCCTCCTTTCATAGACTTTCTTCTCAGTCAACTGCTATCTCCCAGTCAGCAGCTCTCTATAGGAAAGCTGCATTTTCCCCCTTTATTTTTAACTGAATAAAAATGAAATATTATGTTAAGCCACTCACTTTTCCTGCTAAAAGGCAGTGAATGAAAGAAGCTCTCTACAGAGCTCCCTGCAGCATTTTTGGATTAGGTTTAGCTACTAGAACAACTGGCAGGAGTGTGAGAGCTCATCCCTCCCTTCTCTCCAAGTTTTCCACAACCCAGCACTTTCACAGTCTTCTAGTCCTCAGTTGTTTTCATGACAAGAGCAGAAAAACATCCCTTCCATAAGCAGCCTCACCTCAACATGCTCCACCACCTGGATTTCAACCAGCAAGGCTTTAAAGATGCTAAGGGGATTTAGTCCCTCTTTATACTGTGTAAGTGTCCTCAGCACCAGAAATAACAGTAAGAACTCCTCAGCTTCATGCTTGCTGCCAAAAGTGATATCTGAAGCAGGTTTGTTTTGGTTGTGGGTTATTTTTTTACCCATGGGAGTTAGAGTTTGAGAGAGCAGGGCTGGGTGTGCATGCATCTTATTACAGCAAGTGAAAGAGCTGCATCAAAATCTCTGTAATTCTGTGTTCAAGGGAACCTGCAGGAGCCTATTTTCAGCAGAAGAGCACAGAGAAGTTGCTGTTCCATTGAAAAAGCAGATGAGGAAGGCAATTACTTGACTCCTGTGTTTGGGATAGGAAAGCCAGCCAACTAGACATCAAATCCTTCCCATTTCTGTTTATGTCATTAGAGTCTGCTTTGGTCTAGGCACATTCTTCAGCAAGCTGCCAGGGATGCTCTGTTCATTTAGGCTTTGAAAGTAGGTGGAAATACATTGTTAAAAATAAGCCACTAGAAAGTATAGAGTCACAGAAACACAAAATGACTAGGGTTGGAAGGGATCACCAGAGGTCATCTAGTCCAACCTCCCTGCTCTAGCAGGGTCCCCTACAGCACATTACTCAGGATTATGTCCAGATGGTTTCTGAGTATCTCCAGAGAAGGACACTCCACAACCTCTCTAGGCAGCCTGCTCCAGTGCTCAGTCATCCTCATGGTGAAGAAGTTCTTCCTCATGTTTAGGTGGAACTTCCAGTTTGTGCTTGTTGCCCCATGTCCTACTGCTTGGCACCATTGAGAAGAGCCTGGCTCCATCCTCTTGACAGCCTCCCTTCAGAAACTTACACACACTGCTACTTAAAATGAGCTATCACTGTTCCTTTAGTCCTTATTGGGAGAGGGAGAGTCCAGGCTACAGCTTGTAGGTGAAGAAATCACTGCACTTCTCAGGAATGGAGTCTGACCTGGGGTAAATGGATATAGTTTTCATTGAACCAAGGCTGATTTATGCTCTGTCTGTAGTTTGGTGGTCTGATTTTTCTGTTCCTTGATGATGATTTTGAGATATGGGATGACTGAAGGCAGAGGTGAATGGCAGCAGCTGAAGAGGTGCTTGTGGACTGCATGGCTTCCTTTTGCCTAGTAGAAGCTGAAAACCAGGAGACTTTACAAACCAGATTGTTAAATCCTCTAATTAAGCTTTCTCAAAGGGCATCCCCATGCCTAGCCCATGAATTAGGTGGCAACTGCACACTTCCATGCTCAGCATCCCATATTATCACTGGAAGTATTAAAAACCCTGATCCCAGAGCTCCTTTGCTGGCCAAAGAATATGCTGGGTTCTTTGTGTAGAGATGCTGCTGAATGTACCTCATCTGTTGTGTTATGGTTAAATCTGATTTTTTTTAAACTGGTATTATTTGTTAAGGAGCATTTTTGGGGGCTGATACAATCTGTTATTTTTCCTGGAATTGTAGAGTCTCTAAATAGGATCCAAGACTTCATTATGCTGGGAGTTTTGTATGCACAGTAGAGTCTCAGCCTGAATAGGAACAAGAAGGGAAGGAGGATAGAATTACTATTATCCTTCAGGATAAGGAGGATAAAGCCAAGCTTTTCCTCCCCCCTCTTTTTAAGGTCTTGACTAAGCTAGGAGCCTAGTCTTTGTGGATTCTTTGCATTGCTAAAGCACTTCTTTCATTGCTTATAAAATGATAGTTGGGCAGATCAGCTCAGGGTGAGAGCATGGAAGTCTGAGCCAAAGATACCAAGAGCTTTGCCCAAAGTCATGTGTGAAGTAAGCTTATGGCAGAGACATTGCAGCACTGTTGGAGCAGGCAAATAGGGATATGTAATACTACTGGATCCTGGGATATCAGGCAATCTGATAACACACTCCTGTGCACTCCACAAAATATGGAATAACTGCTCCTGATAGTTGTTGGCTAATGAGCCAAACCTCCCCCAGGTTTGCATGGGTGATGACCCCATGGACACATCATAGAATAGTTTGAGGTGGAAGGGACCTTAAAGACCATCTAGTTCCAACCCCCCTGCCATGGGCAGGGATGCCACCCACTGGACCAGGTTGCCCAGGGCCAATTCCAACCTGGCCTTGAACACTGCCAGGGATGGGGCAGCCACAACCTCTCTGGGCAACCTGTTCCAGTGCCTCACCACCCTCTGGGTAAGGAATTTTTTCCCAAGAGCCAATCTAAATCTTCCCTCCTTCAGTTTGAAGCCATTCCCCCTTGTCCTGTCACTTCCTACCTGGGTAAAGAGTCTCTATCCCCCCTTCTATAGGCCCCCTTTAGGTACTGGAAGGCTGCTATAAGGTCTCTTTGAAGCCTTCTCTTTTCCAAGCTGAACAAAGTCAACTCTCTCAGCCTGCCCTCACAGGGGAGGTGCTCCAGCCCTCTGATCACCTTTGTGGCCTCCTCTGGACCTTCTCTAACAGGTCCACATCCTTCTTATGCTGAGGATCCCAGAGCTGGCTGCAGCTTTCCAGGTGGGGTCTCACAAGGGCAGAGAAGAGAGGCAGAATCATCTCCCTTGACCTGCTGCTCATTCCTCTCCTCATGCAGCCCAGGATAGGGTTGGCTTTCTGGGCTGCAAGTGCACACTGCTGACTTATATCCAGCTTTTCATCCACCATGGCCCTCAAGTCCTTCTCCACAGGGCTGCTCTCAATGAATTCAGGTCCTAGACTCATGCCTAGGGTTGCCCTTGCCCAAGACATATAACCTGCAATGGCCTCTACCTGGGAAATGATACCTCTGGCCCTATGCACAGCAGTGAATAAGCTCCTGTGGATTGTCTGGCCTGCAAGCTTACTGCCTGATAGCTGCTCTGGGAATAACTGCTATATGCAGGCTCCCATCTCCTGGGTTACAAATGTCCCTTGGTGACAGATGGGAAGAAGCAGTAGTATCAGCAGTCCCTGAAGCTGCTGGTGCTGAGGAGCTGGAATTCGCATCCCCTTTGCTTACCCCTTGCTGTGTACTTCATTCATTATCCTAGCAAAGCTTTAAAAGCTCTTCCCTTGCTTTTGTACTGACAAGGTAACACCACTGGTTTAGTGTCACTGTGCTTCTTACCAACTAGGCTAGCTGGGTCACAGTTGCTAAATCTTGTTTGAGAGATAAACATGGATTACTGAGAGTCCTCCTAAAACAATACAACTGAGTTTATCATGACTTTGGGTGACACTCCTCTACATCACTGAGCACCCAAAATGTCAAGCTTGAAATCTGGGGTGATATTTCCATCCTCTTTCAGCATACATCAGCTGGCTGTAACAATGCCAGAGTCACTACTTCTCTCTTTGAAAGCTAGAATCTCCCTACATGCTGAAATTGTGATTTATGTCTCAGAAGTTTTGAACTCTGGATTGGAACCAAATGATTGCTGTAGAGTTTACATGAGGAAATTCTTCTCTTTTTTTAATGAGTAAATTCTCTCCCTCCCTCCTCTTCTTTCTCCCTCTCCCTCCTCTTCTTTCTCCCTCTCCCTCCTCTTCTTTCTCCCTCTCCCTCCTCTTCTTTCTCCCTCTCCCTCCTCTTCTCCCTCTTGAACCCTACCTCCTTCTCTGTGCCTAAGCATATAACTCCTTGCTAAAGGAAAAGAGAGATAATGGCTCCTGTGTCCTATAATTGATGAACTTTCAGCAATTCAGAGCAAACCCAAGATTGCTGCCAACAGCCAGATGGAAAGCAGTGTTAATGACATGGTCAAAGGAAAGTATGTTATTTTGATAGAGGATGATCTAGAGACTTTAATCTCTATTGTTCTGGGGACTAATGGCATGGATAATTCCTTAAGTGAGGCCATTTTTAAACAAAAATTATCTTTTTCCTAAGCAGGAAAGACCAAACTCTGGAGAACCAAATGCATATCTGGCTGATATATATGTGCTTTACACTAACCCTTTGTTATGTGGAGTCAGATGTGTTCAAATCTCATGCCTGCAGCCTGCCAGACACTTAACAGTCTGCATATTTCTACTGCTGATGGGTAGAAATCATCAAGTGGATGGAAACTAGAGCCAGGATGGCAAGCTGAGCCTGGGGAGGAGTTACCAGAAGAAGTTGGGAAGGATGAAGAAGACAAACAGGGACAAGGACAAAAAGGGGGGAAACTAGGGGGGAGAAAAAAGATTCCTGCCCTTTCTCTTCCTCCCCTCTAGAGCCTGGAGTGGAATAGAGGGCTCCCAAATTACAGGCTTGTTCTGCTGCCTGTGAATCTCTCTCAAACCTACTTTCCAAGTGGGGGTCTCCTCCTTGTTAGGTGCAGGCAGATGGGGCCAGCGACTTCACTAGTGCAAATGTGTCATGACTCCAAGGCTGTGCTTTTGCCTGTGGCCAAAGTGAGAGCACTGAAGGGAAAGGGGACAAGAAAGTCTATCTTGAGGGGCACCACCAGCATGCTGCTTGGGCAGTTTGGGGACTCTAAGAAGCTGTCATGAACAGCCTCCTTCCTTGACAAGTGGTTAGAGAAAGCACCTGCCCAGGACTATCCTCATGCAAATATACAGTGCAAATGCTAAAGATGTACAGAGATTATGTCCAAATGAGTCAGAGCTTACTGTTTGGATTTGCATTTTGCCTTGATCTGGCTGCAAATATCCCAAGGAATGGGTCATCTTTAACCTTTCTGGAGAGATGATTCCCCATGACTCATTCTCATGAAGCATTTCCTCACAGGCAGCCACCCTGCTCCCCTCTGTATATCTGCTCTCTACAGATCCAAACTCCCTTAATTTCACATTGCTTTTGCTCCTCCTCACCTTCTGAAAGAGGGAGATTTATAGGGAGAGCTCAAGGGTGGTTACCAAGCATCCCACAGCCTGTCCACATTAGTTCTGGTCACAGCCCATTTCAGGTGATGAGGGCCAGGCAAGCCTTCCCCCCACCCCCCCTGCAGCTGCATCCTGCCCTGCTGGCAGCTCTGCCTGGTGCTTGGTCACGACTCACCACCTTGTTATCCTTCTGGTAACACCTCCTAGAGCTGGAAATCATAGCCCAAGGGCTGTTGCTCCTGTAGCCCACAGACAGGGTGAGATGCTTCCCTAGGGTTTAGTGGTGTATTTCCTCTGCACATGATGCTAGAAAGCTAATCTCTTCTCTCTCTCTTCCCCTCCTCCCTTCATTTGGATCTCCTGTTGCATACCTGTACTGACAACCAACCTCCTTACATCTGAAATCTTACTTCATTATTTCTCTACCCATGTTCTAATCCCCTCAAGCCTCATTTGGACTAATTCAGCAGTCCTCTTGGTGTCCCAAAGTTGACTTCAGGGTGTAATATCTTTTACTGAGGTGCTGTTTAATCCTATTCTTTAGATTATTAATGCAGTTATTACCTCATAAAGAGTTCTGGGTGTCTGATTAGATACCTTCCACCAACATGCTATGTTATTGTTTGCCACAAGTCTTTGCTCATTATTCTGTAGGACATTTTGAGACTCTTAGTCTTCTTTCCTAAGCCAGTTCTGATTCTTGCTGTGAAAAATATTTCTTCTTTACCTCCAGGCAGTAGTCAGGGTTTTGGGTATTTCCAGGCATGTTTCATTAGTGCAACTAATTCTATAATTAGTTAGAAATAATAATTAGAAGTTATTTAGAAATACAATTAGTGAAACTGATTCTCTACTGTAGGTGTATTCTTGGTTCAATGTTGGGGGGTTTTTATTGAGAATTACATCCTTATTTAATCCTTTTATTGAGAAATTACATTCTTAGGCCAGTCCTTCTCTTGCTACCAGTGTGGTTTCTTTGTGAGATGAAAGTGATCAAATTCCTCTGCTGCTGAGGTCTGCAAAGAGGGTTTGGCTTGGGCCTTATGGATTTCATATTGTCTGTGATTACTTTGGATCCAATCTAAACCTGCTGGCAGTCATTAGCACTAGTCAAAGGTTGGTAGGACACTGGACACTTCAAACCCAGCAAAGTTGCCCTCCAAAGGAGGTAGATAAATGTGTGGTGTGCTCTGAGTCTCCCAGGGTAGGCTGACATAATTATTTGTCCATATTGCCTGGGTCATAGAGAGAGAGGTGGGTTTTTTTGTTCCAGCAAACCAGAAATCTGGCAGATGTCAGGGTAGTGAATAACATGAGAGGAATCCTGCAAATGTGAGAAATCCTGTGTCCAGCACAACCAACCCTTCATGGAGAGGTGTCAGAAAGAGCATATTATGGTCTGTAGGCTTAAATCAGTGCCAATCACTGAATGTTGTTGCCACTTAAGGGAATGTGGGAATAGAAGGAGCTCTGCTCCCAAATATGTCCCACTTTCTACCTCTGTTTTCTGCCCTTTCATGGGGGCTGGCATTGTCACTGGTAGCACTTGCTTTGTGCTCTCCAGGGGGGAAGGATAGAGTAAGATGGGACAGCTTTGGAATGGCAAAAGATCAAGGAGAGCCAGAGGATGTGCTGGGTAAGAGGCTTGCCTAACTTCAGCTGCTTTTGGTTGGGATTTAGCTCAAGCATTTTCTCTGTCCCCTCTTTAGAGAATGGGGAGAGAACTAAACTAGGAATAGGTGAATTGTCCTTGGGAAGCACTTGTGTGTTTCCACTTGTCTTCTTACTGTTTCCTTGCAGGCTCTAGAGTCATTATGTTAATTAAGCACAGGGGGACTTGTAGGTGGCTCTTCATTAGATGGATTGAATCCCATCTTCCATGGTGTATCCTCAATATGTAACACAGAACTAGGGTTACACTCAAGGCTTTTTGAAACAAGCTAGCTCCAAATCACATCATGAGGACATTTTACACAAGTGTAGTAATCCTTTGGAAAGCAAGGAGTAGTTGGCAGGCTAAACAGGAGCAGCCATGTCCCAACTCTGAGTCTAGATATCAGGATAGGGTGGAGATTTGCACAGCAAAACCTCAGGTGATGTCTGAAGACACTTGAGGTACAGTTACCAAGTCACAGAATCCCAGAAGGTTGGGGGTTGGAAGGGAGCTCTGGAGATCACCTAGTCCAACCCCCCTGCCACAGCAGCCTCACCTACAGCAGCTTGCACAGGATCCCATCCAGGTGGCTTTGGAATGTCTCCAGAGATGGAGACTCCAGCACCTCTCTGGGCAGCCTGGGCCAGGGCTCTACCACCCTCCAAGGCAAGAAGTTCCTCCTGAGGTTTAGCTGGAACTTCCTATGTTCAAATTTATGCCAGTCCTTGCTTTCTTGTCACCAGGAGACAAACTAAGCCACCTTCATCCCTTGCAAAGGAACCTGTATAAGTGAGCAGGCAGGGACCTGTGTAGCTCTCCTGTAGGACCTTTCCACAGAGAAGATCTGGAGACAAGGGCTGCTGACTACAGCATGCTGCATGGCATAGCCCCAGCTGGCACACATGTCCAGATCTGGGGCAGCAAAGCTTCCCTGCCCAACATTTATACTTAGAAGCCCTCAAAATGAACTTAGAAGGATGAAAAAAGAAATGTCTAAAACTTGAAGTGGAGGCCAACTGAGAATTAAAAATTCATTCAGTTAGAGAAGCAAAAGGAAGCCATCTATTCCTTAGTTACAGCTTCAGGAGATCTCTCCAGCTCTCTCCAAGTTGTCCCAGAACAGCAGCTAGTCAGCTCATGGCACATGAACCACCACAGAGACATTATTAACTCAGGCAGAGGAAAATATACTTTCAGTTATTACATGCTAATAAAGCACAAGCTAAACAACTTTAGGCAGGAGAAGCAATTATATCATTAAACATTTAACTGCAAGATTGATTTTTCAATTGCTGATAATTCAAAGCAAAGCATGCACCCAAAGAGGGAAGGGGAGAAAGGTAATTTGACCAATTAAATCTAATCAGTCACCAGAAGCCCATGCTACAGGCTTGGGGAAGAGTGGCTGGGATGCTGCATGGCAGAGAAGGACCTAGGGGTGTTGGTCAACAGCCAGAAGTGTGCCCAGGTGGCCAAAAACATCCTAGCCTGGATGAGAAATAGTGTGGCCAGCAGGACCAGAGAAGTGATTGTCCTCCTGTACTCAGCACTGGTGAGGCCACACCTCAAACACTGGGTTCAGTTTTGGGCCCCTCACTGCAAGAAAGACTTGATGAAGATCTGTGCTCTTGGGGTGCAGCAAGGCTGGGATCTTCTCTTGGCTGCCAGGTTGTCTTTATTTTTCTAGTTGATGGCAGGCCTGCTCCCTTTGCAACAGTGTAAATCTTAATCAAAGAAAACTGATGTGTTGCCATATTTACCCATCTCCCTGGTTGTCCTACATCATGTTTGAGCATCTAAGTTACATGACAGAGTTATCCAGGGGTTGCCAGCTAACACAGAAACAAACCCTCATGTTAAATTGCCTGCAGATGTCCTCTTCCAACTCCTGTAAGGAGCTTCTACAAGTTCCTTTTCTTTTTTTTTTATCTTTCTTTTTTTTTTTTTCTCATGTGTGTGTGTTAAATAAAAGCAGCAGAAGAGAGGGAAAACAGTTGAATCTCTGTGCTAGTGCCTCTCTTTGTGGGACAGGAAGCCTTACAAAGACAATGCAATTTATAGGCAACAAAAAAACCCTGTCAGGATTTCCATGAGCTTTAGAGGACCAAATGAGTCGTGGCTATTTTTAAGCCTGAAGCTGACTGAATAATGCCAAGTCTAATGCTGCCAAGGTGAGCTTTAAAGAAGATTCAGACCCAAGGAGGTGAGAAGATCTTTCTGTTCTGTTGGCTGTTCATTTGTTTCATACTAGAATTGTATGACTTAGACTTTTTGACTAGACAGCCCTTTTGTTCTGATGCTGATCTCAATCAATCCTGATTTTAGCTGAAGGATTTAGCTTCTTGTTCTGGTTGGCAGAAATCTTCAAGATTGTGGCATTCCTGAAAGCATTCACTGCTTTCATTTGCATCATTAGGAAATTTGGGGTTGTGTTTTCTTTTGTTTTCATTGCATGAATTTACTGAAGCTGGTGAAATTTTGGCTTGGCTCTCCCCCTTGGTTAGGGAAATCAAAGAATGTTGTTTCTTTTTCCTGGCTGGAGGAGTATGGACTATTTCTGTGTAGTTTTAAAATATGCTTTGTGTGAGTGCTTCTATGTTCCTCTTTGCAATGTGATATTTCTGGAGGATCAGTCTAGCCAAAAGCAATTGCAAAAGGTTAGTGGATAGCAGAGCTCCTATTTAGACACCTACATGAAGCACTGGCCCTTCCAAAGCTGGGAGTGCCAAACAACTCCCCCTGGGAATAATGGGAGCTGGTGAGTGCTGACAGCTCCTGAAAACCTGGCCTCCCATGGCTTCAAAAGAGATTGATTAGCAAGTCCTGCAAACTGAGGGGTTCTGTCCTTGTTTAGTTTTGCAGGGAGAATTTTAGCTGCACTTGAAATATCCTCAGCAGTGGCAGCTGAAGGAAGGTTCCTTCTGGGAAGGTGGAGATCCAGGTGGGGCTGCAGGTAGCAAGGTGCACAGGTTGCTTTTTGCCAGGCTTGCTTGAGGAGGGCTTTGGCCAGGAGTCTTGAACTTTGCCAGGGAGGTAGAAGGAAAGCCCTGCAGAGCTACCTCTGGAACTCCCCCCACGTGGATCTTTTTGTTCAGTAAGAAAACACAAGTAGTTTTTGCCAGTTGTCTTAAACTGCTTTGGAAGTGACATAAACAAAAGCAGAAAAGGCCACTCTGACATGACTGCAATAAGGATGTCCAGATGGGAAATTATAGTAATATAATTCTTGCATTCAAACTTCATGTCCTGTGTAACTTCCATGTGTGGGCTAAAGGAGATAAATTTGCTTTCTGGAGCTACACATGCACTTCTTTGTTTTGATTAAGCCTGAAACAGTTTTCTCTTCTCTCTTATGATGATAGAGTGAGGTCCCTAGGAGAAGTAGGATTAGGCATTAATATTTTGGGAGCTTTATTTCTAAACTAAGATATCTTTCTGACTTTCTGAAATGTTTTCTTTCATTCTATGATCACAAACCACCAGGCATTTTTGTCAGGAAAGCAGACTTTTCAGATACAAGAATAATAAAATAAGGAAAGATTAATTCTGCAAATCCAATAATGAGTCTCTCTCACCATTACTTTTTAAACATGATAAACAGGTTGGGGACCAATATGCTTGCAAATGACCTAAGTCTTCCTTTCCAGTGGTAATCTGTATTCTTTTGAAAAGCTAATAAAAGTGGTGTATGAAAGAAATTCCTGGGGCACTGCAGAACTCACCCTCCTAGGGAGAGAGCCAGATGTGCTGCTTAATAACCTAGGAAGCATTCAAAGCCAGGGCAGTGACCACTTGGTATCACCTAAGCCAGACATTGTGTGTGGATGCAAGGTAATATTGCATACTGGTCACATTCTCAGCAGAGAGCTGGGAGACATGTGCAGCCTTATTAAAGAAAAGGCAAAGAAAAGGAGGGGACAGGGAGTAGGAGAGGGAGACAATGTGTCTGTCCTGAGAAGCAGCAGAGCAGCAGACACACTCCTCCACATGTGCAGTAGTCTGTCAGCCTGGATTCTGTTATCCAGATGTTGGGGTGGAACCTATGGCAGGGACCACGAAGGAAAAGGCTTCTAAAAGAAATCATATTTCAGGGCTGAAATTAACAGGACCAGACTTTTTTTCAAATGCAATCACTAGTGTAATTTTTCAGGATGCTTTAGTCAAGTAACAAATCCCAGATTTAATGCTTTTTACAGGCTTATTTGGCAGCACCTCTTCCAAACACAGGCACGGGGGTGTGAAACTTGTCAGTCTCTTTTAGAACCAAGATGCCTTAGACTGCACAGCATGTTAAAATTGTTCTCAAACCAGTCCTACTGAACTGGACATTTTTTATGAAGGGGGTTCTGAAGTCCTTTCTCAAGCCCCACCAATCAACATCAAACCCTTGGAGAGCTTTGGCCATCCCACCAATGCCTCTGCAGAATAAAAATGTGTCTATTTGCAGTGGCAATAAGAATATATCAAGATTTCTTTTCTTTTAAATCCCAAATTTACCTTCCCAGGCAGGGCAGAAAAATAAATTACTTCTGACACTTCTGGAATATTTATGATTTGAAACTGATGGCTTCATGTTACCAGGCATCATGTGTGGATAAACAAACAGTGCACCAAAAGACAAGTCCCAGCTTTGTCTCTCTGACACTTTGCCTCTGTGACCAGGATCCCACAACCAACACCACATGTGGCTTTCTGCTGAGCTTGTGTTTACAGTTTGCTCAGCTCAGCCCTGTGCTGACCTTGCCCACGAGTGGCAGGAGCAGGGAAGTCTGATGGGAAGCTGGGGTGAGGTGGGGAGGAGGTGATGTTCATGCCCAACCAGCCATGGTGATCACACAGGGAAAGGGAGAGAGCATCTGTGAAGAAACCTTTATTTGCATCTGTTAAACAATGTGGTGGTTGTTCCTGCTTGTAGTTTTTCCAGGAGGCCTCAGGAATGCAACAGTTATGGAAAAAGATGCCCAAAAATATGCAAATGCTATTAAACCTCCTGTTGATCCCTGATAAGGAGTCACTGCTTTTAGCTAGCACTGCTGCTCAAAGCAGAATGTCAACATGACAACTTGAAGAGTGGATTTGTGATTGTGTGGCAAATAGGAAGAAGGTGATTTTGTATCAATATTAGTACTGTGCAATTTGGAAGCAGTCTGAATGTTTTCAGGCATAATTATAGTTTCAGTAAAATTGTGAATTTATAGAGACAGCTGGTGTATCTTTTCCCATGCTGGAATAGCATCAGCTGAGTAGGGCTTGGGAGAAATCTCAGATTGTAGTTTTGTTACAAGCCAGACTGGCAGATGGAGAACCTTTTGTGGCTTTTTGCCACTAGATATGATCTTGACTCTGCTGTGACTCTCAAAAGTTGGTGGACCTCTAAAGTTCATGCTTGCATCTGTCACAGAAAACACATGGGGAGATGCAGCACCACCTAACTGAGGTGAAAAAAACCCCAGTATTTTGTTTCCTGATACAGCCAGGGTATAGCTCTGAGTGCCTGGCAGAGATAACCAAGCTAGCCAAGGACAAGTTAGTTTTGGTGCTGCCCACAACAGAGGAACGCTGGCCATGATGCTCACAGCTTGCTAGCTTACCCTACTTAGAAGCCACACAGGAGTCAGCATCCCCTCTTGCCCTGGGAGAGGGAAAGAAGGGGTTCCTAGCCTCCTGTCCTTGCCCTGTGGGGCTTCAAGGAGCCAAGTGTTATCTCAGACACCCATGAACCTCCCAGTCTGCCCTGGTGTTGAGTGCACACTTCGGACAGAGCTGGGCTGAGAGCTGCTGGAGCTCCGTGGGTGAGAGCTCTCCAGGAGAAGCTGCCCATCATTACACACTGCAGTTTGTCAGAGTGAGAGCCTTGGAGCCAGCAGGGTGTGATTCATCCAGCACAGCAAGGTCTCTGAGGCAATCTGACATTATTCGGACTGATATCATTAATTAATGAGGGCTGGATGTTATTCTTAGACACTGGATTGAGGATTGAGCAGAGAAGCCTATGAAAGGGCTCTTTGATTTTGGAAAATTCCTATGGCCCTGTCAAATTTGCTAACAAAATTAAACCCTCTGCCAACTTTCCAAATTAAGGAGCACATCCCTTTGGGAGGTTTGATTGAGTCTCCTCAGTGCCTTCTTGGGGCTAGAGGGAATGGGCTTAAGCTGAGCCAGGGTAGGTTTAGATTAGATATTAGGAAGAATTTCTTTACTGAAAGAGTGGTTAGATATTGGAATAGGCTGCCCAGGGAGGTGGTGGAGTCACCATCCCTGGAGGTTTTTAAGAAGAGGATAGATGTGTTCCTTCAGGGGATGATTTAGGGGTAAGAGTAGTGTAGGGCTATCAGTTGGACTAGATGATCTTGAGGGTCCTTTCCAACCCTAATGATTCTGTGATTCTTTGATTGCTGTTAGTGCCAAATGAAAATGATTGATAGCTTCCCAAACCCAGTCAGATACAATTTATCAGGCTCTGGAGAAAGAGATTTTGGTTGTTTGCTTCAGCACAGATTTGATCCTCCCCCACCTTTGTTTGGCTGTGTTTGGTTTATATCCACTCAAGACAGAAGGCAGCCACAAACCAGAGCTTTTCTGCAGCCTAGAGGTTGGTCACTGAGTTGTGTCTGGTCTCTGCCCCTCCTCTGGGGTGACCTGCAGACCCCCCCCAGAGGGAGCGAGGACCTGTTCATGCTACCATGGCTAACTCAAACAAACCCTAAATTTAATGAGGTTTTGGTCTGGTGGTGAAACATGCCAAAGCAAATGAAGAAAGCATCTCTCCTTGCTCCTGGTGCTGGTGTCCTGGGGGCTGCTGCTGCTCTTCCCTCCTCCCAACGATTTTCCTCCCCAGAGCCACCTTTTGCCCTGGTGCCGGCTGGTCTCCTGCTTCATGGACCTTGCAGGTGTCCAGAATTAGCAAAGCCTTTGCAGGCCTCTGGCTGCAGATATATAAATATCATGCTGTCATTTAAAACCCCAGCCTCAGCAGGGCTGGGAGAGCAGCACACGTGTGGGCCAGCCGCTGATCACACATGGATCCCATTGCAGCCCTAATAACACTGAGCTGGGGTGGGGGAGAGAAGGGTGAGGGGGCTACCAGCAGGTCAACCTCCCCCAGTTCCTCTATCTCCAGGCTGTTCTTGGTCTTTGTGTAAACAGAGAGGTGCTCAAGCATGACCAGTTCCTCAGTTTGCTCTTGCTGCCACTGTGGTTTTTGGGTAAGGAGGGGGCATGTGTGGCCCACCGTGGTCTGCTGAGGTGGTGGGAAGCTCTTGAGAAATTGCTGCACTGAGTTCAATGCTCTGTGGTTGAGTTAATATTGTACAAGTTCTATGTTGTCTGAGGTAGGCACTTTGGGGATGATACCTATGTAGTGACAGTTGTCATCTCACCAAGTGGTCACCTGTTTTGTGGCTCAGGTTCTTCTTTCAGCTGCAGCACATCATCCTCAGGGCAGCCACTGTAATAGTGGGAGCTGGGACCAGATCAGTAGCCAACTTAGCCAAATACAGCACATGAATACTAACCATTTGGGGAAAGAAAAAAACAACACAAAACCAAACCCTGTTATAGATTGTGCTAATTCTGAAGAGCTTTAACATGGTGCCATACATTCAGCAGCAGAAAGACCAGCATTATTTGAATCCTCTGTTTGGTTTGGTGTGGCTTGTGTCCATGAACCAAGCTGTAATCTCTAATTCTGGCTGCTGGAGTAAGGGTTTTTATAGGGATGTGTGTGTGTGTGACTTGATATCTGCTCTAGAGGCACCCTCCAAGCATTTTCCTTCCATTGCCAGGATCAACAGACGAGGTGCTGGAACAAACTGATAAATTAAATAGCAACAAGTTACCCAGACCTGATGGTATTAATTCAGGAGTTGTGAAAGGTCTGAAGAATGAACTGCCTAAGCTGCTCACAACAGAAATGTAGGGGCTCAAGGGAAGTGAAGAACTTAAAAGTGACAGTCTTTGTACTTACTTCTAAAAACAAACATGAGAGCAGTGCTGGGAAGTGCCTCCAGGCCTTACTGCAGGGCAAAAATAACACCTAGCTAGCTGCAATAATAAACAATGGCCAAGTTCTAAATGCACCTCCTACACCAATGATATGAAAGAGACAAAGTGGGATGTGTTTTCCAAAGGAAAATTGGAAGTCTTTGTTGGACCACAATTTTTAGAATGCACCAAAAAAAGAGATTTGGAAGGGGAAAAAGAAGCTCAAGGCACTTTCTTGTCAAGAGAAAAAGTGCCATTAAAAATTGATAGGAAGGAGAAAATGAGACAATACCAGTAAACCTTTCTTCTTCAGCCTGGTACCCAAAATCAGCAGCAAGGTGTCTCAAATTGCATCCTAAATCTGTTGGGTTTTGATACATTTACTTATGAGCTGGAGAACAGGAAGGGAGGCCCTGATCAAATTGGAGATGATATATATGCATGTTCATGGATTTCCCAGATTATTCAAGCCAAGTTGGAGGAAATGTGGAATGTTTCACCTAGCAAAATAGAAAGCATTGTGCTGTGATAAATCAATATGAAAATGCATGGGGAAGAGTAATGGAGGTAGGAAAAATAAATATGTGCCATTGAGTAACTACCACTGCAGTTATATATCACAGGGACCCCCGAGGATCCTGGATTCCAACCCCTGTCTAGGCACAGGACAAGCCCAAAGTCACCCCATGTGTCTGAGAGCATTGGCCAGATGCATCTGGAATTCCAGGAGAGTTGGTGTCATGAGTGCATCCCTGAGGAGCCTGTTCCAATGCTCCACCACTCTCTGGGGGAAGAAACATTGCCTAAGATCTATCCTGAACCTTCCCTGGTACAGCTTCATGCCATTCCCTCATTCCTATATAGAGGGTATGCTGCATATAGGTCCTATGTAGAGGATATACTGAATATCACTTTTGAAACACATTGCATGAACCTTCTTTCATGTTAAAAACTTCTCTCCTTCTCTTTGCTTCTCAGTTTCTACTTGATGATGAAACAGGAGACTTCATCTTATGAAAACTGTTCCTTTTTGATAACTTTCTTAAAGTTTCTCTGCAGAAAGTCCTGATCTTCTGGGCCACTTGCATTCAGTCTAGACCAGCCAGTGATCCATGTGGTGCAGTGGCTGACAAATGGAAGTGAGGACAATTAATACCCTGGGGTCAGCTGTTGTAGCTGCTAGGGTGGGTCTCTCTGCTTGGGACTGAGGGTGGTGGCTGGAGTGGATAGAGGATTAATGTGTGTCCTGGTACTGCTTCTCCATAGAACTGTCAGAGTTGGAAGGGACCTTCAAGATCATCTAGTTCCAACCCCCCTGCCTGCCAGGGACACCTCCCACTAGAGCAGGTTGCCCACAGCCCCAGCCAGCCTGGCCTTCAAAGCTTCTAGGGATGGAGCTTCCACAGCCTCTCTGGGCAACCTGTTCCAGTGTCTCCCAGTTTGCATCCATTTCCCCTAGTCCTATCACTACCTGACCTCCTAAAAAGTTCCTCCCCAGCTTTCTTAGAATCTTAGTGCTGCTGCTGCTGGCTTTGGTATGGAGTTCAGGATCAGTTTATGGTACCTGGATAAAATATTTTGCTCTGGTTTACATTTACAGTCTCCTGTAGTATAAAAATGGTCATTTCTCAACTTGTATTCTAAGAAGTGACAGAAGTTCAGAGATTTCAGGAATAGGAAAATGGGATATGATAAAGAAATACAAAAGAGTTGTTGATCAGTGCTGCATCAAAAAGCCACACTGTAACTCTCTCCTTGCCAAGGTCATCTCACTTGTTCTGAGACTGTAATAGAAAAGGCCCTTGGCCATACTGTCAAGTGGTGTCCTTCCAAAAAAATGCTTTTAGTGAGCTTTATTATTTTGTGACTTGGCTACTTGGGCATCAACATCTACCTTTGCACAAGGATTAGGCACTGGGAATGGCCTGTGGGCCCTGATAACTGGTAACCCCTCTTGCCCAGGTGAATGGTAGCAGAACAGGAGGAAGCCAGGTGAGCATCCTTCTAGTCACATCAGTGCCTTCAGGCCTGGCCTCAAACATTCACTTGCAAGATGAGAAAATTGTTTGGTCTCCATCCCTCTAGAAAGCCTTCTCCTTTCCAGAGGAGACTGCCAGGGTTAATAGCCATGCATGGGTGTAACCTGAGGTGTGGTCAATGTCTTGTTTTTTGGGACCTGGATTAAAACCACCACTAAATAACCACCTATCTGCTGGTGATGACTTCTTGTTGTTCCCAAACTGAGCTGGATTTAAAATGGTGATGCAGATGACCCAAGTCCTATTTACAGTTCCTTCAGCTCTACCATGCTCCCAGATGTATCTTTATTTGGGAAACAATATAAAACAGTAGCCACATGTTTCTTTCAGATTTTCCATTAGTGTCAGGTCATGGAGAAGGTGCCAAGTCCAGTTCTCATTGATGTCAGTGAGATCCCAGTGCTCCTGGAGTTGCCTCAAACCAGGGAGCTGGTGTGGCTGGTGCTGGCTGCCCAGTACCATGCCTTTTGTAGGAAGTGTTTTCTGCCTTATTATCTCCTATTATTTCTGTCTTCCTGATGTCCTGTAGGTAAGGTCTATGAAAACCTTTTCTGACTCACATGCCTTGTCATTGTTATTTCATGTCACAGAATCACAAACTGTTAGGGGTTGGAAGGGGCCTCTGGAGAGGTCCACTAACCATCAGGAGGAACTTCTTGCCTTGGAGGGTGGCAGAGCCCTGGCCCAGGCTGCCCAGAGAGGTGCTGGAGTCTCCATCTCTGGAGACATTCCAAAGCCACCTGGATGTGATGCTGTGCAAGCTGCTGTAGGTGAGGCTGCTGTGGCAGGGGGGTTGGACTAGGTGATCTCCAGAGCTCCCTTCCAACCCCTAACAGTCTGGGATTCTGTCTAACAACTTTTTTTCCAGGAAGCTGGACAGTAGGCTTGTGACTTCAGATGCTTTCCTAGATACTGCTGATGATCTTGATGAGCAAACCAGGCTGCCTTTCTTCTGGGGGAGGTTCAGATGAGAACTGGCTCCACTGCTACATACTTTCACGTGGTTTAGATATAGAACATATATACTGTTTTGAATGAGATAGACTTTAAGGAGAAGGCAGTTTTGGAAGTGCTGGCTGTAATATCAGTAGTGTTAATATTACTGGTTTTGGCACAGCACAGATGGGAAAAGTCTCTTTAGAGCCAGACATCTGACAGGCTTGACAGGGGGCAGCATCTCTTCTCTCTCTTTTGCTCTGCATCTGGCTATACCTTGAAGCCATTATTTCCTCTGTAACAGGCAGATAATTTTGGCTAAAAATTGACTTGTATGTGAGAAAGAAAGTAAGTGATCTGTAATCACATACCTTTTGATTATGCCATCATCCATTTTTAAGGATTTTCTTTTTCAGGTAGCAAATCCACAATCAATTTTCCAATAGTCTGTTGGCTGCACTGCTCTGTAGCATGAAAATGCTTCTCTATCCAAGTGGTATATTTAGATTTAAAAGCAAAACTGTGCAAGAAATCTCATTACATTACAGTTAGTTGTTTTTTGAGGAAGCAAGAAATGATCAATTATTTAGAAGAGACTGAGTATATGAGGATTGTCATATATCTATATAGCTATATATCACTGAAACCTTGTCAGGAAAGCTTTACAAAATGTTATACTTCTCTGCTTTGAGGAATTCTGCTCTCTGAATGGAAGAGACTTGGAGTAATGGAGAAGAATGATCTTGGAAACCTATGGAGGATATAAAAAAAGATGTAAAATAACTTCACAGTTCTTTAAGGGTCATTTCACAAGGCAAGACAGACATATGCAATCTACTGTAATACATCCGGACTGACACTGGCTAATCTTCATACCTTTGGGATGCAACCACAAAATGACACAAACCAGAACAGAGATGTCTCTGGAGAGGTTGCCAAGCTTGTGCCTGCCCTAAGCAAGGAGCAGGGATGCTGGTGAGGTGTGATCTACATAGGCATTGCCTCCACTCACCCACAGGGGAGCTCAACACCAACACAGCACCTGTAGAGTGGCTGCAACTGAGGGGAACTGCTTCTGATCAAACAGTTTTAATTCCAAAGGCCAAGTTGTTAGGTGCAAAAAGCTGATGTGAAGAAGTGGATCTGGGCATGTAAGAGTCCCACTGCAGGAGAGAAGGGAACCAGTGGTGCTGGGGGGTGGCTGTTCTGTTCCAGAGCAAAAGACTCTGCACCCAGGCTGATCTGAAACAAAATGTTACCTCTGGGAGAGGTTGCCTAACTTTAAACAGCTCCTCCCTTGTCAGGGCATTTCAGAGTGGGGAAAAATATTCTCCCAGCAGGCCTGGATTGCTCACCCTTTTTTAACATGAAGACATTTAAACATGGATCTTACCCTCCCCAGGACATTGTTCAAACCACAGGGGCCCAGGAAAGCTTCGGATGTGCTGGGGAGCAAGGCAGGGTGGTGAGGGAAACCCCTTCCCTCCTGGTGAGATTGCTTCATCCTCTCATGCATGGTTTGTGGAACCAGAAGGCTGGATTTAAGCATTCTCAGAGCACCTTCAGGCAATGATCATTTTGGCTGTAGCTTTCAGATCAATGCTCAATGGGTACTCAGTCTCAAAGATGACATTTTGCAGCCAGTTCTATATGGGCAGAGACAGAGCTATTGTGAAGGTGACTCAAGGTTCAGGACTTCACCATAAAGTTGCTAACTGCAGGAAGTGAGCAAAAAGTTCATGTTTCATGGTGTAAATTTTTCTGCAGAGCTGTGTGGGGCATTTTTTTCCTGTCTGAAACTAGATCTTAAACCAATATATAGGCATGTAAATAGAAGTAACTTCATTTGTTGGAGTGAAGGTTGGTTGCATGGGTTGGTGGTCATTGTAATGACTCCAGAGGGACTCCACTGTCTTCAGAAGAAGCCAGTCTGACTAGCCTAGAGCTTTCAGATAGCTAGCATAAGCAGAAATATATCCCCTGCTTAAACTCAGATTTAGCCTGATAGGCTAAAAATTGCAAAACTGCCACAAGAAGTTTACTTTCAACGCTGACTTGTTTTAAAATCTCCCCCCTATCACACACAGAATGCATTTTGGCTGCTATTTATCACTTTAAATTGTTCCCTATCAAATCTGAGAAGTGTTATGAGTAGCTAGGATGAAGTGCAGGCTCTAAGGAAGACAGTGACAAAACTCCCCTGGCTTCAATAGAGACAGGATTTAACCCTCACCATCTTTTCTCCTTTTTTTTTAGCTATATATATATATATACACACACTATTATTGGTTATGAACTGTATCACTTTTATTTTGGCAGGCTTTAATGCTAGCTAATAGGATGGATTTTTTTGAAGTCAAGTTGCTAGCTTTGTCCAAGGAAATTGAATACTTACATTCAAGCATAATTGGTCTGTTGGAAGAAAACAAAAGAAAGAGCTGTATGAAGGTGTTAAAAGACGGTAGAGCCAGCCAGAGGGAGATGAGATAAATCAGAGAGTAGAGCTCTTCTTGAGGCAAAAGGCTTGAATACTTTGTAACAAACTATTCAAATCCTAAATAATGTCGTCTTTGTTTTTTCTTCCATAGTTTTCCATGAGTATAGAATGATTTTCTACACATTTTTATACCTTTTGAAGTACTTCACACATTGCACCAACGCATTCAGGCTGTGGCTTGCTCATAAGCTGTGAATTGACTACTTTCATTTAAAAACCTCTGCTCAAACTGTATGAGCAGTCCACTCCCTGCATTCATGGCATCATAGAACTGTCAGAGTTGGAAGGGACTTTAAAAATCATCTAGTTCCAATCCCCCTGCCTGGCAGGGACACCTTCCACTAGATCAGGTTGCCCACAGCCCCAGCCAGCCTGGCCCTTGAAACCTCCAGGGATGGAGCTTCCACAACCTGTCTGGGCAACATTTTCTGAGTGGATAATCCAAAGTGTCTATGCTGCAGGGCCAGAAACAAATCTTGTAGTGCTCAACTATCATTCACTGAAGTCAAACTTCAGTGCAGAACTTCCACAAAGAAATTCATGCTGGAAAGACACTTGTGTCCTTAGCTTCCCAGGCACCACAATCTTGTCATAATTTCATGTCAGTGACTTCCAAATGTGCCACATGGAAAAGTAAAATTACCTCATTTTTTACAGCTGTAGAACATAATATGGATTAGCAATAGTTGTTGTGGAAGGATGAGGTAGCACACAGCCTGGGAATCCCTTTTCTGTGCTGAGCTACCATCACTGTAACTAATGGTGCTACATCTTCAGGGGGTTTGTAGAAAATCCTACTGAAGTTTTCCTAGCAGTGGTTATTGAATCTCAGAGATAAGTGATTCCAAATGACTTTGTGGAGTGTATAAAATGCCAAACAGTGAACATTTTTAAAGTATGCAAATATTTGCCTCAATGCCTGCATTAATCCAAGTAGTTTGACACAGAATGAAAAAGCATTAGCGTGAAGAACACATTATACAAACCCTGGATAATTACTGAGGTTCTCTAACATCTTGATGACCTTCCAAAATCTAGCTGATGTAAACTATGTTAAACTAGTAGTAGAGATGATGTCATTTGCCTTGTAAACAGCTTGAGAGGTCTGGATGAAAAATATCAACCTTGGCACTTGGGTTTTGTTAAACAAGTCACCAAAAAAATGCACACCCAGCAAAGTCACGAATCTCAGCTTCTTTTGGGTAGACTTCATCTCACCTAACTTCAGCCATCTGTAATGCCTCCATTTAAGCTATTTATCCAAAGCTCTCTTTATGTGAGTGGTCCTCTCCAGTGGGTGGGAACCAGCCAGTTTTGAAGGCATAAGTAATGAGCACAAACTTGAACAGAGGAAGTTCCATCTAAACATAAGGAGGAACTTCTTGACTTTGAGCATGGTGGAGCATTGGAACAAGCTGCCCAGGGAGATGGTGGAATCTCCATCTCTGGAGACATTTGAAACCTACCTGGATGTGATCCTGTGCAAGCTGCTGTAGGTGAGGCTGCTGTGGCAGGGGGTTTGGACTAGATGATCTCAAGAGGTCCCTTCCAACCCCTCACACTCTGTGTTTCTGTGAAACTCAATACTCCTTCAGAATACAGTCTCTTGATTTCCTCAAGAGATGCTCTGGAAATGGTGTCTTTCTCAAAGAAGAGAGACACCTGCAAAAAGTGAGAAGGGAAGCCTTAAGGAGGAGGGAAAGGTTGTCCTTGACCAGGTGGATGTCCTTGGAGGAGAAGTGGAGCTGTCCAGCAGCTCTGGCAAAGCACACTGAGATCTGTGTCCTTGGGGTATGACCACTGCTAGAGTAGACATGAGGAGGAAGTTCTACCTATCCTTTACACCACACCAAGCACTTGCATGCTTTACAGCTGCAGCTAGCATTGCTTTTGAAGCTGCCTGGTTTGCAGGGGCTAAGAAAGACCCAAAAGTGTCTGACATCATCCCCAAATGTTCAACACAAGCAGAGCTGGGTCGACGGAAGTTCTCCTTTGAAAGTCTGCAGCCTTCAAAGCTGGCTGCCATCCTCTGAGCTGTGACACACAGCCTTTTGTTTTGCATAAGTGTTTGTTTTTAATGAGGGAGTGCAATGCAGCTCATCAAAATCAAAAACATATGATGCACCCTAGGCAAGAGAAAGGCAATAACAAGACAGATTTCTGAAGGGGGCTACTCATACCACAGGCTACCATTATACCAGAAAAAACAACAAGAATTTTAATATAGCTGTCTGGCCAAATATATTAATTTAAATTGAATGGCTCTTTTCTTCCCCCTCCCCCATATTATAGCTGTGAGGCACAATGTTCTACTGGCAAGCATCTTCAAAACCTTTTGTAGAAGATTTGCTTCAAATTGTTTCTGTGCACCAGATCTTGATGGTATGTGCATTTGGGAGTCTAACCAAAGGGGGAGGGGGGGAAGAGAAAAAGAAAAGCTTTTGATTAAATCAATGACCTTTCCTGGAGGTTGAATGAAATGGAGATTGTAATACAAAAAGCTACCTCCTCCAAACACTGCTGTCTTCAAAATATTTATTCTAACTTCTCCTCCATTAATTTTGCCTTAACTTTTTCATAAAGGTTCATGTCCTTGTGCCAGCACAGAAATATCCTTTCCCATTAGCAAAGCCTTTTAAATAAATTCAGTAATTTCCATGATTACTGCTCCAAATGACTTGCTAACCACAAGTCTCCATTCTTTGCCAGAGAAGGCTGCTGGGTGCTGTTTACTCCTGCAGCTTGGTCTTTCTCGTGCTCATGCTTTGCTGTGCATCTTCAAAACCTGGTGATTCTTCTCTCCCCTCAGCTAGTTGCATCTCTTCCCACTTGGCAAACTGGAGACTTTTTCTTGCTGATGTGGAGAAGAAGGAGTGGGATCATATCTTAAAAACTGTTGTCTGTCCTCATTTCACTTGATAAAAAATGGAATCATCTTGTCCTGGTAAATGTCTTTGCACTCGGTTGCTGCTTCATGCAGCAGAGCTCTGGGAGGACACTGAGGCTGAGAACAACATGCAGCAGCCTCCCCAGCAGTGATGTTAATGAAAGCTGAGTTCCACAAGGAGACCAACAGCTTGTGTGATATTAGGCTGCTTATTATTAGGTTAGGCTTGCTCCAAAGCCATCATAAATTTCACTGGAAGACACAGCCTTAATTACTACTGTGCAGAGCTAGTGGAAGAGAAAGATCTCTTCCCTGCTCACCTGGGAAGCCTCATTTCTCCTTATCCCTTGGGTGTGGGGCAACCTACAGACAGCCCTGACACAGCTTTCTGTAGTGACATGGTTTAGTGGCATGGTGATGGTGGGTTGATGGTTGGACTTGATGACCTTAGAGGTCTCTTGATGATCTTAGAGGTTTCTTCTAACCCTAACGATTCTGTAGCTTTAAAGTGGTCTCTTAGGATTTCCTCTCATGTTGTCTGGGGTGGCTGCTCATTCTCTGCAACAGAAATGTTTTCTACAGCAAAAGAAACCTTGAGTGACCCCTTTAGGGAAGGATTTTTATTAGTGGGGGGTTTTTTTAGCCTGTAGATTTCTGATGCACCATAAATGACCTGCTCAGGATATGTCTGGCTCTATGCTGATAATGCAAAGATTATTTTAGAACAGAAAGTTTTTGCTATATGCTTGCTAGAAATGGAGTCTCTTGCTTTTCATTCCCACAACACCACTCTTTCTCCCAACATTCTCTCCATAATTTTGGAGCTGTCAGAGTGATTTAAAGCAATTCTGATGAATTCAGTTAGGGAAACCACATTCTGACAACATTTCTCCCATTCCTTTTGCATCACATGTTATATTGTGCTATGCTTCTAAAAACTTAGTGGCCAGTTCTGAGCCCCTCAGAGGAGATAAAATTCTCCAAGGTGTAAGGTGACAGCAATTTTCTTTCTCTTACAAGACATCTCCTCCTCTATTCAGAGGGTGTCAAAATGGCTAATGGAAATATTAACTAATTATTTCCATTATAATAGCTCTGCTGCTCTGAAACACAAAGCAGTGGCCAAGTGCCCTTCTTCCACCCTTAACCTGTGATAGCTCTTCTGAAATCTCCATCTAATCATCCTCTGCAGCATGCAGGAGTGCCCCACTTAGACAGACCCAAGGGGCAGCATCCTCCTTCACTGAGCTGCAGGGAAATCATTTAGGGCCAGAGAGTTTAATGGTTTGGCTTTGGTAACCAGGTTGCATCAATTGTCTCCTCAGGAAGTCTGGATGGAAATCTTGCCTGTGGAGTATGGGACTCTAAGGTGTGAAGGGATGTATTTGTTTTCTATCAAGGGCCTCTACTGTAGACCTGCAGCTTCAGGATACACCTTGATTTCAGATAAACCAGTCTTAAGACAGCTTAAGACTCAGCCTGCACCATGACAGCCCTTTTATGTCTGCTCAGAGGTGAAAAGGGGCAATAAGGATCAGCTGCTTGATGGGTGTGATCAGGTACCTCCCATGAACCATCCTGTGGCTCTGTTATGCTCTTCTTTCAACGGTGTCTTCGGAGATAATGTTTGTGTCTTTGGGTAAGAGACCACTTTCCTTCTAGTTCTCCTCACTAGGTTTTCTTCCTAGTTTTCTAGAAGCTTTCTTGCTAAGAATTCAATTTGCTCCTCATCTGAGGCTTGTGTTTTCTTCTACTGGTTTCTGCATTTCCCAGTAGCAACCTGCCTCCATTTGCCTGCTGACCTTGACTTCAGGAAATTGCATAAGTATATGCTTAACTTTGAGGCTAAGCTTAAATTTCACCCATTTTAATGAGATTTAAGGATGTGCTTAATGTGAAACCTGCATTTCAATGTCATTCCTGAATAAGGATGTTCTCCTGAGTCAGACCCTGCATGCATTGCCTTAGACTAGACCCTGGCTGTCCCTCAAGTATGTTAGACATGCCGGATGCTTTCAGAAGTGGTTAATCTGATGAAAGAATTCATCTCAGAGTCATAAAGAAACCACAAGTTTCCTTCACTTTTCCTCTGCTGTTTTGATATCTTTGGTCAGCTACTTGTGCTGCAAGAGCATTTGCATGGGAAGTTTTAGAGTCTTACAGTTGTATAGGTAAGGGATACAGCCAACTGCTATATGCTGATCAATACTGTAAGGGTGGGGGGCAGGGGGATGGGGCCAGGCTTTGGTCAGTGGTGCCCAGGGACAGGACAAGAGGCAACAGGCACAGACTGGAACAGAGGAAGTTCCAGCTAAACCTCAGGAGGAACTTTTTGCCTTGGAGGGTGGCAGAGCCCTGGCCCAGGCTGCCCAGAGAGGTGCTGGAGTCTCCATCTCTGGAGACATTCCAAAGCCACCTGGATGGGATCCTGTGCAAGCTGCTGTAGGTGTCCCTGTTCTGCCAGGGGGTTGAACTAGATGATCTCCAGAGCTCCTTTCCAACCCCTAATAGTCTGGGATTCTGTAACTGCTCACACATAAGAGGCTGGTGAGATTTCTGTTTCTTAACTCTGTGCAGATAAACCCCTTTGGGAATACAGACTGGGCTGTTGTACTAGCATTTGGATAGTGGAAGCTGTCAGATCAAGACTTAAGAAGTAGACACAAGATGATAAAATACAGCTACTGCAAAACAAAGGTTGGGAAGTGCAAGGGGCAGGTACATTCCCATTACTCTTTTTTTTTTCTGAGGCAGGCAACACACAGAAAACTTTGAGAAGGGAAGAGATAGAGTGTCAGTAGGCAGCACACTGCCATCTCAGTGCAGTCTGGGAGATATGAGCCTTAGCATCTCCTGAGTACATTCTAAATATTTGAGGAAAGGAGTTCTTTCCATGTTTTGCCCAGGGAATCACCAGGTCATGAATGAGATTGAAGCTCAAAAGAGCATGATTGTTAGAGCATGAATTTATGTCTACAATTTCCATAAAGTACTTGAACAACTGAGGTTTATTTTACTCTGTAGGTGTTCCAGCTTGAAAATGGCAAGGCAACCTAAAAGAACTGTGAGGAGAGGGGGGAAAAAAAGAAACATAATAAAAACTGAGCCTGAGGGAGAAAGTCCTTCAAGTGAAACTTCACCTGCAGCAGCTGAATCTTTTCTCTTTAAGAGCTGAACACACTAAAATCATCCTTGTAATTGAAGAGGCACCTGATTCAATGTCTGTTGTGCAGTCTCTAAAATTAATACAGAAGTTAGCATGGATGACTCTGGCCACTCCTAGTGCACAGACTTCTCTTCTTTTGTCTAGGAAGCTTGTAAAAGCAATTTCTTTCTTTTCCAACCTGACTTGAACTAAGATGAATTCTTTGTTTGTTTCAAAGGCCAGTTTCTAGAATGAGTAACATCAGACCTGCTGTAACTTTCTCATTTGTTATTTTTCTATGGGAAGATCAAGCCAGAAGAATATCCTGGTTCCTGGCAGTTGATGAGAACCAATTACTAGAATTTTTGGTGCTGCAATTAATATGGGTCTGTGTCAAATAATCTAGTCTCCAAATTCTTTTCTCATGGAGAGAGCTTGTGTGGCTGGCAATATCTTGATGGACTGCCTGCCATCATACTTGCTATTGGCAGATATACAGCTTGGGTTCTGCATATGTTTGGCTTGAACAAAGCCTACACAAAGAGAACTTGGAGAGCAGTGCATTCTTCTGTAACATTGCTCTTCTCTGTGACTTGGACTCCAATGGCAAATAAAGCTAACCCCCACCTCCAGAGCTGAGGCTGCTGTTGTGCAGGACTTGGGAGGAGTTTATGGTTGAAGGTCTTGATCCAGGAAAGCATCTGATCAAATGTTGTAGTCTAGTTGCTTGTAATTCCTTTTGATCCACCTTGCATATGACAACTAAAGAGCAAGAGAGAGGCTGAGCTGGGGAGGGAGGGAGTGACAGACTGATGAAGCTGCTGACTTGGCAGCTGGTGAGAGGTGGAAGTGATCTGAGTGCTGAGCTACTCTGGAGAAATGGGGGGGGGGGGTTACCCTCCTTGAAAGTAGAATCACAGAATGGTTAAAGTTGGAAGAGACCTCAAACATCATCAAGTCCAACCAGCAACCTAGCACCACCATGCCACTAAACCATGGCCTTCAGGACCTTTGTTAAACCTAAGAACTTAAACACTTAAAAAGAAGCCCATAAATCTTGGTTACTCTAAAGTCTAAGGAGGATTTCCTACTTTCCCTTTCCCTTTTGCTTTCCCTTCTTTTAAATGTCAAATCATTTCAAAAGAATTCCTGATATGAATACCATTTCTTCTGCCTTCTCCTAATGGATTTGCCAATAGCAAGCCAAACAAAAGTTTCCCCTTGATCCTTTGGATTGTTAGAATAGAATTGTGCATGGGATATTGGTTACAGCTTTATGGGTGGAAAGCAGATCACCTCCATCAGGGCAGCCACTCAGTGTAGGGACAGATTTGACTGGAGGGACAGTCTGGGACAGACTTGCCCCAAGTAGGTCCTGTCCAGATTTCAGAAGGAAAGAGAGCTCTCTACACATTCAGTGGAGGGATTGAGATCTCTCTTTGAGCCCAATATCTGTAATTCAGCTTTCCATGAGCTTGTGTAGCTGAAAAGGCAGATGAGAGAAAGAATTTGTGTGACCACCAAGCAAAAGGTGAGAGGAGTGCTTTGTGCTGCACTGGGTACATTTTGCATTGCAGGTGGCTGCAGGTGCCTGGGACATGGGCACCTGCATGGACCCCAACTGCCTACAGTACCCTGAGACCTGCACAGCACCAGTGGGTGGCAGGAGGGAAGCAGAGGAGTCATTGGCAGTGGGGAGGAATGATTAGGGGGCAAAGGTGCAAAGGAAACCAAAGTGCCTGAGTGCCACAGCTCTTTTTTGAGAAATGCTGTAGCACTTGAGATAGAAATGTTTGATCAAGGAACTTCTTCTACAGACTGGTCACAGTTTGGTGTGGGAAATACTGGGCTAATTCTCAAGTGAGTAAGATCAAGTGATTGAAAGTCAGATCTTTGAATCAAGAGAATTCAAAGCCCAGAAGAAGAGGAGGAACTGGTAGATTCACCATTCCTGGAAGTGTTCAAAAAGATGTGGTCCTTAGGGCCATGGTTTGGTGGCATGGTGGTGCTAGGTTGCTGGTTGAACTTGATGATCTTAGAGGTCTCTTCCAACCTTCCTGATTCTGTGATTTATCTTTCAGTTGATAGTCTTTTGAGATGGTAGAGATGAAGAAGTAGACACCCATGGAGTTGAGTGCTATGAACTGGTAAACTAGGGCTGGACCCAATGCACAGATCCTTTTAGAGTAAGTGCCCTGTTCTACAGGACTGATGCTGCCTACAAAACTCCATTTCTATTTTGCTGGATCCCAGCTAATTGCAAATGGCTGTTGGGAAAGTTGCAGGCCACCAAGGTAATTCAACACACATGTTTTAGCAAGTTTTTCATGCATGTCTGGCAAGTCTTTCATAGTAGGAGAAGGCTTTAGGGGTTCTTTCCCAGGCATTAAATCATGTATCCAATTCTATCAGTTACTGGTTCCCTCTCTGTTTCTACTTCTCATGTTCTGCTATTGGACAGTACTTGTTGTGTCTTGTAACATGACCTACTTAGAGCCCTTTGAAACTCAGCATTTCCAGTTTACAGAGAAAGTGTGATGTGGAATTTTGTGTGATTCTCAGTGGCTTGAAACCTAATTCTCATTGAGGTGAAAGGAATTGTGCTGTCCATGTTGGTGGCAGCAGGACATGTTACTTATGTTACATGTCTTTATGTTACTTAAAACACTGTGTATCCTACAACATGCTTTAGGTATGGGTAAAAAGATTGTGATGATAAATCCCAGGTCTGTAAAATCCCTGGGTTAGGATTACCCTGGCAATTAACTCTATTTGATGCTTTTTTTCCCCAGTGATAAGCATTTTATGCCTACAGTTTTTATCCATTAAAGTAACTGTGAACTCCTTTGCTCTCTTTCTTGCCAATATATTTAGTCCTGAAGGGAAAATATTTGGGCTTATCATTGCCAAGTCCTTTGATTTCACTCTAGTCCTTTTAAGATAATAATCTAATTTTCTTGTATGTTGTTGGAAATGTCTTTCTCTAAATGTGCTGAGCTGTAGAAGCGTGGTCATGTGGAAATCACATCAGGTAGGACTTTATCAAAGTGGCATTTCTTGGGTGTTGGAGATACTTGATGTTTGGCCTCAAGTTTTACAGATCCAAGGTATGCTGTTACTCTTTAGAAGAGTTCACAGGCATGTTTCATTCTGGCAGGAAAAATGTGGTTTAGAAACTGCTTGAATAATGCCAAAGGTAGAAAGTTACCAGCAGCCAGTTCCTGGGATCACCCAGTTTACAAACACAAGGGCTTTCTCCTACCTATGACTACCACTGCAGACACAGAGTGAATCTCCCAGCCATGGGATCTAGCAGAAGAGAAGAATCAGATGTTTCATTGCTAGAGAAATAAGTGAGCTATTTGTAGCATGCCATGATTTGAGACCTATCCTCTCTGCTCCTCAGAAAGCCACACAGAAATGTGTGACTTTTACACTCTTTGGACCACAAAACCTAGACAGGTTTACTATCACTTTTTCCAAGGGCTTATTTTCTATTTAGCTTTTGAATCTTATTGAAAACTAACTTTTTTCAGTGATTCTTGTTTCATGTTTTCAGTATTAAAGAGAGTCAGCTAAATGGATTCTTCTGTCTTAGACAAAAAAAAAAGGAAAGAAAATAAAAGCAAGTTACCAGTGCAGTAAAAGCAGTTTGCTTTTATGGTATATACATACAGAATGCATAAACTCATTTTTATTTGTTTGTGAGTCAGACTTAGCTGTTGTGATGAGCATTGTGAAGCCAAAGATGGATCCAGACTGTGTTCTGTACTCAGTTTAGGCAGCTTTGTATCCCTTTCTCTCCATAACTTCAGGGAAGGAGGAAAGAAAACCTCTTTCAGTCTTCCCCAGATTCAGAATTAAATGCTGTCATACTTTCAAACATTGAACACCTTTTTAGGTTACCTTGTTAGCAATTTAAGCTCATGAACAGGTGATCTATGTAATAGGGTTATAGTTCTGTTTCACCACCATAGTCACTTATACCTGCCAGGATCTGAAAGGGGGCTACAAGAAAGCTGGGGGGGGACTGTTTAGGAGGTCAGGTAGAGATAGGACTAGGGGGACTGGATACAAACTAGAGGAGGGGAGATTTAGATTAGACATTAGGAGGAAGTTCTTCACTGTTAGGGTGGGGAGACACTGAAACAGGTTGCCCAGAGAGGCTGTGGAAGCTCCAGCCCTGGAAGCTTTGAAGGCCAGGCTGGCTGGGGCTGTGGGCAACCTGCTCTAGTGGGAGGTGTCCCTGGCAGGCAGGGGGGTTGGAACTAGATGATCTTGAAGGTCCCTTCCAATTCTGGCAATTCTATGATTCTATGAAAGGATGATGGCATCTCCTGCAACCTGAATTTCTTCATCAGCAAGTTATGGAGGAGTCTAATTAGTGCATTGCTTCATCCACCTCCACCCCACTGCTCTTCTAACTGTGCCCAAGGTTGGCACTAGGCAAGGACTGTCCCTACTGCAGACAGAGCAATTACTTCTGTTTTAGCATGAGATTTTGTGAGATACTTGGCATAGATTGAGTCAGTCTAAGCAGACCAAAGTTTTGTTTGTAAGTTTATTGTTTCTTTTACATTTCCTCTCTTCCCCACTGCTGAAGAATTCACCTTTGGTAGAAGACAGCTCTCTAAATTGAAGGAGGCTTGAAGGTATTCAAGAAGCTGGTTTTTTGCAGTTGTTCAAATCTTGAAATGGCCTCACCTTGCACTAAGGGAGGTTTAGATTGGAGATCAGGAAAAGTTTCTTCACTGAAAAGAGTTGTTAGGCATTAACCCAGGATGCCCAGGACAGTGGCAGAGTCACCATCCTTGGAGGGGTTCCAAAACCATCTAGCTGTGGTCTTTAGGGCCATGGTTTAGTGGCATGGTGGTGCTAGGTTGCTGGTTGGACTTGAGGATCTTTGAGATCTCTTCCAACCTTCATGATTCTGGGATATCTGAGTTCATAATCAGCCTAAAGATGTATAAAATTCCTGAGAGTTTGTGTCTGTCTGTCTGCTGGGGTGGGAGAATTCCTGGGTGTGTGTTTATGTCTCTCAACGTGGTCAAAGGGTGGCAGATATCAGTTATTAAGAATGATCTGGATTAGCCCTGGTCTTTCTGGGTCACTAAGTTTCAAACACAGATTTTTCACATCTGTTTCTTGTTCACAGCCACTAACAAAGCAGTTCAAGGCTGAAGAAGTCCCAATTTTAGATGTGTGTCTGGTCCTTTAAGGAATTCAGCTATACCTCCTCTTCAAATTTGCAGATTAGGCAAAAGACTAGGGGTGAAAGGTCAAATAAAACAGTTGAAAGCATTTTCTACAGACTTCCTGGTGGTAGAGGGGAGGGTGGAAAAAAGAGCAAGCAGTCCTCCAAAGCAGGCTGTAAAAGCCAGGAGAGTGTGAGAGACACTTTAATAGGTTCCATTCTTGATGAAACTCTTGAAACAGCCTCACTAATATGGTGTAGAAATCCAGTATGCCAGATGGATTTGCTGTGTGCCATGCCCATCAATCTAGGGATGGTAGGATCTTGAAGGACAGTGTTCTGTAAGAAGGAGTTCAAACTGTTGTGTGGTTCAGTTAAAATCATCTAAAACCTTTGGAAGGAAGTGATGGGAAATGGTTGGTCTTTATCCTCACAGTTACTACTTCTTTTTTCTTTGCAGAGAAGTTGGTTTTTGAAGTGTTTTGGCTTGGTGGTTCCTTGGTCTTTGGGTTTAGTTTGGGTTGGGGTTTTGGTTTATTTGTGTGTGTCTCCTGTGGTATCATTGTCACTTAACCAACTTTAAATTAGCACCACACATAAGCCAAATATCTTTTATATTGGTGGCAGCCTTTAGCCAGAGGTTTCAGCATGCTTTAATTATTAATCCATCCAGCAGCACTCCTTTGGCATTTGGTGGTACAGCTGGTAACAGTTTGGAGGTGGGAAAATGAAGGAGGAATGAAAGCAAAGTTTGGGTGAGATTCATCTCACATAAGGAGTTATCCAAAAGCTGTGTCCTAGATAATCCTAGAGGTTCCCTTTGTAGGTAAGGAAGAGAGAGAGAAGTACTTTAAAGTTGTGATTCACCTCTTTGGAAGTGCTGAAGCTGCTATAGGTGAGAGTGGAAAAACATGCTGAAGATGGCTGTATTGGGGGCTGCAGAAGAAGTCTTGGAGATTTAGCTTAGTCTTGACACCTACATTTAAAATCATGGAAGCCTGGTGAAGTGAATCCTACTTCAGGAAACACAGACTGAATTCCCTGTCTGCAATGTGCTTCCCTATGAAGTACATCTGGTGACCATTGCAGATGACACCAGTGTCAAGCTAATAGTGACTGTGTCAATGGAATTCATGTCAAGAGAGCAACCATTTCTTTTCCATTTCTTTGGGATCTTTTTCTACTGTTTTTTTTGGTTGGTTTGTGTTTTGGGGTTATTTTTGTATGGTTTGGGGGATTTTTTGGTGTATTTTTTGTTTGTGGGTTTTGTTTGTTGCTTGGTTTTGTTGTGTTTTGGGGTGTTGTTTGGTTTTGGATTTTCTTTTTTGTTTTTTGGTTGGTTGGCTTTGGTTTGGTTTTGTTTTTGCTGAAGTGCATGGGGTGATTGACATTTCAGAAGCAAAAAATGAGAGAGGGGGAAAAGGTTAGGTCCTAACTAGCCCTGAGGGCAAAAGTGACAGTGGGTGCCACTGCAGCAGGAAGAAATCTCTTTTGTCTGCTTCTGTTACAGTAATTTTTTTATTAAAAGACAGACATTGAGGCATTGGAGAGTGTCCAGGGAAGGGCAACAAGGCTGGGGAAGGCTCTAGAGAATGTCTCCTGAGGAGCAGCTGAGGGAACTGGGGTTGGTTAGGCTGAGGAAGAGGAGGCTCAGGGGAGACCTTAGCTCTCTCTGCAACTACCTGAACGGAGGTTGGAGTGAGGTGGGGATTTGGGTCTTCTCCTGGGTTGCCAGTGAGAGGACAAGAGGAAACAACCTCAAGCTTCACCAGGGGAAGTTTAGATTGGAGATCAGGAAACATTTCTTCCCAGCAAGAGTTGTTAGGCATGGGCTGAGGCTGCTCAGGGCAGTGGTAGAGTCACCATCCCTGGAGGGGTTCCAAAACCATCTAGCTGTGGTCCTTAGGGACATGGTGGTGCTAAGTTGATGGTTGGACTTGGTGTTCTAAGCGGTCTCTTCCAACCTTCATAATTCTGGGTAGTTTCTGGCTTTGGGGAGGGCTGGAGGAAAGGATGCTGCCAGCAGCTCTCTGTTAGCGGGACCCGGAGCACCCTCTAGTGACTACCGGTACCAAGCTGCTCCCGGCGGCGAGGTGAGGAACGCCGGAGGGAAGAGAATGTTTTCCTCCTTCCTCCACCGCGGTGTAACACCTGGTAGTAAGGGAAATGTGGAGCAGGAAAGCTTCGAAATAGTGCTGGAG
This sequence comes from Galbula dea, assembly GCA_013399015.1. Lineage (NCBI taxonomy): Eukaryota > Metazoa > Chordata > Aves > Piciformes > Galbulidae > Galbula > Galbula dea. The sequence continues at coordinate 22,792 of VWZX01000204.1, read as the reverse complement.
TAAAGGGTGCTTTTTTCTTCTCTTTTTCTTTTCCCCCTTCTTCTTCTCTTTTTCTTTTCCCCCTTCCTTCTTCTCTTTTTCTTTTCCCCCTTCCTTCTTTCTTTTCCCCATGTGGTTAGACAAGTGCATGCATATCGAACATCTTTCTAGTTCATCCTAAAAAGCATGCAATGAGCAAAACAACATGTTTTTTTTCCTTTGGAAATGCACCTTTTTTTGTTTAGGACCTCATCTGACCACTATCTTTTCATGCTTAGACCAAACCTTTACGTCTGTACAGGCTCCTGTTGGTTTAAGCAGCCCCAGATCTGAAACTTGGATCTCCACTTTAGAAAGTTCATCTCTAAACAAGCAGCTCTTTAGTCCTAAAGGGTAGAAGGCACTTCAAGCAGTGCTTGAGCCTGTCTGTATTCAGGAAAGAACTTAAGCACAGCTGTAACTCCAGAGCATGTGCAACCCCCTCCCTGTTTTGATCAAGAAATTCAAGCACGTGTCATGTTCACACATGTGGTAGTGTTTTGTTGCTCTGTGGTTCCAAGATGCAGGCTTGAATGTAGAAGCAAATTCCAACAGAAAGGATCCCAGACAAATGAGGGGGAAAAGCTTGAGAGAGAAATTAAGGGGGAAGGGAGTGTTAGGTGACTTGTATGGATTTTTTAGTACTTTTCTGTGTTCCCATTCTGTTTGTTGACCAACCTCAAGTAGCTTCATTCCAGGCAACAGCACACAGGTACCTAACATAACAAAAAATGTATTTTCTTTCCATATAACTTTAACAAAATGCAGAAAAGAGGGAAAGAGTAGAAGTGTTTGTACTAGTTTTCTTTTGCAACTGGATGATGGTGATTTGATAAGGAAATATTTTCCTTTCCTTCCAATACCAAAGCTTTGCCTTGCAATTGGGTCGACAGAAGCAGCAGCACTCAGAAATCTGCCCTGTGGGTATTAGTTTGAAAGTCAAATAAACTTTATTGAATTCTTTGGCACTCAATCTGTGCCAGTTTAAAATGGCAAAATCCTTCCTGGACATGGGCTCTGTCAAACTTATATAATAATAATAATGCTAGAGCTCAACACAGTCTGGTACTGCCTGCCTCATGCTTCTAAAAGCCCTAGATAAATCCCGAGGAGGTTTGTCTCTATGCACTACTAAAACCTGCTTGTGAATTAATTTGTTAGATCCCATCCACTGGAGAGCTGGAACTGATATATATTTGAGAATAAACCCACCAAGTATCATGGGCTTAGCTGGAGTGGAAGTAACCCAAATGAAACATTATACAATGCTTTGAAATTTCAAGACAAATGGTCTAATCTTTTGGCTGTCTTGTTCATTGTTTGGAGATGAAAAGGGAGGAAATCAACATCCCCATGAAATACAATTAACTGCAAATTGCTTTCTTTTCATACTATTTGTCATGAAAATAGGAAAGTTACCAGCAGTCACCTACTCTGCAGAGTAAGTTGGTGGATGTAGACTGCAAGAAGTTCTTTAGCAGTGCAACACTAGATCTCTGTATGAACAAACTAATGGAGAATATAAACTATTACATGACAATGCTGACTCTGGATTGCTCTGAAGTGGCCAGAAGTCATGTTTACAGTGGAAGAAACCAGAGCTTCTTAGAATGAACTAGAAAACCAAGCTGAACTTGTACAGGGACTTGGCACTGTGGCACCTCAGGCTTGCTCAGCCCCTTGGGCTGGCTGATAGGTCACCATGGCTTGGGAGGCAGCTGGAGATGAGTTAAAACACAGGCTCAGCTGGGTGATAGATACACTGTTGAACTTGAAACAGGGTCTTCTCTGGGGCAGCTCCATCAGATCCCAGTTATGCTAGTCGTGTGCCACTCCCCTGTGTCCAGGGATTTCCAGCCCTGCTGTCCCCATGAGACAAGGGGAAATGAGGATTTCCTGAGACCTGGTGGGTGGCAGAGCCACTCCTGTGAGCTAGAGGCAGGTGGAGAAGCCTTCCTCCTGCCCTGCCTCGGGTGAGATGGAGCAGTGCCTGCAGGACAAACGTCCAGGAGTCATGTCCTCCAGATGAGTCTCTGGAGAAGTGCGTGGCCACGTTTCACCTACTTTGGGTCAGGATAGGAGGAGAAGAGGGAATTGGGACCTAACTGCTGTCATTGAGTAGCATTTGGAAAAACTGCATGCCAAATGCCAGCAGTCATCACCAGTTACCTAACAAGTCTCATTTCCTTTTCTTTTCCTAAGGAGCAGGAGAGGAAGGCATTGGGAGGGAGTAAGGTCGTCTGCTTCCACTAAATTATGCTATGGCAAACCATCACTAGTTCTTTCTCTTCTTGTCATACCAGAGTCCTTGGGCAGAGGGCAGGACCTTATTGCAGCAGGAATTCTCTACCCAGTGCTGCAGTCCTTTCAGGCAGCAAGGCCAGGATTTGATGTTGTTATAAGAAGCACTGAGAAACCATCAACTGGTTATAGTGGGGCCAGCTCTTAAAAATGTCATTCAATACATTTCTGACATCTTCTATTTTTCTCTTCAGTTTCTGAGGCTCATATTTGCAAGTTTTTCTCTCTTAGCTGAAAGCTCAGAATCTTTTGACACTGACAACTATGTCATTTACAAACCCATCAAATGTTATGAGATGTGTAAGGGCAAGAGGATTGTGCCAGCACTGGAAACACCAGATCCTGAGGGGTTCTTTACATGTAGACTTTTACACTGGCTGGTAGGAGATACTTTCCCTTGCTTATATTCCCATCCTTTTTCCTAAGTAAGGGGCTGGGATAGGGATGGTATTTTGTTTACACAGCTGGTACTTTTGGGGCACCTTGTGACTGCTAAATACTACAAAAGGACAAATTACAATATAACACTGAATAAGAAAGAGCTATTACACTCCAACTGGGAAGGGAATCACCAGTGAAACCATCTCATTTTCATGCACGGGTGTAGAGTGTGTGGAAACCATAAGACTGTTTATGACACTGAGGCATTTGCTTTTGAAATGTGTCTTTTTGTGAGTTCCCTTCCTCAGTAAGAAAAAGAAACAAGAATCATTTCCAAAGGAAGTTATTGACTCCATTCCACTTGCTGCTTCTCGAAGGAAAAAGAAAACTGCTAGATGAGACAGACTAGGAAGTGTCAATAGCTCAAGCATCCAGCAATGAGGTTAATGGACAAATATAGATGTGGTGTAAGGAGGGCTAGACTTCATTAACATATTTGGAGTTACACCCAATTATACCCAGTCTGCCTTTGGCCCTGAATCAGCAATTCCCCAGTGACTAGACTGCGTGAAACCAGTGCTGAATTTGGCCCATTTCATCTGACATCTGCATCCTGCCTCAAAGTGGCATGTCACACTTGCTGCACATCAGATCACACCTGCCCAGGCAGTCACAGGCAATTGACTTTTTTGTTCAAAAATCACACACACACACAAAAAAAATAAAAAGAAAATCAAAAATTTAGTCACATATCATCAAGAAAAACAACATTGTTTTAGGACTCTTATCTCTTCACTCCCAAATATCCTGTTTCTTCGAGCTGCAGTGGCCAGGACCAATAGAAACCTCTCCCTGCCATTGGCTGACTTCATTTCCCAGAGTTAGCACAATCTCATCCGCTCTAAACAACCTCATCAAAACTTCTTTCTGGTCAGAGAGAAGCAAAAATTATTATTAGCAATTATTAGCAATCAATAATCTTGATCACATTATGGCCAGCACTATTAAGGTAAGAAAGGGGGGAACCTTTATTTCCTTTTTTGTCTTTTTGTTGGTTGGTTGGAATTGGTTTTGGTTTTGTCTCAGTGGCATGTTCTTTGGTTTCCTTTATCAACCTAGATAAGTTAGAATTGGGCAACACCCCCACTGCCACAATAGAGGACAACAAGATTTCCTTTGTACTGCCTAGTAAATTTCCTTTTTCCTACTCCAACCATCCGCAAGGCTTAAAAACTTCAAACTCGGCAAAAAAAACAATATTGGGTTTTTTAAATTCCCTCTGTTCAGGGCTGGGGATTGCATATGGGGAAGCCCTTTTAGGAAAAAACTTCTGCAATTTCTTGTAGGTATCCATTCCTAGGACTTGGATTGCCAGAAAGGGAGAGGGTGTGCACTGGAAGGATACAAAAAGGCTTCCTCGGAGCGCTAAGCTTTTGGATGCTTTTAAAGGTTTCTCTTGTGGCCAGGGCAAAGAAAAGAGCAGCAAGCAGGAATGAAAGGCACCAGCTCTTGCTTCTCTCTCATGCAGGTGTTGATTCTCTACTTTTCCAGAAACTTTTATCCATATGCTCAGGATCTTTCCAAAGCTTATTTTAATGGTGGTGGCAAGATTGCATGGCTGTGTTCTTATGGGCTTTTTTGGGGGGAGGATGGTTAATTTTTGGGACAATAAAATTCTCTTCTTGGCTTTTAAGTTGGTCTCGCTGCATGGTTTGGTTTTTTGGAGTTGGGCTGTTTTCTGGGGTTTTTTTCCTTTTTTTTCTGAGTTTTTCAGAGTGGGTCACTTAGAAAGTTGAATAAGTCTCTATGTCTAGCTCTGTAGTTTTGGCTTTTCTGTGTGTTGCAAGAGATGAAAGCAGTTAGAGCTAGAGCAATAGCTGTGATTAATTGCAGAAGTCTAACCGTAAAGGCTTTGTGAGAACGAAACTAATTTTACTTCAAGTGCCAACCAGCATGGAGAGGGAAGATTCTGCAGCCTTGTCTTATCAGATTTGGGACCAAGGTATTTGGGGTTTTTTTGGTGGTGTTGTGTATTTCTCTACTTTTTCTAATTCTGCCAGAGAATGGGTGCAGCAGCAGTGCCTCGGCCACTAGCTAAGGGGAACTCTGCGGGTCGGGTCGATTTTTCAGTGACTTCTCCTTAGATGTTTACATCTGAAAGATCATTTGATGCTTTTGGTTGTGCTTTCTGAAATCTGAAAGCCTTGCCTGAAGGCAATGGGATGAAAAAGACTAAGGAGGCTTCTCTGCTTTGTAATCACCGCTGCTTTCCGTAGACTAGCTATAGAGACAAAGATCTGAATCTCCTCTCTGTTGCTGGCCAGTATCTATTATATGCTAAGTAGCTCCAGAAGCAGCTGAATTCCCTTTGGTTTTGCTGTGCACCTAGGACATGACAGGCACTCTATGAAAATCTGGAGGTCCACGGAGTCAAGTTTTTCATTGCTTTAAAGAAGGGCTCTGTTCTGAGGCAGTAACACTGATTTTGGTGTCTGTTAATCAGAATGCACTATTGATGTGGATGGGAATTGTTTCTGTTTCAGAAATGATGGTATCATGAGGTTAGATGTCTGCATTTTGAGGAGCTCTTATTTACTCTTTTGGATGTTTTGTATGGGCTGATTTCCAATAGGGAAAATGATTGTAAACAGTATCTGATTGCTATTATTGTACCTCCACCTTATACTTCCAGAAGTGAGAAGAGACTCAGTGCAGTTATTTATTATACAGCCTGGTAATGCAATGCAGTCAGCAAAGCCTCCTGAGTGGAGGAATGTACATTTTTAATCTCCTTTAGGAATAGGTAACTTGCAGGGGGAAATAAGCACCCCAAAATGCTGAGGGTTTTAGTGCCCAGGGTGCTAGGAAGGCCTGAAATAATAAATTTATTTATGCAGGTGAAAAAGGTAAAATGACTGGAGAGAAATGACAGGTGCTTTGTACTCTAGATGTGTAGGGTATGTACCCTGACATGAAGCTAAGCCAGCTTAAAGGGGTTCAATTCCTCTTCTATACTGACTACATCAAAAAGACATTTAGCTGAGAGGTGTCTGATATAAAGAAATTCCTTTTGAAGGCTAAATGACTGCTTGTGCTTCTGCTGAACTGTTCTTTCGTGCAATTGCAATGTAATGGCTTGAGTTTGTCTGCTGGCAACAGGTAGCCTATCTACCCCAATGCAGGTGACAACAGGCTGTGGTCAAGAAAGGTGGAGACCTTTCTCTGGGATCTCTGTGCCAGGAATTCACTCTTTAGGGAGACCATGGAGTCACTAGATATCCAAATTATGTTGTCTCCTGGGTTAGCAGTGGCAGGACAAGAGGAAATGGCCTCAAGTTGCACCAGGGGTGGTTTAGATTATATATGAGGGAAAATGTCTTCCTAGAAAGAGCTGTTAGGCATTGGCCTAGGTTTCCCAGGGCAGTGGTGGAGTCACCCTCCCTGGAGGGCTTCCAAAACCATGTAGCTGTGGTCCTTAGGGCTGTGGTGTAGTGGCATGGTGGTGCTAGGTTGCTGGTTGGACTTAGTGATCTTAGAGGTCTCTTCCAACCTTCATGACTCTGTGAATGGTTGTGGATTTGTTCATAACCAGGTAGAAATTGCTGTAACCATAGACACACACAAAAATGGCCTTCCAGTAAAGACTATCTGATTCCCATCCCAAACCTGCAGACAGTCCCATGGGACACTCAGGGTTCACGAGCAATCAAACTGGTTTAACTGGGGCTAATTTGTATCTCTGAAGGGAAGCATTTGTGTGAGGTTTCTGCTACTGGGTTTGACTTCTCAGGTGAGACTTTGCTGAGAGATATGTCTCCTCTCATCCTCTGTCCTCCTTCTGCTGCCTCCTTTCCCTTCTCCCCCATGACAGGAGAGCACCATGCAGAAGTTTCCTCCCAAGGAGGAGAACACAGCAGTGTCTTTTTCCTAGGCTCTGTCATGGGTGGCTTACTTGAATTCTGACCTATATGCTGGAAGAGTGGCCACCTCTGCCCAGGCTGGGGACCTCTCCCTCTGGCTGGCAGCAGGGCTGGCTCCTGTGGAGGGCAGCAGAAGAAACTGTTGGGAGAAGGTGTGCACCTCCACAGCCAGGATTTTGAGTTCAATATATGCTCAAGGGGCTGACACTTCTCAGGCCTTTGCTTCTGGCTAACCTCATTGTTCTGTTTTTTAGCATTAGAAGGAGAATTTATTTTACTCTTGGGTTTTTTTCAAGTGGAGAAAGTCTTGTAACAGTCAGGATTTCAGAGCTAAGGTGAGATGTTTCCTTCTGGCACAGGTCCTATCTGACAGGTATCTGCAGTAGGTGCAGAGCACTGAAGACTATCTGATCAGTCCAACATTTATGATTTAATATTAGCAGTTTATAATCATTCCACTAGTTATTGCACATCTAATTTTAGAAAATATCAAAGGCTTTTGAATGAGTAATGTCTTTTTTGAGGTTTCTTTTGGTTTTTTGGTTGGCTGGTTGGCTTTTTTCAAACAGAACAGAGCAAAAATTATTTAAGTATTACTTTTTGATATTGGTTTCCAATATGCTGTTCACATAAGAAGCTATGATTTCTGGAAGAAAAAGTGCACTTGATAAAGGACAAAAAAATCTTTGTGGTTTCTAAGGCTTGAAAGAGTGTGGATATACTGATTAAAGCAGTGGCAAGATTTGTTATGATTATTTTTAATGATAATTCTTAGTCTGTGCTTCTCTCTACAGTATTTCTTCCCTCTCTCTTTCTTTTAGAAAACCTAAATACTCACTCAAATTCTTCCTAAGGCAAGGCAAGCTGGAGACAGTTATAAAAAAATCTGTTCTTGGTATATAGAAATCTTTAACTCTGTTTTCAGAGGCCAGCATCTGCCCTGAATCCAGCAGAACTAATACAGGAATATCTACTTCTGTTCCTTGCATTAAAAGAATTATAAAGATTATTCTTTCTTTTGTTCTCATCTCAGTTAGCAAATGATCCAATGCTATATTTAACTTTAAGCCTGTCAGTACTTCTCTTGGCTTTGGGGATAGGACACAACACTCCTAAAGCTAAGCAGACACATGAGTGTTCTGCTGAAGGAAAAGCTAGACCAGCTTAGCCTGATCCTGCACTCCTTAATTCAGAGTTCCCACCAACTGCATCAAGGTTTTGTTTCAATAAAGGCAGTAAAATCAGCCTTAGAATTAATTCCAGGTAAAATAGTAATTCTGACTCAAATGCAAATGGACAATTTAAAGGAAAAAGTAGTCCTATAAAACCAGAAGATGATATTTTGGGGGTTATTATGTTGGTTTCTTTCCAGCAGTCACTTAATCTGCTTTGTGGCTACCTATGCCAAAACAAAGTCACATGTGATCCTTAGGGCCATGGTTTGGTGGCATGGTGGTGATAGGTTGCTGGTTGGACTTGCTGATCTTAGAGGTCTCTTCCAACCTTCATGTTTCTGTGAAGTGTAAGAATTCTTGCTTTAGAGAATTAAGACCTCAGGCAAGGAAAACCAGCTGGAAAATCTGTACCTTAGACTGAGTTGGTTGGTTGGCTTGTTTTTTCTTATCAAGGACTATATTATCTCCTAACAAAATATTTTTCAGCAAGTTCCACAAGTTACAAAAAGCCTTTCAGAAATAATGGTAGAGGAATCAAGTGCTCCTGGAGAATAACTTGCTGAAAGATACCTACAGAAGTAGTTTTGAGAAAGGTGAATGCCAAAAGAAGATATTTATTTTCCAAGGGACAGTTTATAATCCAGGGGAAGCACATAATACTGTTGACTTCAAAAGAAGTAGGCTTCATAATGCAAATTTCTTAATCAAGCCAACAGAGTTATCTTGAAAATCAGCAAAGTGGAGAAAAGAAAATCTGGGTTTCTGCCACTTCTATTATCAGTATTAACAAAATAAATGTGACACAGTAGAAAAGAATCACATGCAGACATTAATCCTTTAAGGAAAGGATTGATACCTTTTTCATTTAAGTGCTCTGAAGTTTCTGTATCCTTGTCAGTGCCTTGAACACAGTCAACATTTCTTCTGTAATACACAAATATATATTATGGGCAGCAAGCTGACTAACAGAACAGATGGCATTTTGACCAACTATTGGCTTTGCATTCCTTCTAATGTGAAAAGCTGCTAGTGCTTCTCTGCTGCAGAATTATTGATCAAAAGAAATGTTTTTTTTAATGGGGAATCTGGCAGAAACCACATTGCAGGCAGTGAAAAGATTTTTGGCTAAAAGGGCTGTTTAATCCCATAAACAGCTCATCCCAGTCAACAGAGGGAGAAGTTGTTTCAGGAAGTCTGCTGAGATTCAGATTGCAAACCTGTATCAGAAGGAAGTTCTCTCTCTCTACTTGGCATGCATCCTTAGGCACCAGGTTGCTGATTTTAACTATGCACATAGTCCTCCTAGTAGAAAGATTAGACATTGCTTTCAGGAAAGGGATATTGGTGAGGAATAAACAAGTAAGATTAGTGATGGGGGTTTTTTTTTAGTAACTACTGTGTACAAACTAGGAATGACCACTTCTCTTAATTATCATGCCAAAGTCACATTTGTTTCAAAATGAAATGAATAAAATGAGAATTATTGTCATAGAAAATGGCACTGGACATTAAAAGGTAAAAAGAATTGTGTGTAATAATAGCAATTTTGTCAGGCTAGGCTGAAGGACACAACCAAGTAAGCATCTACATGCATTGGACTAGGCATATGGTCTTTTAGAATGGTGGATTTTGGGGGGCATGGTAGTGTTAGGTGGACAGTTGAACTTGATGATCCCAGAGGTCTTTTCCAGCCATAATGATGGTATGATTTGGAAATGCATGAGTGGAAGAAATGCATGTGACATGATCTCTCCACTTGCAGTGTGTGTTTACCTGGAGTGTCTGTCTCAACTGATGGGTGAGAAATGGTGTCACTAGGCTTTTCCAAGCAGGAGAGGATCTGACTGTCTTATTTAAATATATGTGTTGCCAGGTTCAGCTGTGCCTGATAGATAGGAAGGAAATACAACAACAAATGACAAGGCCTGAGTATATGCAAATACCTGCAGGAAGGGGTGGTGAATTCCTATTTATGGGAAGTGGCAGAACTCTTTCAAATGGCCTATCTGACTTAAGAGAGATGAGAGAGTGAGATGCAGAGAAACAGTGCTACAAGTGGGGAAGAAAGCCACAGGAGACTGGGAAGAATCATTTGACAAATTTCTAATTGCAGTTGTACAGTAGCAGCATGTTAATTCTGCAGGGAAGGTTTTGCACAACTGCACTGCTAGCCTGGAATATGTTTTTTAATCCTCATTCTTTAGAGCTGAAAAACATCTTTTTTTAGACCATGTGTTTATTACCTTGGTAAACAGTAAAATGCTGCCACAGCAATTACCTTGATGATAAAGAGCCTGTAGACAGATACTTCCTGCACTCATTTCCTCTCCAGATAAGTCACCAAAATCAGGGACTACCAATACAGGAAATGCTTTCAGTAGGAACTTCCTATCTGTTCATATTTGCTTCACTAAAAAGGTCTAAGTCCTTCTTGTTTGATGTAAAGTTCTACCTGTTACTATTTCAATATTTAAGTCACAGGATAATTAACAGATATGTTTCTGTAGTAATTTTGGAGCAGTGCTGTTCCATTGGACTACAAAATATCAGAGGTTTTTCTCTGCAATGGCAGGAAAAGTCACCTTGGACTGCAAATCAGGATGCTTCAAATTACATTGCCATTCTGCCAGATGAAAAGCAGGCAACCTCCCACCAACTCCTTGCTGCCTGCATTCTTTCCTTATTTGTATGCATCACCACAAATATATATTCATTTCCCTTGTCCTTGAGGTGAATTTCTCCAGCAAGTAGTTCAGATACAGTCAAGAGTCGTGACCATATCTTGCAATCCACTGTGACCTATGTCTTCAACCAAAATGACTGAAACAGAAACTTTGCCTTGCTGTACAGAGAAATAAAACCATGACTAACCTGTATGGTTGAACTTCTGTTAAGGAAAAGAACCCTAGAGCAAAAGAAAAGTCTACAAAGACAGAAAGCCTCCAGTGTTAATCATTTCTTCAGGGTGATTGTTTTCAGGCACATGAATAGAATGAATGAGGATCTAGGAAAACTGAAGTGAAATTAGTCAAAATCAAGCCAAATGTATTTGGTCAATGACTTGATTAGAGCCAGGCTTTCACTCATGGTATTCAGGAGTTCAGGTCAAACTTTGTGTGTTGCTTTGCCAATCATTCTTCTGTAGTCATTCCAGGTTTCTAGCACTGTGACTGACATCAGTATCTTGGCCTTTCCCTATAGAGCTGGGTAGTCCTTTGCTATTGTGGCTTCATATCTACTGTGCCTTTTGATAGACTCATGTTCAGTTATCTCCTCAGACTACTTCAGGAAAGGCAGTTGCTTCAGTTCATGCTGTGAATCTGAGGTTGGATTTACAGACCTGTCCTGCTTTGGGTTAAAACAGAAATGATTCTGTTCAGTGATTCTACTTTTCAGCTAAAGATTACATCAGTAACTGCTCTACCTGAAGTTCACAGCATGTTCTCACAGGCAGTGTCTGCTTCTGGCTATGATAAGACCTAATGGTTAGTTAGTACCAAGCATTGGGATGCAGACCAAGGTCACTACTAAATCTTGTGTACTATGGTTGGGAGTGCAGAGTAAAAGGCTGCACTTGTGGGGAGAATTGGACAGTTCAGGTGACCTTAAACTCACCACCTAGATATTTCCTTCCATATACAATATATCCATATTCAATATAAAGCTGAGGGATCACAAGGGTCGAGCTCTCTTATTCAATGGCCAGCATCCAAAGAGAGGTCTGTTTGTTCTATCCCTGATCCTGATCCATGAGTTCCTGAATCTCATTCCATGATTCAGACCCTGAGTTTGGTTCCCATCTGCTGCTGAGTCCAGTCTGGGACTTCTCCACAGCATCAGTGGTGACGATGATGTAGTTGCTCTCAGGGAAGTTGGATTCAGTATTGGTTTTGTATATATTTCATTTTATTATTATTATTTTCATTAAAGTAGTTATAGTTTTCTTCTCCAATCTACAAATATCTCTCTCTTTTTCCTTTTCCCTTCCCATAGGGTAGGGGATGAGGGAGAAGAGGGGGGTGATAAAGACCAAGAGTCACTCGTTTACCAGCCAGCCCAACCCCAACCCTTGACAAGACCCCTCCAGAGATTGCAGTGAATGCACTGTATGGAGCACTGGCTATTGGACAGAGGAGTTGATCCTCTGGGTCCTGACCCAAAAGCCCATTTACTGCACCTGGTTTCTGCAAGTTGAAGTTGGTATTGACAAGGAATTTCAACAAGGCCAGGGGTGAAGAAGCTGTAGGAAGTTGCCCCTTTGGCTTTGGGGTCCCAAGGATCTTGGGAAAATACTTGTTCTGTCCTGAAAGCAACAGTGCTGGGATGTGGCTAGCCAACTCTTATCTACTTGCATACATTTCTATTATTGTTAGTCTTTGGCATATTCACATCAGCTTCCCTCATGCCTAAGGTATGCCCTTGGAAGTGCTCAAAAATGTTGCTTTTCACTAATCAGATCAACTCAAACTAAAGTAGTGGCCAGAGACATTTTTCACATTATTTCCATACAGCCATTACCTTTCAACCATTTTTTTCCTCCCCCCCTGTGATTTGTCATCAAGACACTGTTCCATGCACCAGTTTCATGGAATTCAGAATCTGATTGT
>VWZX01000204.1:0-10380 GCA_013399015.1 Galbula dea | reverse complement strand
GGGGAAGGGCAAACTAGAGGGATCCTGTGCCTTTAATGTTGTTTATAACGGTTGGACAGAGCTTGTCAGGTGAAGGTTAATTGCTCTCCAGTTCAAGCAGTTCTCTACACAGATGGGTTATCAGGGCTGAACACTCGTTACAAGATTAATCTCATTTCCGACAAGACTTCCCTTTCCTTCAACTGCTTTTTGCTCAGCCATTGGAGCTGTCAGCAGCCGTTAAAGAGAAGGGTGGGTTCCCTCTGGGATATTCATGCTTGTGTGCAGCGAAACAATACAAAGAGTGTGTCATATCGGTAGGGAACATCTTTAGGAGACAGCATATTTCAGTGCTGGCCTGAAGGTCGAGATTCATAAACAACAGAAACAATCAGGAAGGTTTGTGTTAACCCTCCTTCATGAACACAAACTCTCCGCTGAATCAGCCAGAGGCTCCTTTTTTTCATGTCTGCTCTCTTCTAAATGTGGTGTTCTTTGAGTTCCAAAGGTGCATTTTGGTTGAGACAAAATAGGCAACAAAATAACTCCTGAGATAGGGGAGCCAGGACTATGCTTCTGTCCAGTTGATGGACTGGTGTCCATGAGCACTTCTGTTAATGCTTCTTCCAGTGAGAGGAAATAGATCACAGAATCACAGAATATTAGGAGTTGGAAGGGACCTCAAAAGATCATCTAGTCCAACCCCCCTGCCACAGCAGGATTCCCTAGACCAGGTCACACAGAAGCACATCCAGATGGGTTTTGAGTACCTCCATAGAAGGAGACTCCACAACCTCTCTGGGCAGTCAGTTCCAGTGCTCTGTCACCCTCACTGTGAAAAAATTTCACTTAAAGAAATTCAAACTTGGAGATGTTTGTCTTGGGGTCTACAATAAACCTGTTGAATTTTCCCCTTTCTCTAAGCTGGAGTAAATCAGAATTGAATCCACTATATCCAGTGGGCTACAGAGGTATAAGATGGTTGTTAAGAGAGAAGGGAAGCAGGCACATCATGTTCTTAGCATCACAGTCCCTTACTAGTCAAGACTGCAGCAGATCTGCCAGTCCAGGGTGAAGCTGAACAGTTGAATGGAGTGAGTTGAAAGAGGCTATGGCATGAACACAAAAGTCTCACTAGAGTTTTGGGTTTATTTCAGGAGTTCTGATAGATCCAAAATAACACAACCTGGCAAATGTTGTCTCTGGCTGCCAAGTTTCTTCCATCCAGCTTTACTCAGTAAATTCCAAAACACTAAACAAATATTCAAGGCAACAATCAGGGTAGCTCTTATTTTTCCTCAGAGCTTCCTGCCTTGGCTTTGAATCAACAGAATCCTGTTGCTGAGTCTCTCCATTGACTTCAGCGAACTTTGAATCAAGCTGCCTCACCCCAGCCAAAAAAGCAAGCTCTGTGGAGGGCTGCAGGCAGGACAATACTCATTGAATGATTGCTGAAGATGTGATCCATCAAACCATACAGATGTGTCCTGAACTGAGAGTGTCTGAACTTATCCACTGATGTTTTGGATTAAGAGTGTGCAAACATGCCTTATGGTGACCTGGGGGTTTTGGTCAACAGCTGGCTGAAGATGAGCCAGCAGTGTGCCCAGGTGGCCAAGAAGGCCAACAGCATCCTGGCTTGGATCAGCAATAGTGTGGCCAGCAGGAGTAGGGAGGTGATTATTCCCCTGTACTCATCACTGGTGAGGCCACAGCTCAAGTACTGTGTTCTGGTTTGGGCCCCTCACTACAGCAGGACTCCACCACTGAGCTGTTGGAGCATGTCCAGAGAAGGGTAACAAAGTTGGTGAAGGGTCTAGAGCAGAAATGTTATGAAGAGTGGCTTATGGAACTGAGGTTGTTTATTCTGGAGAAGAAGAGGCTCGGGGGGGAACCTTCTCACTCTCTACAGCTTCCTGAAAGGAGGTTGTAGTGTGGTGGGGCTTGGTTTCTTCTCCCAGGTAACGAGTGACAAGAGGAAATGGCTTCAAGTTGAGCAAGGGGAGGTTCAGATTGGATGTGAGGAAGAATTTATTCACTGAGAGGGTTATTAGGCATTGACTCAGGCTGCCCAGGGAGGTGGTAGAATCACCATCCCTGGAAGAATTCAGAAAGCATGTAGGTATAGTGCTTGGGGACAGGGTTTAGTGGTGAGCATGGTAGTGTTGGGTGGATGGTTGGACTTGATGGTCTGTGAGGGCTTTTCCAACCATAATGATTCTGTGTTTCTACAATTCTGTGCTGGGCTCAGCAATGGCAAAGTGATATCTCCCACAAAACTAACAAATGATATAAAGAAGAATTTTTGTTAGAAAACATCTATACAAACTCCTGACAACTTAATTTTCTCCTTTGTTTTCCTTAAATCATCAAAGCAGTCTAATAAATTTACTGCTAAAAACCTAGGGTTTTTGGGGGGGGGTTGTTTTTTTTTTAAAGTATTGATGTGATTAAAAAGAAATGTTCCTATTTTCCCTTGCTTTAGAATCCACAGGCTTTGAGGAAGTGAACTCAATACATTTATAAAGCTGAAATGGAAGGTAAACAGGAGTGTAACCTCTGGATGTCATAGCCAGCAGTATGCATTCTGAGCCAAAGGAACACAACTAAGTTGATTCCATCACTGGTTCTAATAAGATAGGATAGGTTGAATTTAAAAAGAAAAAAAGGGGGGGGAAAAAAGGATCCTTAAAGTTACTAAGGTTATGTTGTTAAATCTCTGGCCTGTATAAGGATCTTGATTTTCCAAGGTGCTGATCAGCTTCAGAGTTCCCACTGTTTCTGCTTAGTGAGACTTCCAACGGATATTTGAAGATGGAAGGAAGATTGAAAGTGGTTAGATCTGGGGCTACAATCCCTCTGATGAGGGGTTTGAATATCTCTTTTATGGGGAAAGGCTGAGAGAGCTGGGGCTGGTTAGCCTGGAGAAGACAAGACTGAGGGGGGAGCTTATCAATGCTTATCAATATTTCAAGAATGATGGGCAGGAGGATGGGACCAGGCTTTTGTCAGTGGTGCCTAGGAGAAGAGGCAACAGGCACAGACTGGAACAGAGGAAGTTCCAGCTAAACCTCAGGAGGAACTTCTTTCCTTGGAGGGTGGTAGAGCCCTGGCCCAGGCTGCCCAGAGAGGTGCTGGAGTCTCCATCTCTGGAGACATTCCAAAGCCAGCTGGATGTGATCCTGTGCAAGCTGCTGTAGGTGAGGCTGCTGTGGCAGGGGGGTTGGACTAGATGATCTCCAGAGCTCCCTTCCAACTTCATCCAACCTTTTAGAACCCAGCCCAGACCAAATTCAATTTCAAGTATGTTTCTCTCCTGAGCTTCAGCCTTCACATAGCTTTTTTCCTCTTACATAGAGCTTTTGTTTGACCTCAATCTCTGCCAGTCTCACCTGCTTCTTGGTGGATGGGTTTCTTCCCAATTCTCACAATTTTTTATCAGGAGCCTTGTGATATTTAGCAGGTTTTATTAAAGAGCAGTTTCTTAAATTATAGGAACAATTGCAGTCTTCAGTTTTCCTTGATAAAAGACTCTCTGGTACTAAAGAATGTACCCTAAAGGCTTAAAAGCCAAGAGGCAGCCCCAAAATGCTTTGCTTTGAAATACTCTCTATTTCTGAGGCCTGACTCAAAAACTTGGAACATTTTTTGCAGCAGAGCTGAACTCAGCATAGGGCAGAGACCCTGCAGAAGAATTGCACACACCACCAGGACATTGCTTCCCCACTTCTTCAGGGGCTACCTGCATGGGATGTTACTTCTGCTTAGGTCTTCACCTTGTTTTTAAACATACCCAATGTTTTTAATGCCACAAGTAAAGATAATTCACCTCTACATGTCTTAGTAGCAATTTGCCCTCCAAATACTGCAGTCTAGGGGCCTTGAAGGCTTTTGTGACACTGGAAAGATTTAGCTAAGGGGACTGGTAGGATGCTTGAGAAAGGTCAGCAATGAGTGGGGTGTCTGAGCTCTAAGGCAGTGTTTTCTTAGCTGCTCTTCTGTTCCCTTCCTCAGCAAAAAGAGGAGGACACAAGGAAATTCAGAATGTTGAATAAGAAGGGGAGTTAAAATGCTGCAAAAGGTTCTATGTTAAAGTTTCAAGGTGGTGGTAGAGAGCAGTGGGTCATGAAATTAAAGAGACAACAAGGAATGTTATGATTTTTGTCAGTATAAATATCATTCAGAGTGTACAAGATGATGACATGGAAACTGGGGAATAGTATGCATTACATTGTTGATCTTATCTGCCTTCTAAACCTTGAAATTCACAGGTTTTTGCCTAGAATGAAAACTAGCAGTCTTAAGTTTTCAACTGACTCTAGAATTTAAGTCCAAAAGGAGTCTAAGGTTCAGTAAGATCCTGAAAGTTGGCAGCTACTCTTTTTGTAAGGGAAGCTTGTTAAATCCCCAGAATTAACTCTCTTAAAATCTTCATCAGATAGGATAAGGTAAATAGGGTTGGATGATGCAGAAAATGAAAAATCTGAGTTTGATAATGACTCTAACACTAGAAGCTGAGCATTTGCTTCCAGGTAATTACTGTATAAGCAACAGAAGCAACTGGCAATGCCAGTCAGTGCTGGAAAAAACAAAGTGAAAGGTGGGAAAACAAAATCTGTCAAGGAAGTACATTGAGTTATCAAGTATCCTAAGGAGGACAAAGTTTTAGACTTTCTGAAACTATCAGCTTAGTACAGAAGGGACACTAGGAGCAAAGAAAACCAAAGGTATTATCCTCTGAATTTTCATGCCAGTGAGGATAAACTGGAATATCCAGTGCTTCAGAGGCAGTTTGCAGTCATCAGACTTCTGTAAATAAATGAGAATGTGGCCAAGCAAAGGAGAACTGAGGCCCAAACTTCCAAAAAAGTCTAGCTTTGTAAGTAAAGAAGTCCTATGCAAAACACCAGTAAAAATTGCTGATTTTTCCTGTCCATTAGGCAAAAGCACAGGGAAGCCAAAGCCTAAAGTACAAGCTAAAAGTTTGCATTTGCTTTCCCAGAACAGTGGGCAGTTGTAGAAGACTCTGTTTGTGCAAAGACCCTGAGCTTCTTTTGTTAACTGTGACAGGGCAGAAGCAGAGAGCTCTCTTGTGCCCTTTAGCTGCAGCCTGGCAGATGCTGTGTGAAGGCCAGTGCTGTCCTCTGGGACATCCCCACTGCCAGAGTGGATGTGCTGCCCTCTGCAACCAGAAACACAATTCACCTGACCCTGCAAATTTAGGTCTTGTTGAAAAGTTTGTAGCAGTAGGATGCTTTTTATGGGGAAATCCTTCCCTCTGAATAATGAAAAATAAATTAAAAAGTCCCAAAGCTTCCTATTTAGCTAATCAGTAGCCTGCTAATTAGTCCTGATGTTGCTGGCAAAGTATAGGACATTTTGCCTTTTTTAATGCAAAGATCCCTATGTATTTTCAGAAACAGCTGCTTTTTAGTTTTGGTTTTGCTTTCCTTTTTGTCCTGTGATTTTCAGAGCTTTTCTATTTCCCACAACACTGGTGTTCTTCCTAAGCTCTCTGTACTTTTAATCTGGCCTGAAATGAGACATTATGCTAAAATGTCATAGGCTGCCACAAAGCTCTGTTATTGTTGGAGTTGTTCTACTGCTTTGAGAAATATCTGTAAGTAGGTATCTGTTAGCTCTTATTTGCAAACAGTTCTATTTATGTCACTAGAAGTGCTCCCAGGAAAGATCAGTGTAGAATGCAAAATTTTTAGCTATCAAGTTTTAACATGAGCAATATAGTTGTTGTTGCAAGAACTGATGATTCCACTGACACCTCAAAAGCACTGCAAGAAAAACAATCTTCAGGGATTATATTAGAAATACAGGATCAGGAATTCCAGACTTTGAAAACTGCATAAATAAGAATTGAATTTCTCCACAGTCACAACTGGAGTCTGAAGCTTCAGAGGGTAATAAACAGCTTTAAAACATGCCTGGTCAGTGAAGAAATATGCACCATGAGGAAGCAAACATTTTCATGAAGCCTTAGATCTCTTTTCCATATTCTTACAAAAGAGTTGGTTACTAAAGATCTGGTTTAGATTTCAGTCTTCCTGGAAGTAGCTTCTAAGAAAGCTTTTCTGCACTTAAAAGGCATTCAGAAGAGTCAGTGTTCTCCTAATAATACCAGTTAAGTGTTTCTGTTAACTCTGGTGTAGCAAAATTAGTTTGCATTGCACAAGAGTTTTGTTTAGGTTGCTGAGGATTTCTATCATGGATGTTACCCATTTGTGTCAGGCTGGCTGCAGAATGAGGCTCTTGAGCTGCTTGGTTCAAACGTGGGTACCTGAGGCTGGGCACCTACGTGTTTGTGTGCATTGGAAATCTTTGCTTGACTTGCAAATGTATTGAACACCCCCAACTACAAAAGCCTCAGTAGTGGGATGTGTTCCAGGTGGAGTGAGTGATCTGTTAAGAAAACTCTAAGACTTTCTTTGGTCAAATTCCAATCTTCAGTCTACCAGGCTCTCAGAGGGGAAAATAAGACAGAAGTCCACCTTCCTGCTCTCATGTCAAGGGCTTTTACTCACTTACTGTTGCCTTTGGCTTACTTCAGCTGTTGGCAGCTCCTGACATTACCAAAAGCCAAGTCCCAGTGTAGTAGTAGGGCAGGAGCATTCTCCACGTGATGGGTGAGAGTCCTCTTCCCTTGGGTGGGACATGCTGCATTAGAGCATTTGCCCCAGCAGGAGCCTGCAGGGATATTCCCTCCCCCCTTGAACAGGTATCCATAGCAGGGAAGGTTTGAGGCTGATGGGGGAGCGCAGAAGAGCACCAGCAGTATAGCACATTGCATTTGCACCTGCTTGTTGTTCATGCTGTCAGGTCCAGGGATGGCTCTGAGCAGTCAAAGGGCATCTAGAAGTGGAGGCATCCCTCCAAGTTTCCCTCTTGCCACCAGGGTGTTGACACAGAGGGGGAGATCAACTAGAGCAGAGCAAGAGAAAGCAGCTGCAGAAGGAGCCTAGACAGGGATGAGTTGTTTGTTTGTTTTCAGCTGGGTTTGCTCCAGACTGTCCTGTAGAGCTCTTTGCTTTTCCTTCCCCCTTCTTCAGTCTTTTCTCTTTCCCTCCATTCCACTTCTTGGCTTCCTTTCATTTTTTTATTGTCTTCTGTGTAGCTCATTCAACTTGAAGAATAACCTCTGGCACAACTGTCACAGTCACACTGGTCACGTTGTACACTTGTGCTTAGTATCCCTTCCCCTCAGCTTGAGTCCCTTCTCTGTTAGCTGCAAGCATTTTGTGACAAGGCTTTGCCTTAGTTTCATGCCCAAGCTAGCAGAGTTCATTTCTTTCTTGCACCTAGCACTAGACAACATTAACTAGAAAGTTCTACTGAAGCATTTGAAAGGTTCTTTTTGCTGCAGTACCATAGCAGTTGTGGAGGGTCGAGGCTGGGCTGACCACCAACCCAATGACAGACGTTTCCCTCTTACCCCCCTCACACTCCCCCATGGGAAGGGAAAGGGGATAAGAGAGAGACAGAGAGACTTGTGGATTGGAAAATAAAACTAAAACTACTTTAATAATAAGAAGAATATTAATGAAATATACACAAATATGTACAGAACCCAATACCGAACCCAAACTCCCCTTGATGGTAACTACATCACCACTGATACTGTGGTACTAGGCCTCAGCAGCAGATGAGTCAGGCTCAGGGACTGGATCCTGGTACTGAATGCAGGAACTTAGGGATCACTGAAGCACAGGAGAACAGTCCAGCAATCCAGGAATCAGGAAAGGGAATCAGGAATCAGAATCTGAATCCCCCAAGAGAAATCTGACAAGGAAAAGATCCGAATTGGGAGCCAGGGAAAAAATCCAACAAGGAAAGATCATTAAAAAAAGCCAACAACCTGACAAGGAAAGATCTAGCAAGGGGGGACTGACCCCCAGCTTATATATATGGAATATGATGTATGTGGGATGGAATACTTTAGTTGGTCAGTTTAGGGTCAGCTGTCCTGTCTGCTCCTCCCTGAAGGTGCAGCCTTTACCCTGCACCCCCCAACATGAGACACAAGATTTAGCAGTGACCTTGCTCTGCATACCAATCCCTGGTAGTAAATCTAAACATGAGGCTTTATCACTGCTAGAAGCTGGCAGTGTCTGTGAAAACATGCTGCTAGTTTCAGAAAGTGCAGTTTCTTAGAGGAGCTTCAGCTGAAAAGTAAAAGCACTGAACAGAATTAGTTCTGTTCTAACCCAAATCAGAACATTCCACCCCTTATTTCATATCATTTACATCATACTCATCATTAGTTTATAATTCTCTACATACAGAAAAATTTATTAAGTCCATTCAGTCCATGATTGCAGATTTTCTTCTCCACTTCTCATGGCAATCTTCTCAGGACTGGAAGCATGTCATGAGTTCACTGTTGTTCATGCCCATGGGTTGTGGGTTCACAGGTTCTCTTCACGGTGTTGTTGGACATCACTTGACAAAGCAAACTCCTGTAATCACCACTGTGTTATCCTGAAAGACACTTATTGAACACTTAGTATTCAGTAGTTAACATTGTTCAGGTTTAAATTGAGTATTCTCACCCAGAGTTAAGTTCCCTTGAGGTACACACTGTACTTCACCATCCTTCATCATTACCCACCATGTATGCCCAGGTCCCTGAGCAAAAGCAATCCCACTAATGGGTTTGCCTTTGCCTGAAGCAGGAAATACCCATACAGTTTTTCCTAAGAGATTCCTCTCATACACTATAGGGACTTTTTCCCCTTCCACTGTATGAAGAGGATTTGACTCAGCAGGACCAGCTCGATTGATGGATCCTCTGGTGTTAACCAACCAGGTGGCTTCTGCTAAATGCTTGTCCCAGTTCTTAAAGGATCCACCCCCCAATGCTTTCAGTGTAGTTTTTAACAGCCCATTGTATTGCTCAGTCTTTCCAGAGGCTGGTGAATGATAGGGGATGTGATACACCCACTCAATACCATGTTCTTTGGCCCAATTGCCTATGAGATTGTTTTTGAAAGGGGTACCATCGTCTGATTCAATTCTCTCTGGGGTACCATGTCTCCACAAGATCTGCTTTTCAAGGCCCAGGATAGTATTTCGGGCAGTGGCATGAGGCACAGGATATGTCTCCAGCCATCCAGTGGTTGCTTCCACCATTGTAAGCACATAGTGCTTACCTTGGCGGGTTCGAGGAAGCATGATATAATCAATCTGCCAGGCCTCCCCATACCTGTCATTTGGCCACTGTCCCCCATACCACAGAGGCTTGAACCATTTAGCCTGTTTGATTGTGGCACACGTTTCACAGTCATGGATAACCTGCGCAATAGCGTCCATAGTTAAATCCACCCCTCGGTCGCGAGCCCATTTGTATGTTGCATCTCTTCCTTGATGTCCTGAATTGTCATGGGCCCACTGAGCTAAGAACAGTTCACCTTTATGTTCCCAGTCCAAGTCAGTCTGGAACACTTTGGCAGCTTGATCTGCTTGTTGGTTGTTTTTCTGTTCTTCAGTGGCCCGACTTTTAGGTACGTGAGCATCCACATGGCGTACTTTTACAGTTAGCTTCTCTAGCCAAGCAACAATATCTCTCCATAGTGTGGCAGACCAAATAGGTTTACCTTTTTGTTGCCAGTTATTGTGTCGGTAACAGGTACAACTGAGATAAACAGTCAGAACAAGTAAACAACAACCTAAGAAACAAGAGTGGGTACGAAACAATGCAAAATACCACCCCTGGATTGTATCTAAAATTGACTGCATCAGGAGTTGAAATAACATTGTTTTCAGCCACTCTATCATGATGCAAGCAGTTTGTTTTAGTTGCCAATCCTTAAAGACTCTCAGAGAAAAAGATCTGACACTTTTTCAACTACACAAGCTGGAATTTATTTGGGGCAATTAATCAGAACTCTAATTTTCCCCACGTTGGGTTCCAAAAGCTGTTCGAGGGTCGAGGCTGGGCTGACCACCAACCCAATGACAGATGCTTCCCTCTTACCCCCCTCGCTCTCCCTCACGGGAAGGGAAAGGGGACAAGGGAGAGACAGAGAGACTTGTGGATTGGAAAATAAAACTAAAACTACTTTAATAATAATAAGAATATTAATGAAATTATACAAATATGTACAGAACCCAATACCGAGCCCAAACCCCCCCCCCCTTGATGGTAACTACGTCACCACTGATACTGTGGCACTAGGCCTCAGCAGCAGATGAGTCAGGCTCAGGGGCTGGATCCTGNTCACCACTGATACTGTGGCACTAGGCCTCAGCAGCAGATGAGTCAGGCTCAGGGGCTGGATCCTGGTACTGGATGCAGGAACTTGGGATCACCGAAGCACAGGAGAACAGTCCAGCAATCCAGGAATCAGGAATCAGAATCAGAATCCCCCAAGAGAAATCTAACAAGGAAAG
>VWZX01000200.1:0-10890 GCA_013399015.1 Galbula dea | reverse complement strand
ACACACTCCAGAAACCTACCAGACTGTTCCCTTGCTTAATGTTTTTAGAAGACTCAGGTCTAGATCCAGATTTATTTTGGTGCAAATCCTTGTTAAAGCAGTGTTGAGGCTTCTCATTTATCCTACAATGGACTGGACTGTGCAAGCTTTTAACCATATAACTAGGGCCTTTTTTGTTGCATTGTCTTTCAAACAGCTGTGCATTAGCTGCACCACAAACCAACTGAGACAATGATTTCTTCAAGGGCAAATTCCTCCTCATGAATAAGCAAATAGAAAAGAAAAGAGGGAAGAAATATGTAAGGAGAAGGATAAGGAGGATAAATTTACCTAGAAAAAAAGGGTTAAAATGAGGCTGTAGTGACTTGAAACAAAAAAGCAATTCATGATTCAGTCACAGTTCTTCCCACTCCTAGGTTTGCCAATGCCACTGCTTTTGCAGAAGCAAAAATAGTTATAAATAAAGTTTTTCCTTATGTTCACATGGAACTTCCTGTGTTCATTTGTGCCCATTGTCCCTTGTCCTGTCACTTTGTACCACTGAAAGTAGACTGGCTTCATTGATTTTAAACCTGCCCTTTAGATATTTATAAGCAATGATAAGATGCCCTCTCAGTCTTCTCCTCTCCAGGCTAAAGAGCTCCAGGTCTCTCAGCCTCTCCTTGTTGAAACAGAAACTTTAGTCCCATATTGTAGCCCTCCATTGGACTATCTCCAGTAGTCTCCTGTCTCTTTTCAAGAGGGGAACCCAGAACTGGACACAAAACTTCAAATGCGTCTTCACTAGGGCAGAGTAGAGGGAGAGGAAGACCTCACTTGACCTGCTGGTCACATTCATCATAATACACACCAGGATACCATTGGCCTTCTTGGCTACAAGAGCACACTGCTGGCTCCTAGTTATCTTTCGTCCCTCAGGACTCCCAGGTCTTTCTCCACAAAACTACTTTCCAGCAGGTCAACCCTTAGCCTGTCCTGGTGCATGGGGTTATTGCCCTCCAGGAGCAGGACTCTAGACTTGCTCTTGCTGAACTTCATGAGGTTCCCCTCTGCCCAACCCACCAGTCTCTTGAATGCAGCACAGCCTTCTGGTGTGTTAGCCACTCCTTCAATTCTGTTTCAACAGCAACCTTGCTGAATGTAAGCTCTGTCTTTTTGTCCAGTTTGTTGATGAAGATGCTGAACAAGACTAGACCCAGTGCTGATATCCAAAATGAGCTATTCCTTCACCTTTCCAGGGATGCAAGTGAGTCTGACTAGCCTGCATTTTCCTGGGTCCTAGGCTTGGAGTGACATTGGCTTTCTTGTTTCTGTCATTGGGCACCTCTCCTGTTCTCCATGACCTTTCAAAGATGATGCAGAATGGCTTAACAATAACTTCAGCCATCTCCCTCAGCACTGTGTATGAATCCCACAGTGGCCCACAGATTTATGGGCCTCCATCACCCCCAAAGGAAAGAAGTTTTTCCTTATGTTTAGGTGCAACTTTCTGTGTTCTAGTTGGTACCCATGGCCCATGGGTGTCCAGCTTGCCTAGATTATATCTAACCCAATCCTCTTCAACTAAGGGAGAGTCTTCCCTTCCTCAGACTTTATGTCTTACTTCCAGGGACTGCAATTTCAGAAGGCTGATTTTAGCAGTAACAACTAAATCTAAGAAGTTGCAGCAGTGCAGAGGCGTACAGAGAAGGACTTGGGGATCATAATAGATGAAAAACTGGACATGAGCCAGCAATGTGTACTAGCAGCTCAGAAGGCTAACCGTGTCCTGGGATGCATCAGGAGAGGCATGACCAGCAGCTCTAAGGAGTTGATTCTGCCTCTCTATTCTGCCCCCGTAAGGCCCCACCTGGAGTACTGTGTACAGTTCTGGGCTCCTCAGCATAAAAAAGATGTGGACCTCTTGGAGCGGGTCCAGAGGAGGGCCACGAAGATGATCAACGGGCTGGAGCACCTCCCCTACGAGGACAGGCTGAAGGAATTGGGATTGTTCAGCCTTGAGAAGAGAAGGCTTAGATGTGAGCTTATAGTGGCCTTTCAGTACCTGAAAGGGGATTATAAAGCAGAAGTAGAGACACTTTTCTCCTGGTCTGATTGCAACAGGACACAGGGGAATGGCTACAAGCTGAAGGAGGGGAAATTTAGGCTAAAGATTAGAAGGAGGTTCTTTACCCAAAGGGTGGTGAGGCAGTGGAACAGGTTGCCCAGAGAGGTTGTGGAGGCCCCATCCCTGGCAGTGTTTAAGGCCAGGCTGGATGTGGCCCTGGATGACCTGGTCTAGTGCGTGTGGTGTCCCTGGCCACGGCAGGGGGGTTGGAATTAGATGATTTTTAAGGTCCTTTCAAACCTGAGCCATTCTATGATTCAGTAGCCCTGTGTTCTTTGTATCATCCTTCACTAGAGTACCCACCTCGTTCAGCAGCAGGCCCACATTTTCCCTAGTCTTCCTTTTTCTACTAATGTACTTGAAGAAACCCTTCTTGTTGCCTTTTACATCCTCTGCCAGATTTAATTCCAAGAGGGCCCTAGCTTTCCTCATTGTATCACTACATAATCTGGCAATATTCCTATGTTCCTCCCAAGTGACCAATCTCTTTTTCCACATAATGTAAACTTCCTTCTTCCATTTAAGTTTTTCCAGAAGCTCACTGCTCATCCATGCAGGTTTCCTGCCTCCTTTGTTTGATTTCTTACTCAAAGAGATGCATTGATCTTGAGCTTGGAGGACGTGGTGTTCAAATATTAAGCAGCTCTCTTGGCCCCCCTAACTTCTGGAGTCTTAACCCACAGGATTCCTCAAAGTAAGTCTCTGAAGAGGTCTAAGTTAACTCTCTTGAAGTCCAGGGCTGTAATCCTTCTTATTGTCTTGCTACTCCCTCACATGTAGGGTAGAAAGGAAGACCCAGGGAACTATAGGCCGGTGAGCCTCACCTCTGTGCCTGGGAAGATCATGGAGCGTATTGTCATGGAAATGATGGTAAGGCACATGCAAGACAAAGAGGTGATTCGAAGAAGCCAACATGGATTCACTAAGGACAAGTCGTGCCTGACCAACCTGATAGACTTCTATGATGGAGTGACTGCAACGGTTGATGAAGTAAGACTGACTGATGTCATCTACCTGGACTTTTATAAAGCCTTTGATACAGTTCTGCATGACATCCTTATCTCAAAATTGAAGAGATATGGATTTGATGGGTGGACCATCCAATGGATAAGAAATTGGCTGGATGGACGCAGTCAGAGAGTTGTGGTCAACGGCTCCTTGTCTAGGTTTAGACCAGTGATGAGTGGTGTCCCTCAGGGTTCTGTCTTGGGACCGGTGCTCTTCAATGTCTTTATTAATTACCTGGACAGAGGTATTGAGTGCACCCTCAGTAAGTTCGCAGATGACACCAAGCTGAGTGGTGTGGTTGACACAAGACCTTTTTGTATTTGTTTCTTGTTTATTTTTTGTGTAAGCATATTTGATCTACCTTTAAAATTATTGGCTGAGGAGTCCCAGTAATACAGCTGGAAAGCTGCAGTAACTGAACATTTGCCAGAAAATACAAGCAAATGCATTTGCACATGACACCAAGCTGAGTGGTGTGGTTGACACACCAGAGGGGTGAGATGCCATCCAGAGGGACCTGGAAAGGCTTGAAAAGTGGGCCTGTGAGAATCAAATGAAATTCAACAAGTCCAAGTGTAAGGTCCTGCATCTGGGTAGGAGCAACCCAAGATATGAGTATAGGCTGGGAGAAGAACTCGTTGAGAACAGCATTGCAGAGAAGGACTTGGGGGTCATGATAGATGAAAAGCTGGACGTGAGCTGGCAATGTGTACTTGCAGCTCAGAAGGCTAACCATGTCCTGGGTTGCATCAGGAGAGGCATGACCAGCAGGTCTAAGGAGGTGATTCTGCCTCTCTATTCTGCCCCCGTAAGGCCCCACCGGGAGTACTGTGTACAGTTCTGGGCTCCTCAGCATAAAAAAGACATAAAATGGACTGTTTGTGCCTAGTTGTGTTTCCTTTCCAACATATACCAGGGTAGTTGAAGTCTCCCATGAGAATCGGGGCCTGTGATCATGAGGCTACTTTCAGCTGTCTGTAGAAGGCATTATTGACTTCCACTTCCTGACAAGGTGACATGTAGTAAACATCTACTACAGTATCACCCATATTAGCCTGCCCCTTAATTCTTACCCATAAGCTTTCAACCTGTTCATGATCTCAAGCTAGGCAGAGCTTGATATGTTCCAGTTGCTTTCTTACATAAAGAGCAACTTCACCATCTTGCCTTGCTGGCCTGCCTTTCCTAAAAAGCACAGAGCCATCCATGACAGCATTCCAGTCACGCAAGCCATCCCACCATGTCTCAGTAACTGCAATGAGATCATAGCCCTGTGACTGTACCCACATGTCTATTTCTTCCTGTTTATTCCCCATGCTTCATTCATTGGTTGACAGGCATTCCAAAGGGGTAGTTATAATACAGTTTCTTTTGGAAGGATTCCTACTCTTTCCTAAAGTAGTTAATATAGTTTCTAAACATTAATTGTGCCTATTAAAAGGAACTAAAGCAATCCTTAATAAAATTAAAGTTTGATTCAGAAACTAAACTTTGTGGAGAGACAAAGAAGAAAAGGCAGTCATATAGTCTACCCTGCGAGTCTATATGCTAGTCTGTGAGGCACCCACAGCAGCAACACAGACCGTGCAGAGACCGAGTTTGAGGTAAGTCCAGGGGGTGAAATTTTTTTTAGATCAGGCTGTAAAGGGGGGCTTCTGACCCTAGGGACACCCAACCAGCCCTGAGCCCCTATCCAGACTCAGAAGTCCCCAACACCCAATCAAGGTGAGAAGGGGGTGGAGCTGGGATCACCGCCAGGGTATAAAAAGCACTCTAAGGAAAGCAAGTGACCCAGCATATGGCGAACAAGGATGAGCACATCAACAGGGACGTGCACATCAGTTTGCACAGGCAGGGTGAGCATGTAGGTGAGCAGTAAGGGCAGGATGTGAGGCACTGCACCTTACTCAAGGAGAAATGGTGGCTACTCGGAGGAGGAAGCTTGTGCTCTCAGCACCCACCAAAATGGATAATGGTATCCAGGTCACAGGCTGTGAGGAATGACAGACTTTCACTAGCAGCAGGGTGCAACTCTGACTATGGCTGTGTGCCGTGTCAGAAGGTTGAGGACCTACTCATTGGGTGGCACAGCTCCAGAATGAAGTGATGGCACTCAGGGAAGAGGTGAGTAGGTTGAGAAATCTCAGGGAAAGTGAGAGGGAAATTAACCACTTCCACAAACTAATCTCTCCAAAAAGGGAACAGGAGGTAACTTCTGGTGGGGCAGAGAATTCTATATCCTCTCATCACCAAGCCACCTTGGCCTTCCTGCAGTGACCCAACGAAGCAGGGTTCATGAAAGCAGGTCTCTGCCCAATGAAACAAAAGGAGGAAGCGAGTTCCTTTAAGAAGTATACAGCCTATAGTGCCCTTGCAGAATACATATGGGGCTCTGCAGGAGGAACTGGTTGTGGGTGATGATGAGGGCTCACAAAGGCCAGAAATGCCTCCAAGGCCAACTTGTCTCAAGCTGGCCATAAAAACTGTCAAAGAAAAGAAAAATCAACGGGTCATTGTAATAGGTGACTCCCTGCTGAGTGGAGCAGAGGGCCCAATATGCAGACCAAACCTGCTTCATAGCAAGGTCTGCTGTCTCCCTGGTGCCAAGGCAAAAGACATCATAGGTAAAATTCCCACCCTTGTGGATCCTGCAGATTATTACCCACTCCTGATCTTTCAGGTGGGTAGTGATGATGTAGCAATGAGAGGCTCACAATCAGTTTGAAGACATTTCAGGGCTTTGGGGCAACTGCTAAAGGGATCAGGAGCTCAAGTTGTGTTCTCCCCCTGACTTCAGCGATGGATGAAAGAATATCTAGGAAGAGTCAAAAGTTAATTCATGGCTCTGGGACTGGTGTTGTTCACAGGGCTGTGGATTTTATGATCAAAGCTTGGTATACAAGGCACCAGCAATACAAACAAAAAATGGGATGCACTTGTCCTGGAGAGGGAAAAGGATTCTGGGGCAGAAGCTGGCAGGGCTCTTTGATAGGGCTTTAAACTAGATTTGAAGGGGGAAGGGGTTAAGAATCACATGCTTGCCTGTGACAAACAGTGGGGCAGAACATAAGGGGCAGAAGGATGGAGTACTACTAAGAGCTCTCAAGTTGTTACCCTGAGGCAAGCTGGAGATAATGCACCAAGACACCCCAAGGAAATCAAGGAGGGTTTGCCTAAGAAGGTGACATGTCCAGCCCAACTGAAGTACCTCTATGCAAATGCATGCAGCTTGTGCAATAAACAGGATGAATTAAGGGCCATTGTGTTATTGGAAAGCCATGACATAGTGGCTGTTACTGAAACTTGGTGGGATGATTCCCTTGATTGGAATGTAGGAATAGATGGGTACAAGCTCTTTAGGAAGGATAGGCAGGAGAGGAGGTGTTGCCCTCTACATCAGTGATCATCTGGAATCAATGGAGCTCCACCTAGGGAAGATTGATGAACTGGTTGAGAGTGTATGGGTTAAGACTAAAGAGAAGACAGGGGAAGGTGATGTCACAGTAGGGGTCTGCTACAGGACACCTGACCAGCAGTGCCAAGTAGATGAGGCCTTCCATGGGCAGATAGAAGTGGCTTCACATTCACAGGCCCTGGTCCTTGTGGGGGATTCAGAGCAAGGCACCACCAATCCAGGATGTTCCTGGAGTGCATCGATGACAACTTCCTCCTCCAAATGGTAGAGGAACCAACTGGGAAAGGTGCTGTCATGAGTGGAGGCTGGGCACGATCACCGACCACGGCAGACTTTCCTTATTACCCCCTTTCCCCCCAACCGGAAGAGATAGGGAACAATAAGGGCAGAGAGGCTTCTGGATTGGAAAGTAAAACTAAAACTACTTTAATGATAATAACAATGTTAAATGAAACATATATAAATATATACAGGACCCAAATACCGAACTCAAACCCCCCTTTTTATGATAACTATGTCACCACAGTAGCTCCCCATAGCATCTCCATGCCATTCAGCTCCCCAGTACACAGTACCAACTAAGTCCCAGCACAGACCAAGTCCCAGCCCCCCATCCGGGGTCCCAGAAAACCTCTGATTTCCGTTTCACCCTGGGTGCAGGGTCCTTCCTGTAATGCCTGAGCTTGGGATTCAGGAATTTCAGGTTTTAAAGGGGAAGTTCAGGTAGCTCTGGCAAGGTGGGGGGAAACTGATACTGAATATGATGTATACGGGTTGGAATACTTTTTAGAAAATAAAATCACTGAACAGAATTAATTCTGTTCTAACCCAAACCAGGACATTCTAACCCAAACCAGGACATTCTAACCCAAACCAGGACAGGTGTTATGCTGGACCTTGTTCTTACCAACAGGGAAGCGCTAGTGGCCAATGTAAGGCTGAGGGACAACCTTGGCTGCAGTGACCATGAAGCACTGGAATTCAAGATCCTCAGGGCTCCTAAGAGGATATGTTCTAGGCTTGTGACCATGGACTTTGGACATGCAGACTTTGATCTCTTCAGGGATCTGATGGTTAAAGGACTGTGGGACGAAGCCCTAGAGGGAAAGAGGGCCGAGGACAGCTGTTCAGTTTTCAAGGCTCACCTTCTCCATGTCCAGGAGCTAAGTATCCTGACCAAGAGAAAGGCAGGGAAGAATGCTAGGAGACCTGCCTGGATGAACAAGATTCTCCTGGATAGACTATCTCATAAAAAGAATCTATATAAGGTATGGAAGAAGGGCCAACTAGAAAGGGGGGCATACAGGGAAGCTGTTCAGAGAGAAAGACAACTGGTTAGAAAAGCTAAAGCTCAGTGTGAGTTAAATCTAGCCAGGGAGATCAAAGGGAATAGTAAGAATTTCGATAGACATATTAATGCAAAAAGGGAGACTAGGGAAGGTGTGGGCCGCCTCAAAAAAGAAATGGAGAACTNTCCTCAGAAAAGAAATGGGAGAACTGGTGATGGGTGATATAGAGAAGGCCGAAGTTCTCAACAGCTTCTTTACTTCAGTCTTCACCGGCAAGGGCTCCCTCCACACCCTCAAAGTCAAAGAAGATAATGACAGGGGTTGGAAGTTAGAACTGCCTGTGGTAAGTGAACATCAGGGTCGTGACCATCTGAAAAACCTGAAAGTTCACAAGTCCATGGGACCCGATGAGGTCACCCAAGTGTACTGAGAGAATTCACAGATGAGATTACTAAGCCACCCTCTATTGTATTCCAAAAGTCATGGCAGTCTGGTGAAGCCACCACGGACTGCAAAAGAGGAAACATAACCCCCATTTTTAAAAAGGGAAAGAAGATGATCCAGCAAACTATAGGCCAGTCAGTCTCACCTGCATGCCTGGTAAAATCATGGAGCAGATCCTCATGGAGGCACTGCTGAGGCAGAAGGATGATGAAGTGACTGGATATAATCAACATGGCTTCACCAAGGGTAAATCGTGCCTGATGAATCTGGTGGCCTTCTTTGAAAAGGTCACAACATCAATAGACAGGGGAAGAGTAACCAATATCATTTACTTGGAGCCGAGCAAAGTCTTTGACACTGTCTCACATGACATCCTGGTCTCCAAGCTAGTGGAATATGGGCTTGATGGATGGACCACTTGGTGGATGAAGAACTGTCTAGATGGCTGCACCCAAAGAGTGGCTGTCAATGGATCCATGTTGAGGTGGAGGCCCGTGACAAGTAGAGTTCCTCAAGGATCAATACTGGGACCAGTCTTATTCAACATCTTCATTGGAGACATGGACAGTGGCATCGAGTGCTCCCTCAGCAAGTTTGCTGACATCACCAAGCTGTGTGGTGCAGTTGACACTCTGGAGGGGAGGGATGCCATCCAGAGGGACCTGGACAGGCTAGAGAGATGGGCTTGTGCTAACTTCATGAAGTTCAACAAGACCAAGCGGAAGGTCCTACATCTGGGTCAGGGCAATCCCAAACACAGATATAGGCTGGGTGAAGGTTGGCTAGAGAGCAGCCCTGAGAAAAGAGACTTGAGGGTGCTAGTGGATCAGAAGCTCAACATGAGCCGCCAGTATGTGCTTGCAGCCCAGAGGGCCAACCGTACCCTGGTCTGCATGAAGAGGAGTATGGCCAGCAGGTAGAGGGAAGTGATTGTCCTCCTCTTCTCTGCTCTTGTGAGACCTCACCTGGAATTTTGCATTCAGTTCTGGAGCCCCTATTACATTGGACATTAAATAAAAAACATGGACAAGAAGTTCTCTGAAATTGGAACTGGGAATTTAACTATTGAGTGTTAGGTAGGAATGCATATTCTTCTATTTTTTCACACAATTTCTCATCTAATTTAAATTACGACACTTGTTTTATTCTTTTGAAAAGTAGTTTGGATGCTGCATCGTATAATAACTATTATGTTTTTATATGAGTAATTCTGTAAATTTTACACTATCACTTTTTTCCACTTTTAAATATATGAGTTATGCTTATTGTCAGTGTATTCTAGCACACATTTGAAAGATGACACCTAATGCAAAACGTTGATCATGATAAAAATTCTCATTGACTTCAGCAGCTTTTAGCCTGGGATATAGCAGTTGAAAGACAGGTTCCTGTCTGATCCATATTTCACGGGTACAAACTAAGCAATATCCAGGGTTTGGACTTTGTTCTGCCACGACTGTAATAATTTCTCTTTCTTTCTTTTAGGCACTCCAAATGGTAGCCGCATTGCTGTCTATGCAACACCTAAAGTAACAGGAGCTCTTCAGCTAAAAATTTACTCTAGATTAACATCTGTTGTCGTTCTACACTCTTAAGACTTGCCTTACTTTTTTTCCAGTTGTATCTTATGTCTGAATCCTTTATTTCCTTCTGGTTTGGCTCTTTGGTGTTATCCAGTTCAGGGCTACCTAGCTGTGGGTGAAAATTGAAGATCAAATTAATGCCAGCATATATGTCCACACGCTCATCTGCCTTTCAAGGATGAGTGCTTTCTTAACAGTCAGTTATGAAGAGTTGTGCCACTTTTGCAAGCTTTGATTTGGCACTTGTGAATACGACTAGTTTTCAGTCTCCCAGCTATGAAGCTTTACTGTTGTGATGCAACACAATTATTTTTCTTCATATAAGCTATATTAATTGAACAAGAGACTAAACCTATGCTTGATCAGTTTACTGAGATAAAAGGACATTTCAGCTTAGTTCAAAAAGGCAGAGGAAAATAACTAAAATTGATTATCCTGTTTATCGTTGACTCAATTTCTTGGTTTCCTTGGAAACTGACATTGAAGTAGATGAAGTTACTAGTAGCCTGAAGGAGATCAACACATAAGATTTCCATCTATCAGCCACATTAACCATCTTCTGATTGTCAGAAGCATGGAGAGAAAAGTGCCACCTTAGTGGAGGGGTTAGATTGCCATCTCTGCAAATGTAGCTAGTCTGACCTAATTACTTTATAAAGTATTTGAATCATATGCTATTGTGGGATAATTGCTTACTTTGCTGTGTGAAAGGAATGATCTCTGCCAATAGATCTGCAGAGCTGGCCTAACAGGTGGCTGAAGAAGGGAGACTTAGGAAGATAAGATGGTTCCATTTTGGCTGAAACTAATAAGACAAGGCCAAAATAAAGCCACGCAGCATCAAAACAGATCTCAAAGGCTATAGTGACTGAGCAGAGACCATTGCCTAAATAATCACAATTTTAATATTAAAGTTTATACCCCTCAGTAAGCTACAGAGCCAAATGGAGTATATGCTATACATATATGACTGTTACTCAACTCTGAACCCAACCCATGTTAAATCACACAGAATCACAGAATTATCCGGGTTGGAAGAGACCT
>VWZX01000198.1:136313-148888 GCA_013399015.1 Galbula dea | reverse complement strand
CACCCAAGGGGTCTTAAAGAGCTGGCAGATGTCATAGAGAGTCCTTTCTCCATGATTTTTCAAAGCGCTTGGGAGTCTGGGGAGGTCCCAACTGACTGGAAGCCGGCAAATGTTGAATTTTGGGGGCTAATTTTTACCTTCCCCTGGCAACTCCCAAAGTGGCCTAGGAAGCCTAGGGCTGCCACTTTCGGTTTGCTTCCTCGAGCACCCCACTGCAACATGCTCCATTCGGTCCCCAGAGAGCACTATCTCCAAAAAGGCAACTAGCAGATCCTTCTCCTAGAGGGAAGGTGGCAGCCCTGATTCTTGGGGGCTAATTTTCACCTTCCCCTGGTAACTCCCAAAGCGGCCTAGGAAGCCTAGGGCTGCCACTTTTGGTTTGCTCCCTACAGCACCATGGTCCATTCAGTCCCCGGAAAGCACTTTATTCAAAAAGGCAACTGTCCACATTTTGCACCTAGAGGGAAAGTGTCAGGCCTGACTCTTGGGGCTAATTTTTACCTTCCCAGACAACTCCCAAAGTGGCCAAGGAAATCTGGGCCTGACGCTTTTGGTTTGCTCCCTACAGCACCTCACTTCAACTTTCTCCATTCGGCCCACGCAGAGCACTCTCTCCAATAAGGGAAATGTCCAGCTCCTGATCCCAGAGGGAAGGTGGCAGCCCTGACGTTTGGGACTAATTTTGACCTTCCCCTGGCAACTCCCAAAGTGGCCTAGGAAACCTGGGGCTGCCACTTTTGGTTTGCTCCCTAAAGCACCATGGTCCATTCGGTCACCAAGTGCACTATCTCCAAAATGTCAACTGTCCACCTCCTGCGCCTAGAGGGAAGGTGGCAGCCCTGATTCTTGGGGCTAGTTTTGACTCTCCCCTGGCAACTCCCAAAGTGGCCTAGGAAACCTGGGGGTGGCAATTTTGATTTCCTCCCTACTCTTGGGGCTCGTTTTTACCTTCCCCTGCCAACTACCTAAACTGGCCATGGAAATCCAGGGCTGCCACTTTTGGTTTCCTCCCAACAGCAACTCACCTCAACTAGCACCATTCAGACCCCAGAGAGCACTATCTCCAAACAAGGAACAGGCCCGCTACTGGTTCTAGAGGGAAGGTAGCATCCCTGTATCTTGGGCTAGTTTTTACCGTCCCCTGGCAGCTCCCAGACTGGCCTAGGAAGCCTCTGGGTGGCAATTTTGTTTGCTCCCTTCAGCACCTTACTTCAACCTGCTCCATTCGGCCGCGGGAGAGCAGCAGGTCCAAAAAGGCAACTGGGCACCTTCTGCTCCTAGAGGGAAGGTGGCAGCCCTGATTCTTGGGGCTACGTTTTACCTTGCCCTTGGGAAGTCCCAAACGGGCCTAGGAAACCCGGGGCTGCCACTTTTGGTTTGCTCCCTAGAGCACCACACTTCATCTTGCTCTATTCGGCCCCCGGAGAGCACTATCTCCAGAAAGACAACAGGCCAGCTCCTGCTGCTAGATGGAAGGTAGCAACCCTGTATGTNGCATCGGGACGGTTCAGTATCTTGGGTCCTGTACCTGTTTATATTTTGTTTCATTTATATCTGTTATTATTATTAAAGCAGTTTTTAGTTTTTAACTTCCAATCCAGTCTCTCCTTTACCTGCTGTGTGTGGGGGGCTGGGAGGAGCCCTTAAACCCACCACAGTTGGGCTAGTTTTTACCTTCCCCTGGCATCTTCTAGACTGGCTTAGGAAGCCTGGAGGTGGCAATTTTAGTTTGCTCCCTTCAGCTCCTCAATTCAACATGCTCCTTTCTAAACCCCGAGAGCAGCAGGTCCAAAAAGTCAACTGGCCAG
Organism: Galbula dea; assembly: GCA_013399015.1. Classification (NCBI taxonomy): domain Eukaryota; kingdom Metazoa; phylum Chordata; class Aves; order Piciformes; family Galbulidae; genus Galbula; species Galbula dea. The sequence goes on along the minus strand of VWZX01000198.1, from coordinate 147,080 downwards.
CTCCTGCTCCTAGAGGGAAGAAGGCATCCCTGACCCTTGGGGCTAGTTTTTACCTTCCCCTGCCAACTACCTAAACTGGCCATGGAAATCCAGGGCTGCCACTTTTGGTTTCCTCCCAACAGCAACTCACCTCAACTAGCACCATTCAGACCCCAGAGAGCACTATCTCCAAACAAGGAACAGGCCCGCTACTGGTTCTAGAGGGAAGGTGGCAGCTCTGATTCTTCAGGGCTAGTTCTTACCTTCCCCTGGCAACTCCAAAACTGGCCTAGGAAACCTGGGGCTGCCACTTTCGGCTTGCTCCCTTCAGCACCTTACTTCAACTTGCTCCATTCCACCCCCGGAGAACAGCAGGTCCAAAAAGGCAACTGGCCACCTTCTCCTCCTAGAGGGAAGGTGGCTTTCCTGATTCTTGGGGCTACGTTTTACCTTGCCCTTGGGAAGTCCCAAACTGGCCTAGGAAACCTGGCGCTGCCACTTTTGGTTTACTCCCTAGAGCACCTCACTTCAACTTGCTCCTTTCTGCCCCCCAAGAGCAGCAGGTCCAAAAACACAACAGGCCAGTTCCTGCTCCTGGAGGGAAGGTAGCATCCCTGTATCTTGGGTAGTTTTTACCTTCCCCTGGCATCAACCCAGACTGGCCTAGAAAGCCTGGAGGTGGCAATTTTGGTTTGCTCCCTTCAGCTCCTCACTTCTACGTGCTCCTTTCGGGCCACCGAGAGCAGCAGGTCCAAAAAGTCAACTGGCCAGCTCCTGCTCCTAGAGGGAAGGTGGCAGCCCTGATTCTTGGGGCTAGTTTTGACCTTCCCCTGGCAACTCCAAAACTGGCCTAGGAAACCTGGGGCTGCCACTTTTGATTTGTTCCCTACAGGACCTTACTTCAACTAGCTCCTTTCGGGCCCCTGAGAACAGCATATACAAAAAGGTAACTGACCACCTTCTGCTCCTAGAGGGAAGGTAGCAGCCCTGTATCTTAGGGTAGTTTTTACCTTTCCCTGGTATCTCCCAAACTTGCCTAGGAAACCTGGGGGTGGCAATTTTGATTTGCTCCCTACAGCAACTCACTTCATCTTGCTCCATTCCGCCCCCGGAGAGCAGCAGATCCAAAAATGCAACTGGCCAGTTCCTGCTCCTGGAGGGAATGTAGCATCCCTGTAACTTGGGGGCTAGATTTTTCCTTCCCCTGGCAACTCCCAAAATGTCCTTGGAAACCCAGGGCTGCCACTTTTGGTTTGCTCCCTACAGCACTTCAGTCCAACGTGCTCCATTCAGTCCCGGGACAGCGCTATCTCCAAAAAGGCAACTGGCCTCCTTCTGCTTTTAAAGAGAAGGTGGCAGCCCTGATTCTTGGAGGCTAGTTTTTGACTTCCCCTGGCAACTACCTAAACTGGCTTTGGAAATCCAGGGCAGCCACTTTTGGTTTGCTCCCTTCAGCACCTCACATCAACTTGCTCCTTTCAGCCCCCGGAGAGCACTATCTCCAAAAAGACAATTGGCGAACTCCGGCTTCTAGAGAGAAGGTGGCAGCCCTGATTCTTGAGGCTAGTTTTGACCTTCCCCTGACAACTACCAAACTGTGGCAGCCTCACGCTTCCTAGGCCAGTTTGGGAGTTGCCAGGGGAAGGTCAAAATTAGGCCCCAAGAATCAGGGCTGCCACCTTCTCTCTAGGAGAAGGAGAAGACCATTTGCCATTTTCAACCTGCTGCTCTGCGTGGGCTGAATGGAACATGTTGAATTGAGGTGCTGTAGGGAGCAAACCAAAAGTGGAAGGGCCAGGTTTCCTAGGCCACTTTGGGAGTTGCCAGGGGAAGGTAAAAACTAGTCCCAAGAATCAGGGCTGCCACCTTCCCTCTAGGAGCAGTAGCTGGACAATTGCCTTTTTGGAGATAGTGCTCTCCGGGGACCGAATGGATCATGTTGCAGTGAGGTGTTGTAGGGAGCAAAACAAAAGTGGCATNCTTTTGGTTTGCTCCCTTCAGCACCTCACATCAACTTGCTCCTTTCAGCCCCCGGAGAGCACTATCTCCAAAAAGACAATTGGCGAACTCCGGCTTNTCCTAGGCCTGTTTTGGAGCTGCCAGGGGAAGGTCAAAGCTAGCCCCCAAGAATCAGGGCTGCCTCCTTCCCTCTAGGAGCAGGAGCTGGACATTTACCTTTATGGTTCCGCTGCTTTGCATGGGCTGAATGCAGGAAGTTGAAGTCAGGTGATCCTGGGAGCAAATCAAAAGTGGCAGCACCAGGTTTCCTAGGCCAGTTTGGGATTTGCCAGTGGAAGGTAAAAACTAGCCTTAGTAATCAGGGCTTCCACCTTCCCTCTAGGATCAGGAGATGGGCATTTGCCGTTTTCGACCTGCTGCTCTCTGGGGGCCGAATGGAGCATGTTGAAGTGATGTGCTCTAGGGAGCTAACCAAAAGTGACAGCCCCGGGTTTCCTAGGCCAGTTTGGGATTTGCCAGTGGAAGGTAAAACCTAGCCCCAAGAATCAGGGCTGCCACCTTCCCTCTAGGGGCAGGAGCTAGGGATTTGCCGTTTTGGATCTGCTGCTCTCTGGGGGGCAAATGGAGCAAATTGAAGAGAGGTGTTCTACGAAGCAAACCATAAGTGGCAGCCCCAGGTTTCCTAGGCCAGTTTGGGAGTTGCCAGGGGAAGGTAATATCTAGCCCCAAGAGTCAGGCCTGACACTTTCCCTCTAGGAGCAGGAGCTGAACAGTTGCCTTTTTGAATAAAGTGCTCTGCATGGGCCGAATGGAGCATGTTGCAGTGAGGTGCTGGAGGGAGCAAACCAAAAGTGGCAGCCCCAGGTTTCCTAGGCCAGTTTGGGAGTTGCCAGGGGAAGGTAAAAATTAGCCCCAAGAATCAGGGCTGCCACCTTCCCTCTAGGAGCAGAAGCTGGACATTTGCCTTTTTGGACCTGCTGCTTTCCGGGGGCCGAATGAGCACCTCCGCTCCGTGTCCGCCCAGGCAGCTAGGCAGTGAGAACGACGCAATGCAGGGTGGCTTGCTGGCTGCCTCCTGCAGCTATAAATCAGGCTATGAGCTCTACTCAAAGTACTAGTGGCTCCTCTGGTTTTCACTTACCTACATCGCCCTCGGGTGATGTCTTAGCTTGTAGGTGACTGTGGCACAAGGTTGGGTGTCCATCAGGAAAACCACATGCCATGCTTATTCGCAATGACACATTATAGTATTCCTGCAAGATGAGGAGCAGACTGCAGTAGCCTGCAGCACACCACTGAGGTAACAGTCTCCACAGGTAAAGCCGAGCTGGAAGGAAAGCAGGGGTATTTGATTGGGCCCGTCACAGCACTGGGGACAGGGCATCCCCAACCAGAGGAATACAGGGGTTGTCAAAGCAGGATAAAGCTCCTTGGAGTCGAGACTCTATGGAGGCTGCCTCAACAGACAGAGGCTGTACACAGCTTTACAGAGCAAAGCCTCTTCCTTGCCCCTGTTCAGCATCTCTGTTTCCACAAGCCTATCCTTTGGGCTTCTCCATCCCTCTTAGGAAAAAAACCTCTTTTCTCTTTCTCCTCTTCAGTACCCAGTGCATTGCCTGGAGACCTCCATCTCTATCTCCTGCACCTCTGTGGCCGAAGTCTTGGGGCAAAGACCCCATGCACCAGGGGCAGGACAAGCTGCAGAGGAGGTCTTCACTTTACCCTGACTCTCTATGTTTTCTTCACAGCTCTTTCAACCACAACCAGGTAGGGCTGAGGAGACCCCAAGGAATTAGGCCTCACACTGAAGCAGCCCAACAGGGTGGAAGGTATCAGGGTAGCAGCAGCACACTCCTGGTCCTCTGTGTGTCTCTGCAGGCTGCTGGGCAGTGAGGACTAGCACCATAGGGGGAATCCTGGGGCAGTCCCTCTTGGTGACCTGCACATAGAGAGCCAGCCAGAAGATGAATCCGAAATTCTGGTGCAAGCCAGAAATAATTTATACCTGCACTACTGATATCATCATCACCTCGGAGCAGCAGCCTGTGGTGCAGCAGGACCGATTCTCCACCTGGGACAATCGTACTTGGAAGGAGCTCCCAGTCCCCATGGAGGGTCTGACCAAGGAGGACTCGGCCACCTACTGCTCTGGGGTGTGAAGGGTCATAGTCCAGCATGATGACAGTGACGATGTTAAGATGATCGTGTCGTCAGGTCAGTCCCAGCACATCCCTGCCCCCACACCACCAGTGACCACCGCATTGGAGGAGCGGAACCGGGCTCTGGGAAGAGATCGTACTGTGGGAGCGGGCGGATGGAGAGGGACAACGACAGGTCAGTGCCCGGCAGACACGCGCAGCATCTGTCCCCTCTTCGCATTTGCAGCCACGACGCTCATTCCGGCCCTCGCCCTCCGTCCGACCACTCCCCAGCCACCGGCCCCGGCGACTGATTCTCCACCAAGGATCCCCGGCCCCTTCCACTTCTTCCAGGCGCTGATCGGGCTGCTGGTTCTGGTGCTGCTGACCATAACCAGAGCCTTTTTGTGGGTTACCCTGCGGGGCGGCTAAGCCCGCCCCCTCCCCTCCGGGAACCCCACGGCCGGGGCCGCTGCCGCCGCTCCGTCCCAGGACGCCCCGCTCTCGACAGCGCGGGAAGGGAAGGTGGGGCCTGGGGCAGCACGGCAGCCCCACCGGGCCCTTCCACACTGCAATAAAGCTCCACCACCGGCTCAGCGCCTGCGTCTCATCTCTCCAGCGGCCCCGGGGGTCCCAGCCCTGCGCCCCGACGGAGAGGTGACGGCTCTGGGCTCGGGCTGGGCCCCGTGGAGAGGACGCCGAGCCTCGCCGTTCCGGACCAGCCATGCAGCTTCTGATGCTGCTCGCCTGGGCCCTGCTGCCAGGTAAGGCTGGGGCCGGAGTCCCCGATCCCCGAAACAGCTCCAGGGGGCCGGCCCCGACGACTAGGGCAAGAGCTGTCCGTGCGACGGCAGCACTCACTCGGCTCTGTGTGTCTCTGCAGGCTGCTGGGCAGTGAGGGGCCCCGGCACCGTACGGGGAATTCTGGGGCAGTCTCTCTTGGTGACCTGCAGATAGAGAGCCAGCCAGAAGATGAGCCCGAAATTCTGGTGCAAGCCGGGAATAGTTTACACCTGCGCTACTGATATCATCATTGCCTCGGAGCAGCAGTCTGTGGTGCAGCAGGACCGATTCTCTATCTGGGACAATCAGAAGGTGTTCATGCTCAGCATGGAGGGTCTGACCGAGGAGGACTTGATCACCTACCACTGTGGGGTTCGAACAGCCAAAATCCAGTATGATGAGAGTGACGATGTTAAGGTGATTGTGTCCTCAGGTCAGTAATTGTGAGTCCCCCAAATCCAGCATTGGGCTGTCCTGCTCCTAATGCTGGAAGCAAGGTTTGCAGGGAGGAGATGGGCAACCATGTGACATGGGACAGCCCCAGGATGCACGTCAGCCAGCTATTGCCATAGCATATGTTGCCTTCACCCATACCACAGGCCCTTCTCAGAACCCCAGGGGCAGCCATCCCTATTGCTGGGGTGCACCATCCTGCTCTCTGTGCCTTTTCCAACCCCCCTTATCAGATCCTGGGGGCCCTGTCTGTGATCTCCTTGCCTTATTTTATAAAACCAAGGAGTTTCTCATCCCTTTGTGCTGCCCCATTTCCTGCTGTGGAGCAGACAGTGTCAGTGGGCACCAGGCATCAACTCCCGTGGTAAGACATGTATATGGCTGTTGTGTTAGTACCAGTCTGGCATGGGATGCCCAGACACCCTTCCTGCAGGGTGAGCTTTGCTGTGTGTTTGTGTTTTGAGGGGTAGTGGGACTGCAGAAAGCCTCTTGGGCAGGGGGTTACAGCTGTCCTGCCGTGAGGAGTGTGCTCCAGATGTGGCAGACGGCCCTCAGCTTCTCCTGTTGTGATGATGAGTAGGTAACTTCTGCCTTGCTGCAAAACCTGCAGCGTTTTCCCCCAGGGGGGCAGGAAGACTGACTAAGCCTCTCCTCTTTTTGTTACAGCTCCTTCTTCCTCTCTGGCATCACCCTGTCCCTCAACTACTGAGCACCCCAGTCTCATTACCTTGTATCAGTCCCCAAACAAACAACTCCCCAGGGAGAAGCTGTGTGACCGGGATCAAATCTCCCCCACCAAAAAGGCTGTGGCCCTCTACAATGAGTACCAGCTCCTGCCTGCAGTAGCCACCTCCCTCCATGAGGTCTCATTGGTCCAGCTGGAGCCCAGCAACCCTCTGGGTGATTTGCATCTCCCCTAAGGATTCAGACCTCCTGCTTTTGCCTTTAGAGACCACCATTTCATACTCTCTCAGCCACTCTGAATGGAAAATAATCCCAGCACCCCTGTCTCTTGGCCCTGGCAAAGCCCTCCTTGCCCCCTCTCCATGTTGCAGCTTAAGCAAGGTGCCCATTATCACCAAGCAAAAAGTGGTTTCCAGCTGTGGCACTAGAGTTAGTAAAAGAGAATTGAGCTGGAAAAGGGTTAGTGAGTTAGGACATTTGGCCCAAGATACACAGTGAAGAAAATAGGGCTAAGGCAGGAATAGAGTAGGTCTGCAAAGGTAAGACACAAGGACTACAGGGCTCCACTACGAGATGATGGGAACCCAGCTGCAGGACTACCAGACAGAACCAGTTTTCATGACCCTGATGGCTGCCGACTTGGTAAAATTGGACAAAGTTGAAAATGACATCGTGAAGAAGACTTCGAGCCTTCCTCAGAAGACCACTGCCCATGACCAGCAGGAGGCAGTGCGCATGCACCAAGAGGAAGGAGACTCATGATAATGAGTTCCTGGAACTAATTTTAATGATCCGACCTATTTCCTGGAAATATACTGCATATGTATAGCCTAGCAATGCATATGTATAAATTAGTGTATTAAATAATGGTCTGAAACTTGTCTGGGTAATGCGGCTTGGCGAAGCTATTCCCCCGCTCTCCAGCGCTGCAATAAAACATACCTGCTTTAGAACCTTTCGTGAGTTGTAAAGTTTGTTTCCACATGTCACACTGATCCCATTTCCTGCCCCAAAACTGGTTTTTTGTGGGAAAACAAGTGCTGAGCTGGGACCTGCTCTGCTTTGTGATCACACACAGCGTGGCAGAGATAATTGACAAAGCATGAGACCAGAGTGGCAGAACTTCCTCCTCTCTTGCCTCTTGGAAGTAATTCAGGAAGGGGGCAAAGCTGAGGCTTCCTATCAGCATGCTCATGCTGGCACACTGACCTTGCTTAGTCGCCCCTTTTTTGATTTGTAGTCAACAAATAGTGGAGTTAAACCAGAGCAAAATTAGGTGCCAGACCTGATCCTTAAAACAGTGAAGAGCTCTTAGACCTGAATGTCTGTGTGTTTCCAGCCCAGCAGCAGGAGGCAAGGGTGGTCTGGGGCTTATGATTGGGCTGCCTGACTTCTTGTAACCAGCACCCGCTCTGCTTGCCCCTCTGGCTGTGCTACTTACACAGGCTGAAGCTCCCAAACCCGCTGGTTGCTTCAGACTGACCTTTTTTTCAGGCAGAGCTGACAGCTCCTAATCAGCAGGACAGTGAGAAATGTTATGTCCAAATGCATTTGTTATATCCAAATAGTGGGGGCTTAGGTGGAGGATGCAGTAGTGCATTAGGGTCTTGGTGAGAAGGAAATGGCAGAGGTGTTCCTGTCCCTCTTGTGCCACAGCTGGGAAGTATCTCGCTTGATCCTTCCTAGTCCCACACCCCCTGAGATTTGCTTCTGCTCTCTCTCCACCTCCAAGGACCCCCAGGCTAGGAGCACAGGTATGGACTGTAACAGGGACTCTGCTGCCCACTAAACATGTTCGTTTGTCTGAACTATCATTCCTTTATCAGTGATGGCAATTGAGAAATCCGAGAGCATCTAACACAGTGTTCGCCTGCATTTGTACAGCAGTTTTCCACCTGGCTAAAGGGTTTATTGCAGAGTGTCACTTCAAAAGCAAGTCTGGCCTCTCACTAGTGCCCAGGTGGAGCCCAACAACATAGGAACCCAGATCTTTAAGGGCAAGGACTCTTGTGCATGCTCTTGCCCCTGCATGCCAGTGCTCTCCTCCATGCATATGCACTTTGCTTCTGCCCAGCACCAGACCATTCATCCATAGTGACAACCCACTCCCCCGAAAAACAGGTCACAGGGATAGGCATCTGTTTGTGAGGATGTGTCCAGTGTATTTTAAGGCTTCACCTGAAGAAAATGAATTAACTTTGTTAACTGCTGCAAAGCTTTGTTTCAGTATTTTTGTAACTATTTTATTTGAGAAGCCATGTGGAACATCCCTGCTCTGCTAAAACCAAAGGCACCTGGAAGTAAACGACAGTAGTACGACAGCCGTGGTCATTGCTATACCTTATTCCTGTATCGCATTTTCCTACGGAAGCAAAACGGGCACGCACAGACACGCGCACGCATTCTCCCCCCCACCTTCGGCCGCAGTGGCGTCTGCGCGCGGGAGGCGGGCGCTGGCGCAACGCGTCCTCTGCCGCGGCGGAGCGGCTGTGACGATGGTGGCCAGCGGGCGGGCGCGGAAGCTGGCGCGGCGGTACCGGCTGGCGGTGGCCACGGCCCTCGCCATCCTCCTGCTCCAGGGGCTCGTCCTGTGGACCTCCGCCGGCCTCGACGAGGAGGAACCGGTCGAGGTAGGGCCGCGGGGAAGGCTGGACCGGCGGCCCGGGGCCTGCCGGCAGGGGCTGAGGGGGCGGTGAGAATACAGGGGCCTGAGGAGGGACGAGAAGGGGCATGGAGGGGGGGAATAAGGGGGACGGTCAAGGTTCTGAGGGCGAATGTAGGGGGGCGGAAGAGGCGATGGGGGTTTTGAGGTGAGAAGAGGGCCTGCAGGCATCATAGGGTGGTGCGTGCAGAGAGAGGGGTCTTGACGGGGAGGAAGCCCTTGGGTGGGGTTTCTTGAGGGGGCAGTGCGTAGGGAGCTGGCATGTCCTTGCTGGAGCTGGGAGGGGGCACGAAAGGGGTGTCCCCGACCGGGCTGTTCTGTGAGGCTGTCAAGGCCCTGTCCCAGAACGAGGTCCTTGGAGTGGGTGGGGTTCCCGCAGGCCCCACACTGCTGGGGAATAATGGATGTGGGGCAGGCAGTGGGCCGTGGCCTGTGAGGGGTCTCTGGCTGCAGTAGTGCAGAGGAGGGGACCTTGTGGCCCAGAGGGTTTTGGTTGGAATCTGGCATGGAGTGGGGAGTATGGGAGGCTCAAGAGGGGTCTTGCATTTCTCTGTCATTTGGGGGATGATGTGGGAAGCTGGGGTCACCCAAGTAACACCCAAGCCAGAAGGTATGAAAACATAGGGTAATTCAGAGAGCTCTGGAGAGCACACAGAGCAGCTCAGGAAGTTTGTGGGAGCTCCTGTTTAGCTGGTCTGGTCTGGTCTAGGAAATCCCTGTGAAGTGTAAGAATACAAGGAACTTTTGCAGTCATCCATTGTCTTTACACCAGAACAGTGTGGGGAAACTGAGGTATGGTGAAGGTGTTTGCCCAGGGTCAAGACACAGAACAGGTATCAAGGAGAGCACAGGCCTCTGAAGTGCAATGCTGCCACATTCAAAGAAAATTCTTGACAGTGGCTTAGTTTAGTTTATTTATTTGTGTGAGCTGCCCGGGCCATGTCCAGACCTGCTGCATCTTGGTAGACCAGTGGCTGAAGAGACCAAGAGCATTGGCTGAGAGTCCCTGATTCTTTGGCAGATGTGTGTGTGATATTAGAGCCCCTTATCTTGAGCAGGACCTTCTTGCTCCAGGGGCTGTAAAACTTCTCCACAGTCTTCCAACAAGCCCCAGGGCAATGGTGAAGCCAGGTTTGGCAGGGGCAGGCCTGGGGTGAGTGTAGTTGCTGTGGCAGAGCAGAGCCAGTGGCCATGAGGTGAGAGTTGGAATTCCTTGAAGGGTGAGACCTTCCCCATTCCCCTTTGTGGGGTGCCTTCCTGTTGTGGAGGTCACAGGAAACCTGGTCAGCCGGTTTCGTCACAGGAGTAGAATGTTTCCCTTGAGAGCAAAGAATGGGGCAGCCCCGAGAAGCAGGGAGGATCTCTAAGGTTCACTTGGCAGATTAATTCCCTGCCCCAGGCATCCTCTTGGGCCTTTGGGAGTGGCCGTGACCCCCTTCATGTGCTGCTAAACACCCACCACCAAAACAGAACCAGGGAATAAATGCAGCAAGAAGCGGGGATATGGAGTTTCTTGCTACTCAGAGGCTCTGGGAGTGTGAGAGCAAACTTAACTGTCAAGGAGGAGTGCACAGTTACCTCTTCCCCTTTCCTGTGACCTTGATCAAATCATATCAGTGGTCTCAGCTTCCCTTCCCCTCTGCACTGTCCTGCTCTGCTTGACTCATTTTCTATGTTCCACAGAATCACAGAATCATTACGGTTGGAAAGGACCCTCAAGATCATCTAGTCCAACCGATAGCCCTGCACTACTCTTACCCCTAAATCATCCCCTGAAGAAACACATCTATCCTCTTCTTAAAAACCTCCAGGGATGGTGACTCCACCACCTCCCTGGGCAGCCTATTCCAATATCTCACCACTCTTCCAGTAAAGAAATTCTTCCTAATATCTAATCTAAACCTACCCTGGCACAACTTAAGCCCATTCCCTCTAGTCCTGTCACTAGTCACAAGGGAGAAGAGGCCAACACCTGCCTCCCTAGAATGACCTTTCAAGTAGCTGAAGAGAGCGATGTGGTCTCCCCTCAGCCTCCTCTTCTCCAGGCTAAACAACCCCAGCTCCCTAAGCCTCTCCTTATAAGGCCTGTTCTCCAGACCCCTGATAAGC
>VWZX01000198.1:20244-135573 GCA_013399015.1 Galbula dea | reverse complement strand
ACCTTTCCCTGACCATATTCCCCAGATTAGGGGAATGGATTCCCTTTGAAACAATAGACTTATTATTAAAGATTGAGGCAAAGAATTTATTAAGCACCTCAGCCTTATCCTCGTCCTTTGTCACTAACTCCCCTCGTGCATCCATTAGGGGATGGAGGGTTTCATATGGCTTCCTTTTGGTACTAATATATTTAAAAAAACTTTTCTTGTTATCCTTAACCTCAGAGGCCAGATTAATTTCTAACTGATCTTTGGATTTTCTAATACCCTCCCTGCAGAGCCTCACAACTATTTTGTATTCCTCCTGGGTGGCCTGCCCCTTCTTCCAAAGTCTATAAACTTTCCTTTTCTCCCTGAGTGCCAGCCAGAGCTCTCTGTTCAACCAGGCCGGTCTCCTGTGCTGCCTGCTTGCCTTACGGCACATGGGTGCTCTTGAGCCCTCAATACCTCATCCTTAAATAGTGTCCAGCCTTCCTGGACTCCTGTATCCCTCAATACTCTCTCCCACGGAATACTGGAAACCAAGCTACTATACGAATTAAAGTCTGCCCTATGGAAGTCAAGGATAGGAGTTCCAGCCCTCACAGCCTCTCAGGCTGGCTCATTTTGCCTTGGTCCATGCCTAGTTTCCCCATGTTTCTTCCCAAACCTGAGCTGAGCAGCTCACAGGTTTTCCTATGGGTCCTCTCACCTGGACAGGGGATGGTTCACCACGAGCCACCCTGATTCCAGGACTGGGGAACAGACAAGCTTCTTCAGAGAAGGAAAGAACTGTCTTGAACTTTAGACAGCCCAAACCCATTAGCAAGCTGGGAAAAGTCCAGTTAATCTTTTTTCCTTCTAAAATGAAGGATTTGGGGAACCTTGGAATCTCAGAGTAAATGGTTCCTTCCCAGTAATGGACACAGCTCTAGCTTGGGTCGTCCTCACCTTTAACAGGCTGTGACTCACTGTAGAAAAAGAAGAGGAGACTGCAGGTGTCCTGGAGCCTCTGGACTCAGTGAGGTCACATCCCCCTCCAGTCCAGGGCCTTCAGCTGGGACACGTGTGGCTGCTTGTGCTGCCCAGGTATTCCCAAAAGGCCTTCTCTGTTCTCTGCTGGGGGCAGCCCACTTCTCTGTCCTGCTCAGATCTTCAGTGCCTGCTGGTTTCCTTTTCATCCATTCACAGGGGAAGGAAGAACTTCCCCTCCTTAGCAGGCTTCATCTCCAGTGTGAGCTGAGCATAGACTGTGTGAGGATCATTGCCCTTCACGGGAGCAGGTTGCAAACGCATCGCACACCAGGAGCACTGACTGCTTGCTGCCCTGTAACTGGCTTGATGCACATCAGAGCCACCAGCCTAACCCTCCTTGAGAAGACTGTGCCACTTGGATTGTGTTGCTTCTTTCCAAGCCTGATTTCAGGGTCCTGTAGGCTCTCTTAATTCACCAAGCAGATGCTTTATGATGTGCAGACCAGCAGCAGCTGAATCAGTCTCTGTCTGCCCAGGTCAGCAGTTTTCTACCTCCAAGAGGCCAAATTATCTTGTTCCACTGGGATCGAACACCACAATCCCTGTCAGACTGACTGTTGGGAGAGCAAATTCCCCCCAGTACCTAGCCCTTCACTGAAGCATCCCTGCTGCTGACAGTGTGAGCCTGTCTGCATGCAAAGATGGGAGCCTGAGGGACCAGAGTGATCCTGCCTCTATCATGGTGACACTCGCAGCTCCTGAGTGGGCGCAGGAGCTTCCTGGAGCACTTGTTCTGTAGTGGAGCTGGCACCAGGAAAATACAAACTACAAAGTGTCCCTGTGGGAGGAGGATCTGTCACCTGTGAGAAGGGTTTTAGCCCAGTCATGTCTCTTCTTCCTCCACTTCTCCTGTCTTCGTACTTTCAAGCAAGAGGTGACACCTCTCTGGGGCCTGTGTGTTGGTGTCCTTCATGTGCTGTGGCTACTGATGAAGCTTCCTATGTCACATCTTTTATTCCAGCTTTCCTAAGATTCCTTAATTTTTATTTTTCTGCCCAAAGAGCTTGTTTTTAGGCAGCTGTCTTCATCCATTTTAATTGTGAAGGTTAAGGCTCTACTGCTACAATTGGCAATCAAGCATCCGGATTCCTCTGGTGACTTTGGAATATTTTGGCACCAGTTTTGCCTGTTGAGTGCTCATATGTGGCATACACCAGAGTCAGTCAACCAGAGGGGTAATCCTGCAGGACATTAGCTCTGCTTCTCACAATGGAGAGCTTGGGAGATGTTGGTGCAGTTGGACCTGTGCTGGGAATGGGGTGCAGGTACCTAACTGACCCACAGCTCTTTGTCACTGTGGGGACAGTGGTGTCACATCAGGGGACCCAGGATGGGAGAACTGACCTATGGCTGGCACCTGAAGTGATCTGCTTGTGTTGGGAGCACGATGACAGGGAGGCTTTCCAAAAGTCCTGGATGTGAGTCTTAAATATAGCAGAACAATGTGGCCAACACTATTCCCTGCCAGGCTGGGGTGCAGGGTTCACTGTGCTGTGGTCCAGCTAATTAGAAGCCATTGAGTTTGTTAAGTGGCAGCTCTGGAAAGCATGGTGATGCTTCTAACAACTTCTCTACTGAGGAAGGGAGCTGGGCACAGGGCTCCTCCCAGGGAGACAAGTAGGACAGTAACTGAGGGTGGGCATTGCACAGAGTCTGTCCTGGGAGCCAGGCATGTTGGAGACTGGAGGGTGTGAGCGGGCCTGGCAGGTCTCTTCCTGAAGGAATGGGGCTAAACCTGTGGAAGAGACGCTCCCCGCTCCTGTGATGCTTGGCAGAGAAAATAGGTTTATAATTCTTGAACAGATGGTCCTGCATGGTGACTAATGAATGGTCTGTTGAGTATCTCAGGCTGCCTGTGACACCTGTCTGGGTGGAAGGGGCTTAGCTGATCCTTGCTGACACCAGTCCCTTGGAAGCTAAAAATGGTGGCTCGGCCCCTTCCTGAGTAGCCACGGTTTGCAAGCTGTGCCACCCTGACATGGGTAGTTTAGGGTCACTGGAGCAGGCAGATCTTGCCAGATGCTTTCCAGCCTTTGCACAGTACAGTTTCTATTGGCTGTGGCCTTCCCAGCAGCTGTGCCCACAAGCGGGCTGTGCAGGGGGCTAATTTGGTCCTGCTGTCCTTGTGAGACATCTGCACATCCTTGGAAGGTGCCAGTCCCCAGGAGTAACCACTGATGTGCTTTGCTGCCTTCCATGGTGTCCTGTGCAGCAGCTGGGTAGGCAGAGTTTTGAGGACATTATGAGAGAGCCCTGTGAGGCCTGGCTGGAGCAGGCAGCCGCTATTGGCCAGGAGTGGGCTGAGGGAGTATGTCTGCAACCCTGTGTGCACTACTTGCTGGGAAGGCACTTTCCCATGAGTGTGGTTCTTGCAGGCGTCCAAAGTTCCCAACTCTCTGATGTCCCCAAGGGTGACTTGTTTCTGTTCATCAGCCAGCCTGGCAGAAGTAACAAAGTGTAATTAACTGCTCCCTTTACACATATACTTGGCTTGGCAGAAGGGTTTGTTAAAGGGATTTCTAGAGAAGCTGGTGATCGCGGCACCTGCTCCATCCCAGTGTGGGAAGCTGGGGCCCAGGAAAGGGGTTACAGGCAAGATCTCATTTCGTACCTCTCCAGTGGTATTTAGCCCCCGAGAGCGCAGCAGCAGCCACCTGGGACCCTTGTTCCCACATGGATGTGCTGGGCTTAGACTTGCAGCATGGTCATAGCTGGTCCATTTACCTCCCTGTAAAATAACCACTACCAGCCAGGGCAGCCCTATGCTCATCTCCACTGCCTGGGGATGCCCCTGCCCAGGCAGAATACTTTGGAGAGTAGCTGATGCAGACACAACTGGCAGAGAGCAAGACCATCTTTGTGTGTCTGGGGTGCTGTGATAATAGGGTCTGCAAACTGAGGTCTCCCTTGCTGGCATATAAGCAGCTGTCCCCAAGAGGGGGGCATAGGACCACGCAGGGAGGTGCTATGGGGTCTTAAGTCCAGGGTTTTAGGTGGCGGAAGGGTAGTGTAATGTCCTTGCTGCACAGTGGCTGCTTTCAGAGCAAGGGCTTGGACAGCTGTTCATGTTGCAGCACTGAACTCCATGGGCACTGGGATGCTCCAGGGAGTGTGTTGGTAGAGCTGGGGGGAGGCAGGCTCAAGTTAATGCTGTCTGTCCTCTCTTCTGCATCCACCTGGAAATGGAACAGGAACGGCAGAAAAAAAGCAGGTTGCCTGAGAGCAGCGATGGCTCCAAGGACTCAGACAGCTCTGCTGGGCACCGGGGTAGCACCAGCCGGAAGCATGGGCGATGGCAGGGACGCTTGGACAGCCCCGGGACACTGGTGTCCAACGTAGTGAGAGCTGTCACAGTTAGACATAAACTAGGATGGAGGCTGCCAGCTGCACCGGACTTCTCCAGCCAGAGGAACCTGACAGAGTTACACAGGGAGGCCCAGCTGGCCATCTTCCAGCAGGGTGACACAGGCAGCGTGGAGGGGGCTCCCCAGCCCACTGAGAACAACTTCACCCCCAAATGTGAAATCACTGGCAAAGATGCCCTCTCAGCGTTGGCCCGAGCCAGCAGCAAACAGTGCCAACAGGAGATCGCCAATGTGGTGTGTCTGCACCGGGCTGGCAGCCTCATGCCCCAGTCTGTGCCTCGCCACTGCCAGCTCTCGGGTGAGTCCTGCTGGGGGGCTCCTGGTCACCCTGGGTATTGGGAATGTCCCACTCAGGCACATGGGCTACCTTCCTTATGTCACCAAACTGTCCCACCTGGCAAAAAGCAGCCTCAGTCTGTTACAGATTCCCAGATTACCACTGCCACTGTAATCCAGTCAAAGCTGTGCCAGCCTCCTTAAGGAGGAGTGCTTGCAGAGGTCAAAGCCAGGCCCAGCTGCATCTTCTGTCTTGAAGGGTCTGAGAAGGACCTCCCTTTCCTCTCCCAAGGCAGCCCTGTCAGATTAACACAAGGGGCTGTGTATTGTTGGGGTTTGCTTGAAGCCAAGCTCTTCCCTGCTGTCCCTTGCTCAGGTCTCCCTGGTTTATCAGGAGCTCAGGGTGGTGAGTGCCAAGGCTGGGGGTGGCTGACGGCCCTCTCCCTCCACATGCAGGCAAGGTCAGCCCTGTCATCCAGTGGGATGAGAGCCGGCTGCAGCAGGTGCCCTCCAGCAAGCCCGTTCGCATTGCCTACATGCTGGTTGTGCACGGCAGGGCCATTCGCCAGCTGAAGCGGCTCATCAAGGCTGTGTACCACCAGCAGCACTTCTTCTACATCCATGTTGACAAGGTGTGCAGCAGGGTCAAAGGGAGTGGGGGTACTAACAGTACCCAGATCGATCACTGGGACAGGGTACAGAGGAGGGGCACGGGTGGGCGGTGGGCTGAAGAGGTTGCTTGATGGGGTTTGTGCTCACTGCTGGCGGAGATATGACCCTCACAGCCCAATTTCTGCAACCTCAGTGAAGCAGGATCTATGCCCCCTGCCCACAGCAATCTTGTCTTGTTCCTATTGAGGCTGCTGTAAGGGCTGACCCTGGGCTGGCAACAAGGGCAGGCTTCCTCCAGAAAGGTGAGCTCCCTGCTAAGCATGAGCCATGTTCCCTGGCAGCGCTCCAATTACCTCCATCGGGAGGCAGTGGAACTGGCCCAGCACTACCCCAACATCCGTGTAACACCCTGGCGTATGGTGACCATCTGGGGAGGTGCCAGCTTGCTGAAGATGTACCTGCGTAGCATGAAGGACCTGCTGGAACTGGCCGAGTGGCCCTGGGACTTCTTCATCAACCTGAGTGCCACTGACTACCCCACGAGGTGAGGGCATTGCTGGGGCAGGGAAGGATGATGGAGGTGCTCGGGCTGTGTGATGCTGCAGCAGCCTTGGGCGGGGCAGGGAGGAGCTGGGAACTGAAGGAAGATGGATTTGGAGATTACACCCACATGCTGGTGCATGATTGCACCCTGATGCTCCAGGGCTAGGCTGATCTCATCTCAGCAGAGGAGTCCAGCCAGTACCTTGGAGGCTGTATTTTCCTGTGCAGGGGAACGGACGTGTGAGGCACCAGACAGCAGAGACTGAGTCTTGCCAGTGATGGGACAGAGGTTTGAGCAACACCCACTAAGCAGCTTTAGGCTTCTTGTGTGTGATGGCTTTTGTGGTATGAATGTTTACTGGATGCTTTATGCCAGGAACCATTAACACTTTCTAATTTGCACCTCAGGACCAATGAGGAGCTGGTGATGTTCCTATCAAAATACCGAGATAAGAACTTCCTGAAGTCTCACGGCCGAGACAATGCCAGGTATTCCCAACTAGGGGAAAAGCTGAGCTGGAGCAACAGAAAAAGGAGGATTTTCAGTAAAGAACTTAAATGGCTGAGGGGTTGTTCTGGATGTAGCTGCACCCAGCAAAGTGAGTGACACTTCTAACTGCTCACTCTTGTCCTCATGTCCAGGTTTATCAAGAAGCAGGGCCTGGACCGTTTGTTCCACGAGTGTGACTCCCACATGTGGCGACTGGGTGAGCGCCATATCCCTGAGGGCATTGTGGTAGATGGTGGCTCCGACTGGTTCTCGCTTACACGCAGCTTTGTGGAGTATGTGGTCTACGCCAATGATCAACTGGTGTCCCAGCTGCGCCAGTTCTACACCTACACGCTCCTGCCAGCCGAGGTAGGTGGTGGCCATGGGGCAGAGGCCATACGTACAGGCCATACACTGTACTTCATTCCCACCCTGAGTGGCTATGAAGGGCGTTGCTGGTTTTTCTCAGGCAGCTTTGTGCCTCCCCTTTACCCAGACCTAGGTAGGAAAGAGGGGAGCAGACAGGACAAGAGTCATATTTATATCCAGCCCTGCTTTAGGTCCAGGCTCCCCTCTGGGCCAGATAAGGACTAGTGTGGGCACATAGCCCAGTCCCTTTGTGTTGCCCTGCGCTGGGAACAGGAGGGAGTCTCCATTAATCCCCATCCACAATCTCCACCAACTGTCCTGTCCCTTTCTCTGCTGTGTACAGTCCTTCTTCCACACAGTCCTGGAGAACAGTCATGCCTGTGAGACACTGGTTGATAACAACCTCCGAGTGACCAACTGGAACCGGAAGCTGGGCTGTAAGTGCCAATATAAACACATAGTCGACTGGTGCGGGTGCTCCCCAAATGACTTCAAACCCCAGGACTTCCTTCGGCTACAGGTGAAAAACATTCTTCTTTCTCCTTCTCCTCTCTGCTCTCCTGCCTATCTCTCTTTTGTGTGAGCTGCCCTGAGTGCATCCATGGGTGTGGTGCCAGCTGCTGTGCATGACCCCATGAGCCCTGCCCCAGCCCCACAGGGACAGGAGTAGGACTGGCTTCCCGGCTGCCATGGGGCTTTACAGAGAAAGGCCTGTAAATGCTTGGGCAGCAGGATAATGCTGATTGTCCTGCACAGCAGCCAGGCATTTGTTTGCAGTGCTACTCCTCAGACTTTCTCTCCTGTTTTCCTACTCTTTTCCCTGCAAATACCTTTTCAGTAAGACCATTTCAGAATGATATCCTCTTTGGCAGGAATGATATCCTCTTTGGCAGGACAAAGTGCCCTGTGACAGACAGTCTCCTGTCCTGTTAGTGTGTAAGGGATGTGGACTGAACAGGGGAGATTTGGGGACGGTATGCCCACCCCTGAAAAGAGAAGTTGGCAGGTTTTTCAAGCAGTCCTGGGCTTATGTAGTGCAGGGCCTCCTGCGAGCTGTACCATGTGGCCAGGGCAACACAGCAGCTTTGCTGAAAAGAGATTGCAGAGAAGGAGCTAGGTGACCAACCAATAAAATATTAAAATAAAATATTGGTTGGATGGCTGAGTCCAAAGAGTTGTGTTCAGTGGAGTCAAATCCATTTGGCAGTGGGTCACGAATGGTGTCCCCCAGGGCTCATTGCTGGGGTCACTCCTGTTCAACATCTTTATTGATGACTTGGATGAGGGGCTAGAGTGCACCCTTAGTAAGTTTGCAGATCACACTAAGGTGGGTGGAAGTGTCAGTCTGCTTGAGAGTAGGGAGGCTCTGCAGAAGGACCTAGACAGGCTGGATCGATGGGCAAAGGCCAGTTGTAGAGTTTCCATAACACCAAATGTGAGGTCCTGCATTTTGGGCGTAACAACCCCCAGCAGTGCTACAGGCTTGGTGAGAAGTGGCTGGAGAGCTGCCTAGCAGAGAAGGACCTGGGGGTGTTGATTGACAGCCGGCTGAACATGAGCCAGCAGTGTACCCAGGTGGCTAAGAAGGTCAACGGCATCCTGGCTTGTATCAGGAGCAGCGTGGCCAGTAGGAGCAGGGAGGTGATCTTGCCCCTGTACTTGGTGCTGGTGAGGGGACACCTTGAATACAGTTTTGGGCACTGCAGTATAGGAAGGACATTGAGGTACTGGAGAGGGTGCAGAGAAGGGCAACTAGGCTGATCAGGGGTCTGGAGAACAGACCTTATGAGAAGAGGCTCGGGGAGCTGGAGCTGTTCGGCCTGGAGAAGAGGAGGATGAGGGGAGACCTTATTGCTGTCTTCAGCTACCTGAAAGGAGATTGTAGAGAGGAGAGTGTTGGCCTCTTCTCCCTTGTGACTAGCAATAGGACTAGAGGGAATGAGTTCAAGTTGTGCTAGGGCAGGTTTAGATTAGATATTAGGAAAAATTTCTTCACTGAAAGAGTGGTGAGAGATTGGAATAGGCTGCCCAGGGAAGCGGTGGAGTTGCCATCACTGGACATTTTTGAAAACTGAGTAGATGTGGCACTTCAGGGGGATGGTTTAGGGATAACAGTAGTGTAGGTCTTTCAGTTGGACTTAATGATCTTGAAGGTCCTTTCCAACCGTGATGGTTCTATGATTCTGTGATTCCATGACACATGGCTGCTTCTGAGCACAGAAAGAGGTAAGTAGTGGGAGAGATGGGAACCCATCTGAATTACTTAAGTGTATTGTGTGCTCCCAGTGAACCTGTCATAGAGGATCCCACATGAAGGCTGGCTATGCTTTGCTGCACTTTAGCCTGTGCCCTTAAAGGGGACAGAATGGGTCCCAGCATATTTCTTTCTGATGTCTCTCCCTCTTAGCTGCCCTGCCGAGGTGGGAGGGCAGAAATGGGTGCAGCCAACACTGATAGACATCCCTGTGCTCTTCCAGCAACTCTCCAGACCCACCTTCTTTGCCCGAAAATTTGAGTCAACAGTGAATCAGGAGGTGCTGGAGATCTTGGACACACACCTCTATGGCAGCTACCCCCCCAATATGCCAGCCTTGAAGGCATACTGGGAGAACGTCTATGAGCGCATTGATGGGCTCAGTGGTCTCAGTGATGTTACCCTTACCTTCTACACAGCCTTCTCCAGGCTGGGGATCCACAAAGCTGTGTCCATGCCGGCAGCGAAGGCTGACAAGCTCTGCAGGTAGGGTTTTTGTTAGGGACTCAAGCCAGGCTCCAAGTAATGGCCTGCATATCTTGCTGGGAGGATGCTGATGCTCTGATGTGTAATCTTCCTCTGTCTATCTCTCCAGATTTGAGCCCCAGGGCTTCCCATCCAGTGTGCACTTATATTTCTATGACGACCGTTTCCAGGGTTACTTGTTGATGCAAGAAGTGCAGAATGCAGCAACTGGGCAGGCAGAGTCCCTGGAGGTGTGGATGATGCCCCAAGGAGCTCTGAAGCTGGCAGGTCATGGAGGACAGGCAAACCGCTTACAAAACCTTGAGGTAAATGGGGAAAGTTTCTCTCAAAATGCCCACTTTCCTCCCACACCATGCTGTCCTTCTCCCCCATACCTGCATGCTCTGGAGACACAGTGCTGCTGTCGTGTGTGAGAACAAACCTTTGTTCAGGAGTTTGGCTTCTACGTGGTATTTGAAGCTGATCAGTGGGGAAAAGGCCTGAAGGGGATCTTTCAAGGGGAGATGAGGCTGTGGTGCTCAGCACCTGCAGCTACAGGAGGCATTGCACAATTGGATTAATGCTGGCATGTTGCAGGCAGGCAGGAGAGCTTGGAGAGTGGGGTCTGCATCACTTTGGGCTTCAAAGTTTATGCCTTCCCTGGTTCAAGGAGGTGAAACACAAAACCTGAGCTGACAGCATCTCCATGCCAAGCGTCCCAGTGCTTGTGTCTCCTGTCCCTCCAGGTGGGCACAGAGTGGGACCCCAAGGAAAGACTCTTCCGCAATTTTGGAGGCTTGATGGGGCCTTTTGATGAGCCAGTGGCCATGCAGAAGTGGTCACGAGGCCCCAACCTGACAGTCACAGTGGTGTGGATTGACCCCACCTACATCATTGCCGCCTCCTACGACATCACGGTGGATGCTGAGGCAGAGTTTACCCAGTACAAGCCCCCCCTCAATCATCCCCTGCGCCCCGGCATCTGGACTATCCGCCTCCTGCAGTTCTGGGAGCTTCTGGGAGAGAACCAGTTCTTGGTGGTGCCCCAGACCTTCAACCACAAGCAGCCTCTCAGGAAAGGTGAGGATGCTCTGGAATTTGGGGGTGAGTTGGAGGGTCTCCCTGCGAGCAGCCAAGTTGCATCCGTTTGGGGCTGGCCTGATGACAAGGCAGGAGCCATCCTTCCCACTGGTATCCCCTTTGCCCACGTGAGTCCCTAAACCACTGACCAGCTGTGGAGGGCCCATTTGCAGGTTGGTTAGATCATCCCTCAGCAGCACCTCTCTCCTCGGGCTGGAGGAGAGCTGAGGTTGAAAAGGGACAGGGTGCTGAGCCATGTCAGGAGGGTGGCTGTGGGACTGACAGTGTATGTACTGGGATGTTGCTGCACTGCTGATCCCCTCTCAAATCTCTCCCTGTCCTGCCCAGATGACAGCAACTGGCTGCATGGTGGTCCTCCCCGCAACGAGTACATGGAGCAGAGCTTCCAGGGCCTGGGGGAGATCCTCAACCTACCACGCTCTGCAGAGGCAGAGGAGGATGCTGTGCGTAAGGCGCAGCTGACAGGCAAGGAGCTGGAGGACTGGGTGGATGGTGCCATCAGTGCGTTCTGGTCTGTGGCGGATGTCTGCATGGGCAGCCTCTCTGCCTGTGCCTCACTGCAGACCTGCAGCCAAACCTCCTGGAGCTCCCTCTCCCCAGACCCCAAATCGGAATTGGGGCCTGTCAAACCTGATGGGCGGCTGAGGTAGCAGGAGCAGTTGGGGGGGCGGCGGCCTTGGAAGCAAGGAGCATCACCCATCACTGGCGTGGGGGTGTCTCCGGACTACATCACCCCTGCCCTTTGCATTGTGGTCAGTCGAGGAAGAGAGAAGGGGAACCTCTGGGCTTGGGAAAGCTTTTTCCTGTCGAGTATTTTGGGCAGAGGGGGAGGTGTGAGGACAGTCTTGACCCCTGTTTCCAGGAATGGGCACTTGCTGGCTGGCTGGGCAGAGCCTGCTGGGATGTCTAGCATCGTGGGGGCACAGGAAGAGCTGTGCATTTGTTACTCAAGGCCCTGGAGCCTCAGGAAGAGGAGATGAGGAAGGGAGTGAAGGCTGGTGGATGGGCAGGTTCTGGAGCAACTCAGGACCCTGCTCAGCTGTGGGCTTGATCTCTGCATGATCAGGCCCTGTGCTGCTAATCGCCTCCCCCTGGGATGGCAGGCAAGGGGCCCTAGGGAGAGGCAGAAGCAGAATGGGTCAAAGTCTGCTGTGTGCACAGAGCTGCTGATGGTCCAGGGCCTGCATCTCATCCCCTCTATCCTAGCCCTTTAGTTTGTATTTTTTTTATATATATATATATAAATATATTTAAAAATATACATATGATGCAAAGTGCAATAGAGACAAGACCCCGCACTGGCCGGGAAGTCCATGTGTCTCCATGTCCCCTCAGATGTTAACACACCTTGTTGTCTTGGGTGTCCTGGTGCTACAGGACAGGGTGCTGGGTCGTTTACATTTTTTTAGTTAGTATTATTGTTTTGCTGTTTCTCCATTTCCTGCTGGGGAGCCACACCCTGCTCCCTGCTGGCAGAGTCAGTTGTGGGGTGCAGCCTGCCCCGAGGCTGCTGCTCAAGTGTTGCAAATGTTTGGAGCTGACGGTGTGTGTTGTATGACAGTAAGCAGGAGACCAGTCAGTTCGTGCGTCAAGTCTAAGAAGCTGCTGTAGACCTTGCTGCTTCTGTCTCCACCTCAGCAAGGAGACATGCTGGCCCCCTGCCAAAATGCCATCACCGGCCTGGCGTCCTGCTGTGAATGAGACAGCTGCTTGCAGTGCGCAGTTAGCTGCCCTGTGCCACAGCCCCTTGGCACAAACTTTTGTCGTGGGTCAGCAGAAGTTCTTGGGATTGCTGTGCTTCCCTGGCCAAAGAGCAAAGAGGCGAGATCCAGTCTCTGCCAGCTCCATCTGCTCTCTGCTGTTTCTTCCTCCTCCTCCGGAGGGAAGAGACACCATTTCCTCCAGGGAAGGGGTGTAGTGGAGCGTTTCCCTTCCCTACCTTCCTCGCAATATACCAACGCTGCACAGAGAACTGAATTTTGTTTTTACTCTGGGAAGATGCTCAGCTGCAGCCTGGGAAGGGGGATTGCCCCTGCCTAGGGCTGAGGCAGGGGAGCTGCTGGAGATGATCTGAAGACCATCAAGGCAGGGTTGGTGGGAGCTAGCAGCTCAGAGCCTTGGCCAGTTGGGGTTTTGGCGTCTCCAAATATCTGTGCCATCTTTTCACCTTTCTTCAAAGCCCTGGGCTTCCCCAAGGGTGTTGGTGCTGCAAGAGGCACATGGTAACATGGAGGGTAGGGAGACCGTGGTGGGTGAGGGCAGGTACCTGCTGGCACCCTAGCACACACCTCCTGTGCCCACTCCCTCGGGGCGTGTTCTGGGGCTGTGGAGGGATGTGAAGTGAGAGGGGCTGCACAAGACGTGCTCCTGCTGCAGAGGAGAATGCCATAACTGTTGAAAGCATTATGTAAAGTTGTCTTAAATATGCAATGTCACCACAAATATATCTATAGCTCTATGATACAGTGTGTGGGGTTTTTGAAGCATGTGCTGTGCTGGAAGGGGCAGGGGGAGCTTTGTGGGTCTAAGTCTGTCCTAGGCACCAGAGCAGGGGGATGTTGAAGCAGGGTTCATTTGGGTGATAGGTGACTCATTAGGTGAGAGCCAAGGAACGTGCTCGGAGCGGAGGGCTGGAACCCGGGTACCACCCATGTTTTCACCCGTTAAGCAGCGGGAGCAGCCCGCTAGTTTTCTGCGCGGAGCTCGGCGCTGGTAGCAGGTTCCCTGCAGGCAGTGCCTAGTCGGGTCACTTGGCGTTTACATTGCACTTACGGTAGAGCGTTAATTAGCTGATGAATAGGCACCTTCCGGTGCTTGAGGGGCTGGAGCCGAGGGCGAGGGTCGGGAGCCTCCCGCAGCCCAGGTTTCCCTCCCCAGGAGAGGCAGCACGGGAGCTGTTCCCTGCACGCTGACCCGAGGCCGCTGAGGGCCACTGGGCCTGACCACAGCTCCCGGCCGCCGCTCAGCCAGTTCAGCGGGGCTGGGGCAGCCGCGGACGAGCTGTCCTGGCTCGGGCGCGTCGCCGCCGCCGAGAGCCGCTGGTGTCTGGGGAGGAAAGGACGGACTCTTCCCGCCTGCTGCGGCGACGGCCGGCACCGCCTTCCAACCGGCGAAGGTAGCCAATACCGCCTCCTGCCAACGGGGGCCGGCGGGGAGGGGCTGTCTCTGTGCCGCTCTGGCCCCGCCCGGTGGCGGGGTGGCGCAGCCTGGCGGGGCGTCGGCGCACGGCGGCCATGGAACAGCCGAGGTCGCCGTGGGTGAGTGGCGGACTCCGGCGGAAGGGGGGCGACCACCCAGCGGGACCGGTTTCTGCCCTTGCCTCTGGGGGCGGTCTCAGACTATGCCGGCGGGACGCGGCAGCCCCCCGGTCGTTCTCTGGGGCCCCGCTGGCTCCCGGGGCTGAGGGCCCGGGCAGAGTAGAGCAGCGGGAGGGGTTGGCGGTGCCGAGTGGGCTTCATGGAGCAGAGCATGGGCTGGGTGGGAGCCGTGGGTTCGCAGAGTGCTGGTGATTCGGCACCTTGCTAAGGTGCTGAGCATGAGCCCCGGGCGGGAGATGGAGTACTATGCGGCCAGAGGCCGGTCCCTGCGGGAGCTGGTCACTGCTGTAGGGGTCTGGGACAAGGCTGAGCCCCTCTGGCTCTACGGCTTGTCCCTGGTCTTGTAGGGGGAGAGAGAGATGTTGGGCACAGTGAGGCTTTTGGCATCCTCGGGACGGGCAGCATGCGAGCTCGGCTTCCCTGGGGTCTTTCCAAGCTGCTCCTTGCCGAGACACCCAGAGAGTGAAGGCAGGAGGCGTCAGGGAGGCCCACAGACCACCTGCCTTGTCTCCCTTCCCCTGGCAGTGGTGTCCACCTCTGTCTTCATTGTGGCCATCCTCAACGTGCTGCTGCTCCTGTACCACCGGGACCCCACGTGCTGCCAGTTCCTCTGCTCCTGCCGCTTCTTTCGGACTCCGAGCCAGTTTGTGAGTGTCCTCCCTCTCCCCCTCCTGCCCCTGAGTCCCCGGCTGCCTCCGAGTTCTGGGGTTTGCAGGCTGCATTGCTGGGCTCCCCTACTGCAGCCTGGCTGGGCTTGCTGATGAACATGGGACCTCTGACCAGAGCTGAGCTCTGCCTCCTCCTTGCTCCCACTCTACTCCAGAGATCATTCACTCAACCCCACCTGGCTGTGCCTCTGGGGGTAATGTCTCCAAGACCCAACAGTCACAGCTTCTCGAGCTCCCCGTGCAGCTCGTGAAGGGTGTTCTCCCCCATTGCAGTTGTATGTGGGGTCAGGCTCCGCTCTACAAGCAAGGGCCCCAGTAAGGAAAAGAGCTGAAATCTCAGGGCAGAGGCAGACAGAGACACTCACTGGTGCACATATCCCCAGCAGCTGGCTCTCTTGTACACAGCTCCTGGGCACAGAGCAGTAAGACACAAAGCCCTTTTTCTTGCATCTGCAATTTCCTGTGGTTGGCTTTCAACTGGCGAAGCTGGTGATGGAAAAAGAGCAGCGTGTTCAGCCAGCCCTGCCTTAATGTTGGTGGCTGCCTAGGGAAAGCTCAGCCTCCAAACCTGCAGGGATGGCTGAAGCCCTGATGGAGGGTTGCAGGTACCACTCCAGAGTCCCCGGGAGATGGAGGGAGAGGCACCCTTGGCTTGCAGAGGATGGAGAGACTTGTTCCATGAGAGGCATATCTAACAGTCCAGCACCAGCTGGGAACTCCCAAGCAGAAACTATAGTGGGAATGGGCTGCGCTGCTGGCGTCCCCTGCCTGCTCTGCTGCCTCTACTCCTTTTTCCCTTTTCCTCTCCGTTGCCTGTCCATGTCACACATAGGAGAGAGGGCGCAAACACTCTGCTCTTTGCCCTGCATAGCTGCTTGCCAGGGCAGCGTGGGATGCACTATGAGCTGCAGAGCCTTCACGGTGGTTGGACCTGCCTCTCAGGTGGATGGATGAAAAGGAGAAGGCAGCTATGTGGAGAAATGGATGTGGATGCAAAGAAGTATATAGGGAAGGGAAATGTAAACAGGGTGTATTTTTATTAGAAAAAGCAAAGCAGTTTGTAGTGGTGTGAGGCAGCTTTCAAGGAGGTGCAATTGCACTTGTTTTGCTAATCATTTATCAAAACAAACAGTTGTGCCTCCAGCCAGCCTGGTTTCCTTCTGTAATAGTGCACAAATGGTTCCTTGGTTGGTTCTTACCAATCTCTCACTTGTAGTCCTCTGCGGATCCCTGATTGCTCTAGGGGTCTCTGGGCTGTTTTCTACTGGCAGAAATAGAGCTTTTCTGAGACCAAGGAACAGCCCACCTGGCTCTGGCTCAAGCAGCTGCTCTGTGCAAGAAGGATCTCTGCTCACTGTTGCTTAACACCTTGATGAGGAATCGAGTTTAACTGGAGTGAGACTGCTTAGGAAGAGGACAGCTATTGCTCTGCAGATTTGCTTGCTACATTATCCTGAAATGACTACCTTGGTAGATAAGAGTTTACAAATTCTGTAACCCTGAGCATGTGATGTAGCTCTTATGCACAACTACCAGAATAGTTGCCTTGGTTATCTGCCCTCCCCTCCCCAAGAGAGATGGTTGTGCTGAGTCTGAATGAAACCCTGCCCTTGGTCCAGGCTGCCATCACTAGGCTTCTGCCCCCAGGCTGTGCTGCATAGCAGTGTCAGCTAGTTCAGACGCTTAGAGCAGACCCTGTGCTGCCTAGTGAGGATGCGTCTGAGGTGTCAGCATGGGTAAACAGGCAGGCAGAGGTTGGCTGTCAGTGGCAAGAGCTGCATGAACCAAGTGGACAGAGGTAGCAGTGCTCCCCCTGCCTAGAGTCCTGTTTCTCAGGCTGTCCTGTGTGAGCTGGATGAGCCCACTCTTGCTGGGTGTGATGTGAGGGATTTCAGTTTTGCTTGTGTCCACCTCTGTCAACCCTTGTTACAGGACTGCCCACCACCCTACTTCAGCAGCAGCCAGCGGCTGGTGGTTCGCCATTGTAGAGCATCACAGCTCTGGGGGCTCCAGGGGTTGTGTCACCTGCTGTATGCAAATACCACACACTGCAACGAACCATGTGACTGGATACGCAAGCTGGGAAAGGATGAAGTGTGGACAAAATAGCTGTTGGTCTCCATGAAGAGCAAAAAGCTGAAGTTGGATGTGTGTGGCTGGCCCTCTACCCAGTTGTTTTCTGCAGAGCAGACAATCTGAAAAGCATCAGCACTAGTATCCTTACCCCACCCATTTTGATAACCTGTTTTCTACAGCAGAGCAAATGTTTCAAGTAGTTTACAAGCCTGCAGATTAAATGAGATCTGTCTGGCCACAGTGCTTTTGGGCTCCTTTCTTTCAAGCAACATAAGCTCAAAAAAATGTCACGGAATTACTCAGAGAAGACAAAAGGGTAGGTCTTCTTGATTACGGCTTTGATATGCCTCCTGCTGCTGAGCCTCAAATACCACCCCAGGCCTGTGTATCTTACCAGGCACTTTAAAATTAGTAATGAATTAGCTTTACAAGTGTGAACTTGCCTCACGTGGCTAGTAAATGGAAGACTTTCAGGTATCTGAGTTGATCAATGAGGCAAGTTAGATAGAAGGAAAAAATTCCTGGGATGTAGCATTAGGTGTAAGTGAAAAATTATCTGTCCTCTTCTGCAGTATTTTGAATTATGAATCAAATACAACAGTAACATCTAAAAATGAGTAAAAATAGATAAGGAATTATTAGTGGGACAAATACATAAGAGTGTGCTTATAGAGGGAACCTATTCAGTGGCACAATGGAAGAGGTTTTCCGGACGAAGGCAGTTTCAGATACTACACGAACATACATAACACATTCTGTGAATAGCCAAGACCTTCAGCAGCCCCACAGCATTTATTACACACTCTTACAAATGCCAGCAGGTGATCTCAAAACACGTCCTTTAGGAGCAAGAAAACAAAGTCCTAAACTGGTATCTTCAGAGCTAGAATACTCCTGTTCTTGGATACCACTCCAGCTGGAGTGGTCTCTCCCAGCAGCTCCTTCCCATCTGTCCCCACATGACACAGGAGGCTTAGAGCATGGTGACCAGTTTAAAGCTTCCCACTTCTGTGGTAGGGATAATATTGATAAAGGTTTTATAAAGAATTGCTCCTTTGGGTAGCCGACAGATCGCTTCCCTGCTCTCACTGCTGCGGGGTGGAGGTACATAGACCTCTTTGGTGTATCTCACGATCCCATCCTCCAGGGCATAGAGTGTCTTGTTACGCCCCATCCCCACCTAGAAGAGGATGAGCAGTGTTAGAAAGGAAGAGTTGGAGGTCCACCACTAAAGCAGATCTGATCACTGGTCTGCCTCATTTGATAGCCTGGCTTCAACAACATCTGTTGCTTTGTACTTTTAAGATAAAAGAAACCCACACTACCTCCTTCCAGCAATCGGTATGCAGTGGTGCCTGTTGCAAGGGAGGAGATACTGATTTGACCCTGAAGCACAAGCACTCAAGTTAGAAGTGTTCTGGGATATCCTTAACTTTCTGACCTTTCCTGAGTCATGTGGGCAGAAGTGTGACTCTAACCAGGCCAGATATATACCAGGTCAGGTAATGAACCCCAATTTCAGATTACGTAGAATACAGGAAAGTGCACTGAAAACAAGCTTCACTGAGTGAAGACATCAAGTACAGGACTCAGTTTTGGGCTGCGGTTCGGAGAACCAAGGAAGAGAGAAAACAACTTACGTGAGCCCCTGGATGCCAGCGTATCAACCGCTGCGTAGCCAAAATGTTGCCTGCATGCACAAATTCACCTGCAACAGAGTGACGGTCAGACTGCATAGAAATGAAGCTCCCTAGTGCCCTAGCAGAACACATGGTTCCAGGGCTTAACAAAACTCAGCTTTATGTAGGAATTTGTAAGGAAACACTACTTCAAATGCTAAAAAGCATCTAGCAAAAAATGCTGCTGAGGGGTATACAATGGCAAAAAGCAATTCTAGTATTCTA
This sequence comes from Galbula dea, assembly GCA_013399015.1. Lineage (NCBI taxonomy): Eukaryota > Metazoa > Chordata > Aves > Piciformes > Galbulidae > Galbula > Galbula dea. Next base: position 117,119 of record VWZX01000198.1, on the reverse strand, counting down.
AAAGATTCCTTCTAGGGTACAAGGCATTTTGTGGTTGCTGCAAACATTTGTTTTACTACCTTTTATATCAGTATGATTCTATCAGCAAAACTAATAATTATTAAGCACTTGGCTGCAAGAATCTGTACTTCGGCTTCTGCTAAGCCTCATAATTCCCCCCTTTGTAAACATAAAAAATACCCAGCTTTCCAGCTCAGCACAGGAGAAAGTGCACTTCAGTTATTAGGTGTCTCATTGTACCCTCCTCCCAGAACTCCAGTGAAGCAAAATCAGAATCAAAGTATGTTTTCTGTAGGGAATTTTGCCTGGCTGCTTGTGGGCCCTTTGGGAGGGAGACTGCCTCACCCAAGGTTTCACTGAACGTCCACTTCTGTTTCTCTTGCAATCATTCCCTGGCCACCTCCTACTGAAATGCTCAACAACTGACATCCAAACCATGAAGGAAGCTGTGAAGAACCCAAAGAAATGCAAATTAAAACTCAGACCTACCTTCTACTTTTTTGAATCCATAGCGCTTCCCAGGGCTGCGGCCACCTAAATTTTTTGAGCTGCCCCCAGTTTTCTTAGAAGCACATCTGACGGTGACCAGGCTTATTTGGGGAGCAGTTAGAACTGGGTTGGGAATGAGAAAAACAAAAATGTCAGCTGAAAAAAACGAATCCACATGCTTTCTTTTTTCAGATTTAAAGAATGTCACTTAAGACAGGCTTTAAAACTAAAGACAAAATAAAGCTGTGAGGGGAAAAAAATCTGCTTCCAAGATAAAACCCACTAAGACCACCATGACCTAAGTCCCCTACAAAGAGGCCACATCTCAAGTGCTGCTACTGCCCAAGGATGAATAAAACTCTTGGCAACGATGTTAAAGGACACACGTAAAGTACTGTTTAAGTGAAGCCTTGTAAAACAAGGTACACACATTACTGGTTGCTGTGGATTTGCCTTATATTGCTTTGCAAAAACACAGGTTGTGATATCTCTTTCAGGTTCCCCATCAATTGAATAGCATTTACGTACACAGTAATATTTTGAAATGTTCCAAATTAGAAGACTTCACAACAATATATAAGCATGTAATTATTGCTATCCGGAACATAATAACTGAGGGAAAATAAATAATAATTAGTTGTTACAGACCCTGATTTTCTCTGGAACACAAAATATTGTTCATACCACAAAATTCTTCCTTAAAGAAACAAACAAGAAAAGCTGACAGAAAATACACTGGTTTTCTTAGCAAGAAAACTAACCCTCTCATGAAGTTCTCTCTGTTAAAAATTATTGAGATATAATTGGTTCTTCTTAAAAATCTCTTCAGTATCTCCTTTAATGCATTTAGCAGGGAAATCCAATTTTTCTGAATCTCTCTATTTAGCCTCTTAAGCAGTAGGTTAGTACAGAAGAGTCATCATAACATTCTTGCTTCTTTAACCTGAGTAAAACCACTGGATTCATTTAATATTAATTAAATTACCAAAGATACCTAATGAGCTAGAAATATTGTTGAGAAATGGGTAAGTGCTCTACAAAGAGCCATTAATTTCAGGAGTTTACTTGTTCAGTGAAAGAAAGGCTCTGCGACTTGACAAACTACAGGGAAATAAGCAAAGATGAAGAGTTACAGTTTCATATATGCAAATTCTAGAAAGTTATAGTCCAATTAATTTTTAGTAAAAAACACCCTCCAACAGGCTGATTTCAAGGTTACATTTTGTGTTATATGAAAGAAGACTGCTAACGAAAAGGTGAATCTCAAAGCATTGTATGTGAAGAAAACGAGTTATGTAGAGAAGACTCAGAGAGTTTGTAACACGATTATGAAGACATGCTGGATGTCCAGAGGAAAACTTCACAATTCTGATGCCCCACCAAAGAAACCATGAGAATGTTTCTACCTATAACACTTTCAGATTATATAAAAGGGGGGGAAGATTTTTAAGATCTCCTGACTATTGCACTGCACAAGGATAACAGCACCCCTTGCAGTTTTATCTTTACCGGGCGCACATGAATACTGTTTCTCCAAAGATGATTTTTTTCACCATAAGGGCTAGCAAGCAGCAGCACAGAGAAGCTGTGTAGCCCCCATCCCCAGAGATTTTCGAGTCCAGATGCGTAAAGACCCCAACACCTCGACCCCACCTCAGAGGTGACCCTGCTTTCAGCAGGCTGCGCTACGAACCGCCCGAGACCCCTTTCGCAAGAATAACCCCACGAAGTGGTAATACTAGGGTCTGAAACCTGCTCATATCCCCACAGCACCGCCTCAGCCGAGCAGCCGCGTAAGGTAAAGACGAAAGGATCCTCAAAATACCCCGTCACTCACACAGCCGCCTTGCCGCCGCCATGTTCCTTGGCGTCACCTCCTCTTCCGGTGGGAGGACGGAGCGCATTCGGACCAATCGTTGCCAGGCGCGCGCTGGTTTGGACCAACCGCCGCACGCAAGAGCTTCCCCTCAGCGGGCGCTGTCCTTGCTTTTTCTACAGTGGAGGGAGAGATGGCGGAAGAAAAGCTGAGGCCTGAGGAGTGTGATGAGGAGGAGCTGCCTACCTTAGCCTCCCTGCTGCACCCATTGCCGCTGACACCGTCTGGCCAATTGGACAGTCGGCCGTCCTCATCTGCTGCTCCCAAGGCTGGGAGGGCGGCAGGGGCGGTTGCGGTAGTAAGCAGTGGGAGCGAAGAGGACGAGGAGATGGAGGTCGTTCCTCTGCCTGAGAGGATCAAGAGGAGGGTTGAAGCAGCGAGAGAGGTGGCTTTTGAGTCTCTCCAACCGAGCGATGGGGATGCAGGAGGTGCTAGCTATGGCCTGTTGGCACCTGGTAGGGGAGGGCTAAAGGTAGCACTGGAGTCACATGGAGATGTGTCTGCTGGCAGCCAAAATGGCACGCACTGTGCTGAGAGGCCTTCCTTGTGTACGCTGCCAGCATCTCAGTCTGACTCTGCAGACCTGCCCAGTTGGCAACTGGTAAGTGGAGCAAGCCTAGAAACATCCTCCCATCCCAAGAAGTCAAAATGTTGTCAGAAGGAACGGGAGGCAATCTTTCAGGCTGCTTGGCAGAAAAGAAAGGAGCGAGAAGCACAGAGGAGGCAGCAGGAGCAAGAAAAAGAGAGAAAGAGAGCCTTTGCCAAGTTGCTGAAAGCTCAGCGACCAGGGGAGTGCCAGAAATACATAACGGTGGTGCTAGATGCAGGTACTTGTCCTCACAGCCTGCATCTCGTATTGACCGTTTTCTTCTCTCTGTGGAGGCCTGAGCAATGCACCAATTTCAGTTCTCTTACAGATGGATGGTGGTGGACAGATCCTTAGTGCTTTGCAGGCTGCAAATTATTCCTCTGCGGTTGGGAATCAGGCTGTTCCATGCAGCATCACCTGGAGGAGAAAAACTGTGTCATCTCAGGTATGCTAGCAAAATCTCAATGTTCTTGCCCTTTTCTTCTGTTATTTGCACTCATTAGTAATTGTAGTTAGCAACCCAAATAAACACCCTCTAATCCTCTACCTGCCAGTTCTGAGTGGGAGCAATGGTTTGGGCAAATTATAAACAGACTGTTGGTTTGACTGTTTGTTTTCTTATCTGAACAGATGGGAGGAGATGAATGGACAGAAGAACCAAATGTCCTGGTTCTGCGTTGCTTGGAGGAGTTTTTATCCATGGTTCGGAACTACAAAGAAGTGAGAGCGCTTATGGCTTCTGTGCTCTCAAACATGCCTTGCTGTAAGGGTAGTGTTTGTCATCCCTCTTCACAGCAGGAAGATTTCGATGTGGGATGGGGCCTTGGTTCCAGTAAACTAGAAATCTGGGTTTAGAAGCTATTAATGGGTCAAAACCACTAGGGTTGTATACTGCAAAGTTCTGACAAGCTTTCTTTCCTAGTTACGTTTTTTTCACAGAATTTTGAAAAGGTAATATTGTCAGATCAAGTGGGATTCTTTTTTTATTTATTTCTGCTGTAATTTTATAGTGGATCAAGTATTGCCTGCTTGCTCCTGAAGAGCTGTGTGAACAGACTTCTTTTATCTGCAGACCCAGCTGCAGAATCGGAGCCACAGGTTGATGCACTTGGCATGTGTACCTCAGAATAGTTCAATTTTTAATTCTTTTTCTTCTGTTGATCTTTGCAGGAGACACAGGGTGGTACAGACAGACAGAAGGAGACCCTACAGAGCTATGTAACTCATGTGATGGAGAAAATTCCTGGGAAAATTGTGGCACTGGCAGTAGTTGGTGTAGAAAATTATTTCAGGTTAAATTTTTTTTTCCCTCCAAATGTTTCTGTGTTGTCTCTGGCCTTGAAAAGTGTCATTGTGTTAATTTTTTCTAGCAAAGACTGGAGCATAAGAGGTTTTTCTACCCAGAACTGCTCCACTATTTGTTATGTAGAAACAGAAGCAAAGGTCCTGGCCAGTCACCACAGTGACCAATGAGGAATACTTAGGGAAGATCATGAACTCTCAGTCTTTCTTTACACTTCTTAGGTCTCTCAGATTTCAGTCAAAAAAGAGACTGCAACAGGCAGCAGTGAGTGGAAACCAAGAGGAAGAACAGGGAAAACAAAGAAAAAGAAAAGTTAAGGATTCTGGCCTAGAGATAACAAGAATGGATGTGGAAAAAGTGAGTGCCTTTAAAACAAGCATGCAGCCATCACCTCTTCTCTGCCATTGTGCTAAACTAATATTAACTGGCAGGAGACAGGCTGCTCCTAAATACTTCAGTGCCTTAAATGAACTGTTCCCAGAATGGTGAGAGAGTCGACATTCTTATCGTTTAGCAGGATGTTATGACCCTTTTTTGTTTCAGACTGACTGTAGTTTGATGTGAGAAAATTAAGTGTTCCATTTGTTGTTTCCAATTATGTTTACAGGCCTTGGTGGATCTGCAGTTGAGCAAACAAGTCCAGGTCAGCTTCTTTGAGAGCTGGCAGGAGCTTGGAGAATTTGCCACTATGTTCACAAAAGCTGTGGCTGAAGCACCATACAAGTGAGTAAGCAGATGAGGTTTGATCGTATCAGCTTTGGAGGGACTGCACTTTCTCAGTTTCTGGGAGGGCATAGCAGGTATGCGACTGCAATTCAGTACAGTATAATGATTTTTAAAGGAGCAGGCAACACAGAGCAGCTGCTGATGCAGCTCCTTCAGCACAGGGTTAGTTCTTGGAAACAGGTCGTGCCTGAGGAGGCGTGAGGACAGACCCTGGTTTCATGTTGGAGACTCATTTGACATGGAGCAAAGCTGTTGTTCTCAGTCTGATTTTAAGAATGAGAAGGGAATGCAAGTAGGGTTGGGTTCTTACAGCACCAGCGTTTCCTCTTTAGTGTGTAACCAAGAGAGATGTTACTGTGAATGAACCATTTAGCCACTTCCATTGATAAGGAAGGATAGATAGCTAGCTAAGAAAGCTGTCTTGTGCAGTCTCACCCAATCTTAGCATTCCTGTCACAGCAGCTGCTGTATTTTACATCTCAGCCATGAGAAGAGATAAGATGTCATTAAAAGTGACACGTAGAAGTGTTTTATTACAGTTGACAGTCAGAAAGCCATTTGCCACTTTGTATGCATAGTGGCTTGTGTCAGGATTGCTCCCAAGTACAGGGCTTTTTCTTTTAGTAGGAAATCTGGGTCTTCAACAAGGAAATTTTTAATGCATGTAGAGAAAATAGGGTTAAATTTTGAGCATTTACTTTGATGCTAATGGTGTCTATAACAGTACTCAGTGAGAAATGGCTCTGCCTCTGTGTGACAACGGTTGCAAAGACAGGAGTTTCTTCATAGCCTCATTGTCTCGTTTTCTTTCCCATCCTTTGTTCTCCCTAGGCGAGAGCAAGCAAACACAGGGTTCCCTTTCTACTTAGGGAAAGGGTGGTGTGGAGGAGTGAAGGTGGATCATTCCGGAAAAGGTCTCTTGGAAGTTTGGAAGAGGCAGATACAACAATTTAACCGGGTCAGCCTCGAGATGGCTGAGGCCATTGTGTCTGCATACCCTTCTCCTCAGCTCCTGACCCAGGTGAGGATGCCTCAGGAATACTGACTACTGTGTGCAGACAGCCAGCTAATGGAAGGAGTGGAAGAAATCATTTGGTTTGCATTAAATTTGACACAACAACTCCTCTGTATGATCCATTTAGTTAGGTAGTGAAGGAACCAATTCCTTAGCACCTGTTGCTCTGGCTTTACAGAGCAGACTGCTGAGGGGGTAGTATTGGTTCTGCATTGCCTGTAAGTTCACCAGTAAGATCTAGGGAGAGACAAGGTGAAAAATGAGCATATGCTGTGAGAGGATAGAGCAAGCACAGATGCAGAGCTTTAATTATTTTTTTGTGCAATGGATGCAAACGGAAGATACCGTTGTTCTTTGTGTTGCTTTTAGGCCTATAGTAGATGCTCCTCAGAGCAGGAGCGGGAAAACATGCTGGCTAATATCCCTGTGCTCCGCGGTGATGGTGTGACAGCTACCTCCCGGCGGGTTGGACCAGAACTCTCCCGAAGGATTTATCTGCAGATGACTTCCCATGATCCTGACCTCTACTTGGATTTCACTGGGTAGCCCTAGGGAATGAAGATTTTACTGTTCACCTAGTTCAAGTAACTCAGCTGTGTAACAGCCTGTTTCACTGTTAAATTTTCAGCTGCCTTCTCAAGTGCTTAGATAACGAATGGAGACATTGATCCTAGTTTAAAGAGTTAAAACACATTTAGACTTATGGTAGCAAAGTTTGGATAAAATTGCTGAATGGCTTTTACACAAGAAAGATGATGAATATCTATAAGAGCATGAGTTGGACATTTTGTAGTACTGATAGTTGCTTTTATTTGTCTTCCTAGAAAATAAATAGTTCTGGATAATAATCTTTCTTTCTTAATATGCTGTCTTGAATGTAGACAGGTATGTCATCTGTTGAAAGGGATACTTTCTACTGCTAGTAGTTATCTTCTCTCCACTGTGAAAAATCCTCATGCTAAACCAACATGGTGCTGCCCCCCCCAGGCACCTGCTTTAGGGAGGTGGAAGAACTTTACCTTACAAAATGGAATCTCAGTTTTCAGCTGTGGCAGATGAGAAAGTGAGATTAATTTTCAGATATAAATTTAACTACCCTGATTCAGTCTTCTGACAGCTTAATCTATACAGGGTCTTGAAAACTGATTAGATGTGCTGAAATTATGAGTCTAGCTAGTTGGTAGAAAAAGTTTTCTTTTAATTCGATTGGGGAACATGCTCGCCTGTCCACAAAGTCCAGTAAAGTTTGTGCACACACAAGGACAGTGAAGTCCTTCATGACAAGGAGCACTTACCGACATGAGAGTGAATTAACTTGCATCCAATGTGTGGCAGTTACCCTTTGGAGCCATGCTGCCTCGAATGAAAACACCCACCGCCCACGATGATCACTTCAGGCATTTGGCAGGAGCCTTTGCCTGGCCAGTGCACGCTTCTGACCCAGACTGATCAGTCTGATTAGCCTGACATCTGCGAACTTAAGCAGCAGTCTCCTGGATGGCAAAGCAGCAGACTAAATGTCTGCAGAGAAGAAATGTCACTTGAATGTTGTTTGCCATGTTTTGGAATGTTTCTGGATAGTAAACAAGGACCTTTTGAAGAAGGCAACAAATTAAGATGCAAAAATCAAAGCTTGAAACTGTTTCAAGGAAGCTTAGAAAACATATATGCTGGTGAGCCAGAGACAGGCAGCCATTCCTGCCTTTTATCTGACCTTCATGGTGCTGCTTTTTGGTGTGTGGTACACAGGGGAACCACAGTCTTACTGTTAGGTTACCAAAAGGCAAGGGCTTACTACTTCGATGATGACCTCTGTATGAAATGCTGTAGATTATTCTTTCAAGGCACTGCTCTGATCAGGGGTTAACAGGGGTCTGTAGCACAGGTATCCTCTGAAACCTGCGCTTACATTATGTATATGCTTCATTATTGTACTGCAAATCACTTCAGGATATGACAAACTCCTGTTTGGTTGGTTTGGGGTTTTTTGTAACGAAATCATACATAATTCATAGGCCTTTACACAGGTAAGTTTTCTTCTCTAGGTGCAAACAGCCAAACCTCCCAGCAGCAACCATGGCAAAGACCTTTTCTGCCTGCTAGCCTCAGCAGGTGACTTATGACAAGGCCTGAATTATAGGACTCCAACTAAAGTTGACTTATGAGTGAATCTCCCGATTACCTGAGGCCTGAGCAATAGGCCCTGAACCAAAGTTGGTCTCTGGATAAGTTTTGCAGCCAAATGTTCATAAATATGCATCATCAGTAGCAAAAAGAGGTAGCTTACATAGAATGTAACCATTAGTGAGGATAAACTGTTCTGAGAATGTATCTATATCGCAGACCAGGTAGCTAGCCTTGGGTGGGAACAGGCAAAGCCAAATAGATAGGGAAACAGCCTTGGTTCTTCCCTGAGTGCTGGCCAGGCTCCGGGTGAAACCAACAAACAAGGAGAGTAAAACCAGAAGTTCTGCCTTTTGAAGTGATGTAGGCTTGTTTATTTAATAATATAAAAGCTGAACCCTCTTACATGAACTTTAGAGCCTCACCTACAAGTGGACGCACTGCATGGGACCCTCCCAATTGCTGTGAAAGGTTCTCCAAATTCTTGCTGTAACCAGTGCTCCCCAGCGACTCCAGATCTGGATGATGCTAATATATGCAATTGGTGATGTATTTCTCTTAATCACTGTAGCTAACTCTGTATAGTAATGATTAGGTACGTTGCCTCATTTTGTTCTGTTCTTGCTGTATCATCTTACTTATCTTTTTGCTGTTTTAAATACGAGTAAAAATCAGCTCACTTCTTTTAAATTGGTGTCTGAGTCCTTTGTGCTGACCCTGTCCAGCAGCAAAACAGTGACGCTGCCACAGTGCCACATGCCACTGCTGTAGCCAGCACTCCACAAAAGGTGCTCAGCTTGCCCACTGTCTGTCTGCCCGGGGGTCTCAAGACACCACCTTTGTTGCTGCAGATGCAAAACCAGCCTGCAGATGGGCCAGAAGCCCAGAGCTGTAGCCACTTTACATTAATTTTAACCAGTCAGTGCCAGCAATCTAACACACACGCACACACAAAATAGACATCATTACATATGTACTTAAAAATAATTTTTTGCTGTTTCTAAAAGACCTGATTAAAATTAAAACTGCAATAGCAACATAAAACATCCAGCTCAGACAAATTGATTGAAAAACTGTTGTATTGAAAATTTTCAGCTCCTTTCAATAGTACATCAGCGCTCTCACTCCTGCACATGGCTGCACAGCTGTCCTATATACCTGTGATTCTGGAGTAGGCCTTAATGTATCCTTTCCATATAGCTATATCATCAAATTAGCATGAACAGAAATGAGAAGAAGGAATGGGTACATATTAAAAACCTTCCACCTCCAGGACAGAGCTACAGTTACCTAGAAAACCAAGGGCTGGGTTTTTTTTCTGTCTCCTACAGATTGGCAGCATTCTGTATCTCACCATCTAAGCAACCATCCCTTGGAGATAAAAGGGTGTTAATGAGTTTTGGTTAGTGTTGGCACATATTTTAAGTTACAAGCCAACTGTGAAATATGCACAGCAGAGATGATCTGAACAATAACTGTGTGGACCAGCAAACCAATGCTGACTGGTTAAAAGTAGTTTCAGCAGAACACAATTCCATAGGAATTCTGGCTGCGTTAGATGGTGGAGGGAGATGCCGATGAAGCAAGTGCCCGTCCAGGACAATCACTGCTGTGAGTTCTGTTGTAACATATTTTGCAGAGTTTTGTGGTTTTGCAGGGCAGCTACTATGTCCTCAAAGAGGGTGTTGACACTGACACACAGAGGTTGATGTCGCAGCTCCGTTAGCTTGCAGGCAGCCAGGGTGCAGAGGAAACACAGCAGCATGAAGAGCAGGACCTGCAGCACTGACTTTGACCAGGACTGCCTGTGCCGGGGAGGCTGAGGAGGACAAGAACTGGAGGTGGACTCTGTAAACAGAACAATGACAAGACAGAGGACGTGAGGAGTTAATCAAGTATCTTTTAACAGCCTATATTCAGAAACAGGCTCATCAGGCAAGATAACTTAGCCTGTGCTGCAGTTGTCCTTTGTCAGTGCAGGATCTAATTGTTTAGGATGAAAAGTTTCAGATTTAGTTTCATGGGCAGCAGTGAAGAGGGTGTAATAGTCCAGTATTCAAAAATAAATGAATGGAGGGATGTTCTCCTTGGGAACAGCTAAAGAACCTTCTGACTCTTGGGAGCTCAGCAATTCATGAGGAAGGCAGATAAAGGGGAAAGGGCAGAGCAGTAGAACTTATTAGAAGTCCTACAAGTTCCCTGCACCTCCCAACATCTCCCAGTACTTGTGCTGCACAAAAGTATATCTGGCAGCATCAAAATATGATTAAGATTAAATCTGATGCAATCCCACCCAAAATTGATACTACTTACTTCGGGTCCGCATGGTTTCTTTTTTAGTTTTCTTCTCCATCTCCTGTTTGGCAGCTTTCTGAGCATCATACTCCCGTCTTCTGCGTTCCTTCTCTTCTGCTTTCTCACGCTTCCTCAGTTCCCTCTCTTGAGCCTCCTTTGCTCGCTGTTCTGCTTCACGCTTCTTCTCCATTTCTGGAGATTACAGAGGATAAAACTTCCTCTTAAAGGGTTGTTGCCCGATTATCTATTCCCAACTGGAATAAGGAAATCAATCAAATAACTATCTTTTTTTGTTGTTTTTGTTTTAATATTACATACCTTGTCCTTTGCTCCTTCAGAATTAGGCTTCCCTGAAAATAAATCCTGTGCCCTTCTTTCATATTTTTTATAAGTAACCTATTGTGCATTCCATCTAGAGACCTACCTATTATTCAGGCAAGAAATCGCATAGTTATCCCCCACTATCTTTCTCCCTCCAGCCCTTCTGCCCTTCTACTCCCCGAGTCCAACATTTTCATAGATACAAGCATTTGTTAGATGGCAATCAGTATGTCCGAGTGTGTAAGACGGACCAAGAACACTACTCAGAAGACTGACCATGATGGCTCTTTGTGCTTACCTCGCTCTGCTTGGAGCTTCCGTTGCCGCTGTCGGTCCTGCTCAGACTGGATTGCTTTCATGTGCTGCAGTACCTTCAAGGTCCAAGAAAACAACCTGAGGGCTCAGCAGAAGACTCACTGCACAGTCAGTTCAAAACAGAATGGCTGGAGGATAGCTGGGGACAGTCAGACTGGGTCTGACCACCCACCCTGACCTAACCCCTACAGGTACAACTCTAAAGGGAAACAGAGCTCATACCTTCCCATGTGAATCTTTGCAGTTAAGAAACAAGCTTTTCCATTAAAAATAAACATGGCAAACAGGTGCTAGCCGATACAGAGGATCACAGAACACTCGTATTGATGTGAGCCTATAGTTTGCCAGAACTTCTTCACAGATTTTTGTACTCTGAAATACGAGCCTAAACATGGATTATTTTGTCTGATTATGCTTCCACGTTCGTGGCAACCAGCATTTAGTCCTCTCTTAACTCCACTAATGGAACAGAATCCTACTCAGCCCAGTATTTGTTCTCTCCAGGCAACCAAGCAGTGAAATCAGCGCAGTAAGCCCTCACCTCACTGGCAGAAGAAACTTCGAAGTGCTGCAGCAGCTGCCTAGCTTGCTAAGCAAAAAAGAGGAAGAATACTGCTGACAAAACCAAGTAAGGAAAAAAAGCATAAAAGCAGACTCATTACCTTGACAGCAGCTTGTTTACACTGCTTCTCATCCAGACAGTCTCCTGCTACTTTAGCCAGGGTGGGATCCAGGGGATTGTCCTTCAGATCCAGCCACTTCAGGTTCTGCAGAAAGGACCAATAAAGGGGAGGCTGTAAAAGCACAGTAGTCTTGTGATAATTTAAGAGATCCCAAGCAGGAACAAAGAACTATTTAGTTTTCACGTGAATGAGAACAGGTATGGAAGACAGAAAAAGCAGAGAGCTTGAGCAGAGACTTTCAGTAGATGCAAGATCATTTTCGCTGAACTGCTGTGCACAGCCAGCAAGAATTTTGGAATGGGTAGTCAGCAGGATGAATGCTTTACCAGAGAAATCAACTTGAGAAGGATCATAAGACCCTGGGCATCCCAAAGCTTTACATAACTGCCCAGCAAACAGTTTTACCTTGAGCTGTGCAAAGCTGACTGGCAGGGTGACTAAACGGTTGTTCAGAAGGTCCAGATGCTGCAGATTGACCAGGCGGCCAAAGTCCAAGGGCAGCTGTTGAAGCCGATTTTTACTCAAATCCAGTTTTACCAGATGCATCAAACTGCAAAAGTCAGACTAAAACACAGACACAAACAACACCCAGAAAAAAACTGTCAGCACCTTTACGGATGAACCTCAGCAGGGAGTATGTGGAAATAGCCTGCACTTTACATAAGCCACAAATCCTTAACTTACAACAAAACTGTGATAGAGGAAAATCCTTCGCCTCAAAAGATGGATGTGGAAAACAGTGGGACAGGTAAGACAGACAGACCGACAAGGTTATGTGTTGCAATACAACAGAAACAAACCCGTGGGCTCACTGATGATGAAATAAGTATGTATTAACATGGGATCCTCTGGCAGGAAAACACTGCAATCTTCATGCAGTGCAACGTGCCTCAGCCAAAACCACAACCAATGCTGACCCACCACTGACAGCTGAGCCATTCTGCCGCCCCAGGATGAGGAAAGGGCCAGTTACAGACCTCACAGTGAACCTTTACTGAAGCACTGGTTATTTTTTTAAAGTATCTCCTAGCAGTTTCATCCCCACAAAGGCCTTTTTGTACCTTACCGGCAAGGAAATGAGGTTGTTACAGGACAAATCCAATATAGTAGCTTTTGGAAGAGCAGCCTGAAAGAGAAATAAAGCACTAAATCAACCCAAGATACACCTGGATCCTTCCGACACCTCCTGGTTTTCCTTCAGCCTCTGCGGTTTCTCCCGCATCAGCCTGCCAGTCCCTCTGCGGCTGCCTCCAAGGGCATGTCGTATCTTGATTGATTTCTGGGTCTAAAGGCCGTACTTATAGATGTAAAATAACTGTGAGCAGCAAGAGCTGCTCCCCCAACACGACACGAAACCTTCCTCTCTTCAGCTTCAGATATCCACAGGCTAGGTCACTAACATCCCCAGCACACTTTGTCCCCTGCGCAGCTCCTTCACAAGGACTCAGCCGGCCCCCGGGGCTAAGCCCCGTCCACGCCGGGCGGCCCGCGGGCCGGACACTCACCAACTCCCGGACCGGCACCTCGTTGAGGTCGCAGAGGCTTAGGTCCAGTTCGTTACCGTCCAGCTTATCCTTCAAGTTCAGCCCCTTCCCACCGCCCCGCGACATAGTTCTCTCGGTCCTCCAAGAGCCCAGAAGAAGCGGGTGCGGCCCAACTCCCTTCAGCCCCACCACTCACTTCCGCCTCCACGTCTGCTCGGCGACGGCCAGCCGCGGGGTCGTGTGCACCCCCTGCTGGTCCGGAGCACCCTTCACGCTAAGGGGAAGAGATTAGAACGGAGACTCGCTCGGGACACCGGCACCGCTTCGGGACACCGCTGACAGACCCAGCCAGCCATTCCACCGCCCCCTGGCCCCACGACAGGCTGTCAGTAGTTCAGTATCTTGGCTGTGGTCTTCTGCGTGAACCGGCCCCGCGAAGAGAAGGAGATGTCCCAGCCGGGGCCCACGGAGGGTGAGGTTTACATCCAGTCATGGACTGTTAACGTCACAAACTTCCCTGACAAAAGTCAACCGTTTAACGACTTAATAGTACCAACACGAACACAGCAACGGAGTAATCTGTACCTCGTATTACAACAGCATATGCTGTGGCTTCAGTTTCTTTGCAAGCTCCGGTATCAATGGTGAATTCCCTTTCGGTGGGCTCTTACACCAACATTTCTCTCTTCACCTGGAGGAACTTGCAGTGAATGTTCCCCCTTTGACTCAAAGGCTCCAGTACTGAGGAGCAGAGCACTATCTTGTCTCAACTGACCTACTGTGGAGAAAGTCAGTCAAAGGGAAAACAGCCTTGAGCAGAGCCCAATTATTATTACCCATTAATGGGATTATGGTGAGAACTAACCTTGAATTTCCTGACGCCTGTGCAAATCATGATGTACAGGACCTTGAAAATATGTTTTCACTACTCCAGCACATCCACTTCTTGGGTGCTTTGGTTATTTGCTAGTAGGTCAACACCTAGAGGTTTGTGTTATCTCAGCACAGAGACAACCAAGACCACAGCAGCCTTGGAGCAAAGGCACCCCAAAACAGCAAACAAGTATTTGCCACATAGAAAGCAAATCAAGCTCTGCCTGAGGCTGACATGCTATCATCCAGGAGATTATGGAAGTTTCTCTTAGCAGGTTATAGTACTCCAAAGGTAAGCTGAAGTAACAGAGCCCTCATTTGAGAAAAATAGTGCAGTAACCTCTCCCGTCCCTCAGCTTTTTACAACAAAGTTTGGAGAAGCAAGGAGGGGCCAGAGGATGACCTGCTCCAGGAACAGGTGATGAAGCCGCCTATTCACCAGATCTCCTAGCCTGGACACCAAGGAAGGCAGCCCATCACATGAGCCTCCTGTTATGCCAAGCCTTGTGACGGACTTGTGAGGTGCCACGTAGCTGCACAGACCCCTGCTCCCTTCCCCAGCCTGGGAGTGTACACCATGCACAGTTCTGCTCTGGAGGGAGGATCTGGAGGGGCTTTGGGGGGACCTAAGCGAGACCCTCTGCATCTCAGGAAAAGGTCTTTATGCAGTGTTGCAGAGACTGAAATCTGTGCTTTAGGTTTACATGAGTCCAAGAGCCATTGAGAAATGAGGGTGTACATAAGTTACAGAACCTACCTGCTTGTTTGTGATTAATTCGAAGGCAGGTTTTTAAAGCTTCATTAGAAAAAAATTATATTTTACTCAGTGTTGTATGAAGTGTAATTGGTTTGGCCAGCCTTTGCTTTTACAATCTCAAACAAATGTACCCCAATGACTAGGCTAAGGTCACATTAACTTATGCATAATTCCTGGTTTAGTGCCTAATCAGGATTCACTTGTTGGCTAATGATTGGAACATGGGAACATTTTTTATTTATTAAAGGTGAGAGGGTTTTGGATCCCAGATGATGACTCGTTTCTTTGGGGTTTTTTTGGTTGGTTGGTTGGTTCTTGTTTTGTTTTGTTTTAAGCTGAGCACACTTTGATGCTCCTAAAGTGCAAGCAAAGGTAATTGCTCTGTGCTGAACTGCTGAAAGGATAACTTCTGGCCACAGATGTCATACAACCTTACGTCAATTGAGGGGACCTTATAGCAGCCTTTCAATACCTAAAGGGGGATTACAAGATAGAAGGGGAGAGACTTTTCAGCTGGTCAGATTGCAACAGGACAAGGGGGAATGGATACAAGCTGAAGGAGGGGAGGCTTAGACTAGAAATTAGAAGGAGGTTCTTCACCCGGAGGGTGGTGAGAAACTGGAACAGGTTGCCTAGAGAGGTTGTGGTTGCCCCATCCCTGGCAGTGTTCAAGGCCAGGCTGGGTGTGGCCCTGGGCAACCTGGTCTAGTGTGTGGCATCCCTGCCCAAGGCAGGGGGGTTGGAGCTAGATGATCTTTAAGGTCCCTTCCAACCTGGGCCATTCTATGATTCTGTGATCATTTGCAGAGATGCATAAACTTACCTAGTTACTGATTTTAGTGGGACTGACACGGAAGTAGAGCTCCTGTTTGTGTCTGAAAAGGCTTCAAACCTCTGTGAGACAAACAGACCATACCACAGTGCACATTTGCACACTCTGCTAGAAGAAGGCTACAAGAACATTAGCAAGGGAGCAGGAGCAGGAACTGCTGAGGGAAGTAGGATGAACACTGTCAATCTAATCCTGATCTAAGGATCCTTGCTATGGCCATGCCACCCAGGGGCTGAAGACTGTTCCCAGGCCTTCCACAAATCTCTGGCTTGTCTCACTGGGTGTCACCTCTGCAGTTACAGCCATTCTTTTCACTTTTCGAAGACAAACTCTCCATTTCCCTACCTAAGAAACTGCTGTCACAGAAAAACCTCTTTGTGAACAATATGCACACTGGGGAAAATCCTTCCTTCTTTTCAAACCAAGTATTGAACACTGGAAGTCTGGATGCAGTCAGTATTTCACTATGCAGCTGCATTACGAGCACATTTATGGCTTTGCTCTCTTGAGATTCACTGTTCTGAGGGCAATATTCATGCTCTTGCTCATAAGCACCATTATGCTCAATGTCGTATCTGTGGCCCTGTGTCCAGACATACTGAACTCAAGCATGCCTCAGACAGAGCTGCAAAACAGAAGCCAGTGAGCATGCAGCAGGCCAGTGGCTGAGTCTTTGTTTGAGGCCAGCACTGAGAGCATTCTTTGTTTAATGCCTGTATGGTATTTGAAAGACATAAATCACCTGGACTCAAATATACTCAAATATATACTCCAGCCCTTTCATGAGGATTAATTAGCTTTTATCCATTACCACAGGCAACACCCAGAAAGGCTGTTGGTCATTTTAGGCGTGTGTCACCTCTTATTCTTCAGCATCAGAAAAGCAATGCTGCTTCTGTGACAAGGTGCTCAGCAGAGCTCAGCACTGCAGCTCAGCTCCTCTCTTGCGTACCTGTCCACGGCTCTGCCTTTAGGTGAGGTGTCACAGCCTGCTGGCTCTGGGGCAGTTCTGCTGTTCCTTGCTGGTCTCTCTTCCTCCTGTAGCAGGGTTGCGACAGCCAGGGAGTTCATGAAGCTCTTAGTGAGGTAGTAACTCGTTAAGTGGACAGGGCTAGAAATCAATTAGTGACTGCAGGGTTCAGGCACCAGCAATACAGATGCAGAAGTGGTGTTGATTTTGTCTTGCACTAAAGTCCACCTCAGCTGGGTTCTGGGGCTCATTTCGGGTGTGTGGAAAGGCCAGGGTTGGGGGTAGCAGCTGTTGGGGTTAGGTAGAAAGAAGCAGATGGGGCAGTCTGGAAAAAGAGAGATAACAGGGAAGGATATGGGGATGGAGGTGCAGTGCGTGAGGTTGGGAAAGAGCTGGCAGAGGATGAGCCAGGTGATCTGCGGGACGCTGTGCTGCTGGCCGTGTGCCGGGCGGGAGGGTCCCCTGCTCTGCTTGTTCTCAGTCCCTAGCCTTGCACCCCTTCCAACCCCTCTGCTGCTGCTAGCCCCCGCGGCCGGGCAAGGCGGATGCTTTCGCTGCTCCCCGGGGCCAAGGGGAGCCACAGCCCCCCGAGGCGGGGCGACAGCGGTTCACGGCCGGGTCGGGCCGCACTGCGCACCGCCCCGCCATACCGAGAGGCGGAAGCGACTGGGCCGGGTTCCTGGATCCTGAGGTTGCTGCAGGCATGGCCGCGGCGCGGCTGGTAGCGCTGCCCCGTTGCGGGCTGCTCCTTCTGAGCCGGGCGGACGTGCGGCGGGGCTCCCCTCCGGGCAGGTACGGGCCGGGCCTGGGGAGAGGGGTCTGTGGGGGAGGGAGTGTGTGGGGACGGGGAATGGGTGGCTCTAGGGGCCAGGGGACCGTGGATAAGAGGAGATGGGGGACTGTAGGGAATGGAGGCCTGTGGAGCTATAGGGGACAAGAGACTGTGAGTGAGAGGGGATGAGGGACCATAGGGGATGGAGGGTTGTAGGGGCAAAAGGTAAGGGGGTTGTGGGGCACAGAGGCCGGAGGTACAGGGATGGGGACCCTAGGCGATGGAGACCTTGTGTGGTGGGGGTCAGGGACTATTGGGCAGATGCAGAGCGATGTGACTCTCCAGCCAGAAGGGTGGTTGCATGAAGGGAAGGCAGGTTCAGCTGCAGGTTTTGCTCTTAGTGTGTTTCCCTGTCCCTTGGCTCTCCTAAAACCTCTCCAAAATGGCAGAAGACAGGCTACATCCCCTGGGTATGTGACCTCCTCCTTCCCCCTGTCTAGAGGGGACCAGGGCCAGGGATGAGCCCCACACAGCGTAAGGAGGAATGTGAACGTGTGCCCAGACCTGAACTTTCTTTGTGCAGCATCTCTATCCTGATTGCAGTAACGTGAAGTGTATCAAACAGCTTATCCATCCTCCTTCAGCACCCACACTTACATGATTCACTGCACAGTGTCCCTGTCCTCCTGTAGTGCAGCAGGGTTTTGGAGGGCACTGAGGTGCTATCAGGTCCAGTCATGGTGGAGCTCTGGGCTTCAGGGAGGTCAGGTCAGTTTCTTGCCTTGTTTTTTATCAGTGCTGCCTCTTGGTGCAAGTTCATGGGAAAGAACAGCAGCAGGAAAGCAACTGGCTTTGTGAAAGTCTTCGAAGGATTAGCTGATATTCAGAGCCTAATACTTACTGGGAATTACAATTTCAGGGTGTGGTTCCCCAAGAACTGTGGGGAGCAGCCCTTCTTTTTCTGCATGCAGGGTCCAGGTGTTTGTTTTCAGCTGGATCGAGATTAGGAATGAGTGGCTGAATCCTCTGTATGTGGCTGGGGCCAAGATTGCTGTCTCAGTCTATTCTTAGGAAATGGGATTGGAAAGGAAGCATGACAAAGTTCACTGCACTTTGGACTCCAGCCCGGAAGTCAAACTGAGGGGCAGGAACACTAAGCCTTTGGAGAAAAAGAGGACATATTTAGAGGAGCAGCCTCATTATAATAAAATTATTTAAAAGTTTATTTAAGTTGTTAAGCAGTATTTATCCTTTTGGCAGCAAGAGTGCAGAGGGGAGAGAGGCACCATGGAAGATGTAACCAAAAAGTCTGCTGTGGTTGGAGTCTGAAAGCTCTGGGCACTCGAACCTTCCTCAAACAAAACCAATCAAACAAAAAGTAACCAGAACCTAGTTCACTCTTTAGTCAGTGGAGTTGGTTTAAAGCGTAAAGAAGAGGTAAGGACAGAGCAGGGTTAATTTTTTAACTTCACCAGCCTTTTATTGCAGTTGTGTAATGTAAAAGACCCAAAAGCTCTCGTTTGGGGGAGAAAGCTCATGGTAGATTTCCATGAACGAAGGAACTGACTGGGGAGTCTGTGAATGTCTCCAAGTATGAGCTCTGCAGCCAGGTGGTTCCCAAGCCCTTCGAGGGCAGGGCCTTTCATCCACCTGCAGAGGGAATGTCACCACAGGTGTCGGGTCAATGTCCGTCACAAAGCATGAGTTTCCTTCTGTGCAGCTCATCGTAGGGCAAAGGAGGTTATGCTAATGCCTCTGCCTCATGCTTATCTCTTGTCCTTTTTGATAATTTCTAGAGAGTGATGAAGAGTTAAAGGTAAAAACTGAAGTTGGTTATCTTATATTGACAACTACAAGATCTTAGTTTGGGTTACTCAGGGATAAATGCAAATTGCTCCTATGATTAGTCGAGAGTGCTTGCTTCACTCAGATTGTTTCTGCTTGCTGTCATCAGGCAGGATTGTTTTCTGGGTATGCCAGTGTTTGGCTGCTTGCCTGCCTTTTGCCTGAGATGGGGATGCATTTTGTCTGAGTCTCTAAAATTTCTCCATTCAGTTGTGCTGCTGAACTCCAAAGGTTACAGAGTTTTGCAGGAGCATATGAGTGTAGGGTTTTTGGAGGAAAATGGATGTATAGTGGACATACTGTGAGCAATCCTGGACATTGTCTGACAGGATTCGGTTCCCATGTGAAAGCATGCTGTTTGGGACACTGTTATTATGAGAAAGCATACAAACTCGGACTCTACTGTGTGAAAGTATGCTGGGAGAGCATACTCAAGGACAGCGTGTTTGTGCAGTAGCAAAACAAGGAGATTAACAGCCTTGCCACCTGCAACAACAAGAACCTGACAGGAGGAGTCAGAGGTGGAGATTGATGCCTTGTGGTCAGTAGGTCTTAGAAAATCATATGTAATGTTTAGGCGAGTGGACAATGCGTGTAACCAATTGTAATTTGAGCTATCACGTGGCACGTATGTAGAAAATGTATTTAAGTAGAGCGTGTGCTTAATAAAATCGACTTCTTGCCGTATTCATAATGAATCGAGAGCGAAGTCCGGGACTTCCGCGTCCAACATATGAGTGCTGAGGCTGGCTGTCGTGGGTTAGGGGCTGGGACAGCAGCTAACCCAGAAGACAGACACTATCTCTCTCTTCCCCCCTTCCCCCCCACGGCGGGAAAGGGGCAGAGGGTGAGAGAAAGCGGCAAAGAAAGAAAAAAAAAAACCAAAACCCAAAACAGCAAACTTGCGGATTGGAAGTTACAACTAAAGCTACTTTAATGACAATAATAACAAAGTTAGATGAAATATATATAAAGATATACAAAACCAAAACTGCATCACCACCGAGGCTCCGGCAAGCTCTGGCAGGCAGGAAAGGGAGAAAAAACCGCCACGTCCTGGGCGCGCGTCTTCCCCCCGTCCGCACCAGCCAGCACACCCCCGACCGGCGCTGCCTCCCCTCCCCTCGGCGCAGGGTCCTAAGGCCCGCCCGCAGGGTCCTTAGGTGTTCTCTTCAGTGCCTGACGCAGGGCGATCCAGTAAAGGGAGCGGCCCCTCATCTACATCGAACACGCTGTAAATGGGACGGAATACTCCAAAAAATAAAATCACTGAACAGAAATAGTTCTGTTCTAACTCAAACTAAGACACTGGCTCATCTGCACGCACCACAGCTTGTCTTGCTGCTGAAATGTGTTGCTAACAGAAGGAGTGTGCTCTCCGAGAGTAGTGTTTAACAGTGTACGCTGAGACCCAAGAGCATGCAGAGTTTGTAGTTGCTGTCCTCCAGCTGAGGCAGGGAAATAAGAGCTGCTGTAATATCAGACCAATAGTCATGTTTTAACTCAAGAAGTAGCAGGTGCTTCGTAGGAAGAGGTGGTGGGTGAATTTTTTGTTTTCTGTAACAAAGATGAACAAAAAGGTAATTTCTAAATCCTTTGGACCCTTTCTTTGTAGAGATGTCTTCATACATTCTTTCAGAACAGAGATGTACACTTGCTATTGGCTATAGGCAGGAGGGAGACAGACCCTGCATTATTTGCAGTGTGATGCTGCTGGTAGTGAATGTGTCTTGTATCTGCCTGGCTTCACTTGTTCCTTACCACCCCCTCACCCCCCTCCCCAGTAATTCCAACAGCCTGCTGTGCTTTATCCCACACTATTCACTTTTGACCAGGAGACAAGTGATACAGAAACTCTGAAGTACATTCCATTGTCAGACTGGAATTCAGGGCGCTCAAAGGAGGTGACAGCTGTGAATTTTGCTGTCCTTAATGTATTTGAAGAAACCATGTGAGCAAGCACTTTGAGAGGAGTTAGTAACTCTGGATTATGAGCATGAGATATTTTAGGCCATAATTTCAAAGCTGCTGATGTTTTCATTTGAAGATGCAAATGCTTGGGACATTTGCGTGCAAGCTGTACCTGTTGTCACACTGTGAGGGGAACCAGCAGTATTTTCATAGTGTTTTGGAGTGCAGGGCTTTGTAAAGACATCTCTTACCGCTCTTTGATGCTTGTTCATCCCCGTGTTTGGGGGTAGGGAGGCAGACATAGCCATGAAAACAGGAGGTGGAACTGCCATTTGTCTCTGGCTTTGCGCTTTTTTGCATTTAGTGTGAAAGTCTGCTTCCCATGAGGTCAGCGAAACCTTTTGGCTCCTCAGGCCTGGAAAAAAAATTGAGAGAGTAATACCAGAAAGCCTGGTCTGCCAAGGGCTTTGCCAAGACATGACAATGTGAATTATAACCCTTTTCATTAGCAGTGCAGGATTGCACAAGTACATCTTGAAGGCTGACTGCAGAGGAGTCTGTTTCAGTTGAATATTCTGAATTTTGATCTAATTTTGTCACAATTTGAATTTTCTAATAATTTTAACTCCCCTCTCCAGTCTCCTTTTGTCGTGAGGTTTTTGGTTTTTGTTCTTCAATCATTCAGTAGGACGATGTCTTGAATCACATTTTTTGCCAATGAGTTCCTTGGGTGGTATCCTGAAAGGAACTGTGCAGCCTGTGAAATGCTTGTGTTTATTTGCTACCACTCCATCACAGTGTGAGCCTGCTTGGCTCCCAGTGGCTCCTGAGATGGTGCTCAGGAAAAGTGCTCTTGCATAAGCAGGTCAGCAGCTGCTTTCTGACTGCTCCAGCCCTTCTCAGGCCGTGGGAGTGAGCAGGGACCTCAGTGTGTGGGGCCTTAGCTGGCAGAGAAAAGCAGAGTGTTTAAGGCACAAGGTCCACTGAAATTGGAGTCAACTCGGCATTAGACGGATGTGAGCATGGTTGTCTACGTAGAAGATTTTTGCAAATAGCCTGTAGTTTTCCTTCTCTGCCTCTTTGAGTGGCTGTACCTGCTTGTCTGCGGCCACCCTACAGTGGAGGGACAATGGCTTCACCAGTTGCCATTTCAAACAACAAGGAGCTATGGCTTCTACTGCTTTCCCAGGAGTGTTCATCTTTCTCTTGGGTTAGAGAGAGCTTTTTCAACCTTTATTTTATATAACCTATATTTATAAAGGTTTTTCTTCTGCAGAGCTTTCTTTCATCTAGTTCATCTGTGTGCCTTGCCACGAGCTTTCAAACAATAAAAGATAGTTCAGTTTAGCACTTTTTCTCCCTTGAGTTGCCCAACAGTTCTGCTAGGAGGGACATCTGAACAAAGTCACTGGGAGTTGCACTACCTCCGTCCCCTGGAAAGCAGTGGGGGAAAGACGGTCAGGCCATTTGCTCAGTTCTCAGAACAAAACTTCACGCTCCCCCAGAAGGTAAAATCTGATTTTATGCTTCTCTCAATGCTGAACTTCACCCCATAGACAAAGCGACTTCCTGTTAGGTTTTGTTTTTGTGGGCAGGAAATCTTTTGTGGTGAATAGCACCAGGTCTGCAGAATATTGATCCCATAATGAATGGGGGGAAATTGAGTTCAGGCTGACCTGTTTTCCCTCTCTAGGCCAGGGACCTGCCTCATTTTTCACTGAATCTGCAAACACAGGGCATTTCCTCTGAGCTCTGCACTGCCAAAAGTGTCATCTAACCCTGTCCTTCCCACTCATCTTCTGCAATGGGAATGGAGGAGCTGAGAGCATGGAGGGAGGCAGGTTATGAAGTGAGGAGGGACAGAGAAAGCAAGGGACTGCCCAGGGAGGAGGGCAGCATGGTGGCATGCTGCCAGGCAGAGAGAGGGTCAGGGGCAGAGAGAGGCTCAGGGGACATGGAGAGAGAAACCAGGGCAAGAACTGCAGCACTTGGATGGTCAGGAACTGCGGTTCAAGGGGATCTTGCTCCTTTTCTGCTGATGATCGGACCTCAGTGAAAGCCATAATGATTTTAAAATTGTTTTCCGTACCGCCTTGGCAATTATCGTTGCCGCAGCTCCTGACTATATTCCCTCTCCAGCTTGGCCTCCAGCACAATGTCTCTGCTCCTCTCAAGGATCCTGTCATGACTTTCCTGCCCAACAGCTGCTTTGCTGAAACATCTCCATGCTCCTCTCCTGTCCTGTGTTTGCTGTGAACCTGCACTTCTCCCCATTCATCTCACTGGTAGCTCTTTGCTTTACTGATGCTGTCTTCACTACCATAAACTCTTTAATGTCTAGCTGGAAGAGATAGTAACGCATGTACAACCTGCTTGCTGTTGTATACACAGACCTTTATCTACAAATGCCTTGTGGTTACAGCTCAACTTTGAACTCTTCTAAGCATTTTTTTATTGTGTAGGATTTGACTCTTCTCCGCAGATCATTTTGGAGACTGATATAAAATGACAGATCTCTGACTTTGACTTTCTAAGTCATTTGCTCTTTCCAGCAGAGAGAAGGCAGTTGGAAGAATTTCCCTACAAAGTGTTTTGATTGTTTTCCTTCCAAGCTATTTGCATTTTTTAATGTTGCAGAAAGACCAAACCCAGTTGCCATCTCTCAGTAAGCTGCAGTCCATAATATGTAGAGATGTTGCAAAATGTCCAGGTATTTTTCGCCTCACGTGCCTGGTCTTCAGGGCTGGTGCAGGCTCCTTCCCTATCCATGAGCAGAGTCCTGTTTTCCAGTGGAAGGATGGAGGCTCTGCCTGTGCTGCCTGCTGGTGAGGCAGGTCCAGGGGGGTGCACTGGGGTTGCTGCATGTGCTTTCCAAGTACTTTCAGAAGTCGTCCTGATTTTAACCTGCCGAAGCAGCTGCCCATGGTTCCCACCGGTGTGGGGATGTACATTGAGTACTCCTAGTACTGTAGGCAGGCCGATAATCCTTCCAGAAGGGGAGAATTATATTGATAGGTTATATTAAAAACTTGACTATTCTTTCACAGTGCCCTGCACACAGGGAAGCCCTCTGCCTCCTCCAGGGTGACCAACAGCTACGTCCAGGGGACCTCAGACATTCCCCTTCTCACCAAAACTGTGGGCCAGTGCCTGGATGAGACCACTGAGCGGTTTCCCGAACGTGATGCCTTGGTCTTCTGCCAAGATGGTGTTCGGAAGACATTTGCTCAGTTCAAAGAGGAGGTGAGTGCCTAGTTTGCCACCTGCAGAACTGAGGTAGGTGTATAATGGCAGCAGCAGGCGTAACAGAGAAATGGAAAACAACTTCATCTCTCAGCTCAGGGCTGAGATGTGTCATGTGGATCTTCATCCTGGCTCTGAGAACAACAGTACCTCCCCAGCACACACCAATGGGCATGTGCTGCCTTTGTCCTCCTTAGAGTCTCGAGATCAAAGAAGGCAGAGTATGTACAATGCTTGCTGTGTATTCCAGAATGAACTTCCATTCTCAAAAATTATCACCCCTATCTGATGTGTTACAGGCTGAGTCATGGTGTTTTTCTCCACTGGAGCAGGCTCCAGCTCATGTATTAGTCCCTTTGCTCTGACTATCAGAGATCCTGAACATGTGGAGGTTCCTTGTCCAAACACAAAAGCAACTGAGTAAAGTCAAGAAGTTGGTCTCTGTATCATATACAAAAATGAGTGAGGGTGTATGTGGTGTATGAAGGGCACAGACCCCAATTGCTGATGGCAATCAGAATCCACTTTGTTGTTTCAGTAGCTGGAATTTATACTCTTACACAGAAAGGATAATGACCAATTATTTTCATACAGAAAGTGCACTGACCAATTAGTAACACCTTCATACACAAAGTATACTGACAAATTAGCAAGTGACACTTTCATATACAAAGGATACTGACTAATTAACAAGTAACACTTAGTAGATAAAAAGAACTACTATAAATCTAATAAAAACAGTACACTACAAATACATGTAAATATGATAAGACTGGCATTGTGAGCTGTGGGGATCTGTGGGGAGGACAGCATGCTAAGACTGTAGGGTGTCAAGGCCTTTATGTGCAGCTACAAAGCCTCTGCTAGCTGACTCCGACTCTCTCTCTCAGGCTGTATCCCATCTGCTCCCGCATCTCCCCTTTTTGTATTTTATAATCCCTCATAAGCAAAGCAGCATTCACATTTACTCTAGTAGCTTGTTGAATTACTGATTCTAAAGCAAAGCACATAACAGTAATCAGGCAGGGTACGTACAAACAATACAACCAAAGGTTATAAGCAATACAACAAGTGAGCATAGCTTGATTCTTAAAAATATGATGAGTCCAAAACATCTGTGGAATGTTGGTACTTCCAAATCTTTCTATACAGTGGGAATGGGGTCCATGCCATGATTTGGATTTCACCTGTAAAGTCTGTATCTATGACTCCTGGGAGTCCTATCTGTGTTGTTGATGACCGTCCTAAAAGCAGGGCTGAATGGTCCTCGCCCAAGGGTCCATACACCTCTGTGTGAAGCTGACAGATTTGAGAGTCAGAAATTACTGTGGTCTGACTAACAGCCAAGTCCAAGTTGGCACTTCCCTTTGTTGCAGGTTGGAGCTCAGTGGCTGGGCGCCGGGTTGTGAATACATCATCCAGTTCCTGATGACCCGAGTTGTTGTCCAGGCACAGGGTCCCGTGCTCCTCTCTCCTTTTCCCGGCACCGTGACCAGTGGCTTTCCATTTTGTGGATTATAATTTAAAAAATTTAATGCAAAGGTTGCTTTCAATAGTGTCTCTTGAGGGGTATGATTCCCTCTTTTTGTTTTAAGCATGTGTTTTACAGTCTGATGGGTGAGTTTTACAATTGCTTGTCCTGTTGGGGAATGTGGTATACCTGTTAGATGCTGCACGCCCTATTGCTGAAAAGAAATGAACCACCGGGCCTGACATGTATGCAGGTCCATTGTGCCTTTTAATAGTTTTAGGCAGGTTCAAGATGGCAAAACACTGTAGCCAGTGCCGACAGGCATCACGGCTCTTTTCTCCTGTGTGCGCTGTGGCCACTAGAAACGCAGAAAAGGAGTCCACAGCAATATGAACGAATTTCTGTCTCCCAAAGTCTGTGAAATGAGTAACATCCGTTTGCCATAACTCATGGTTGTGAGAAAGCTATTACTGTTTTTGTAGAGCTTTAGCATTTTGATGATAAAAAGAATGTGGTCCCGGCAGGAGCATGACTGTGCAGGAGATGGGGGTGGAGGGAGAAGGTTGAGACTAGCAGCGTCAGGAACAAAGCGGCTCTGGCCCCCACCAGGCACTCCCCACACGTGTCCTGGCCATCCACAGGGGCAACATTTTGCCACTGAAACTGTGAGTTGTTCAGATAAAGTGGCTGCCAATAAATTTGCCTTGTGCTGCTTAGTCCCTATGTTTTTGCACACCTTAATTAAATACGCAAAAGGTATGTTGTGGTTTTGGGTTTTTTGTTTGTTTAGTATTTTTTACTTCAGACTTTTTTGCTAAAAAAGCAGTTTCAGGTTTCCTTTCAGTGTGCATGTTGGTTCTTTTGCAAGAAGAAGATTGCGTGGGTTGCTGAGCTATATCTATAGCCCATCTATATGTTGCGTCTCTCCCCTCATGATCGGAGGCATTATGGGCCCATCGAGCTAGAAATGGTTCTCCCTTGTGGTGCCAGTCCAGATCTACCTGAGAGACTTCAACCCTGGCAGCTCGATCCACCTGCTCATTGTAACGATCCTCTTCATTAGCCTGACTCTTGGGTACGTGAACATCTACGTGATGGACCTTCACATTCAGCTTCTCTACATGGGCAGTGATCTCAGCTGCCCAGATGGCTTTCCCTTTGTGCTGCCAGTTGGCCTTTCTCCATCGATCCAGCCATCCCCACAGAGCATTGACGACCTTCCATGAGTCAGTGCAGAGGTAGAGTCTTGGCCGCTTCTCTTGTTCAGCGATATCCAAAGCCAGCTGAACGGCTTTCAGCTCTGCCATCTGACTTGATCCACCTTGTCCATCAACCGCTTCTGCAACTTGCCGTGTAGGACTCTGTACGGCTGCTTTCCATTTCCAGTTGGTCCCTCCAATGCGACAGGGCCATCCGTGAAGAGAGCATATCGTTTTTCTTCTTCTGATAGCTGGTTATATGGCAGGGCCTCCTCAGCCTGTGTCACCTGCTCCTCTTCTTCTTCAGAGGAAAGTCCAAAACTCTCACCTTCAGGCCAGTTAGTGATGATTTCCAAGATCCCAGGGCGGTTAGGATTCCCTATCCGGGTTCACTGGGTAGTCAGAGCGATCCACTTACTACATGTGGCATCAGTGGCATGATGTGTAAAAGGGAGCCTTTCCTTTGAACATCCAGCCCAGCACTGGTAGTTGGGGTGCCAGCAGGAGCTGTGCTTCGGTGCCAGTCACCTCTGAGGCAGCTCAAATGCCTTCCTAAGCCACCAGGATCTCTTTCTCAGTTGGGGTATAGCTGGCTTCAGATCCTTTTTATCCCCAATCCAGAATCCCAGTGGTCATCCTCAGGTCTCCCCAGGTGCATTCTGCCAGAGGCTCCAGGCTGGGCCTTTCTCCCTGGCTGCAGTGTAGAGCAAGTTCTCCACATCCCGTCCTGTCCTGACTGGCCCAAGGGCTACTGCATGGGCAATCTCATGTTTAATCTGCTTGCATGCTTGTTGTTGTTCAGGGCCCCACTGGAAATCATTTTTCTCCCGTGTCACAAGTTCCACACTTCCACAAGTTCCGTGCACTTGCAATCTGACTGTACTCAGGGATATGCATCCTCCAAAAGCCCACGGCACCTGGAAAAGCCTGTGTTTTCTTCTTACTGGTCGGTGGAGACATAGCTGTTATTTTGTTAATCACCTCTTTTGGAATCTGGTGAAGTCCATCTTGCCACTTCACCCCTAGGAACTGTATTTCCTGAGCTGGTCCCTTGACCTTGCTTCGTTTAATGGCAAAACCAGCTCTTAGGAGGATCTGGTTTATCTTCTCTCCTTTCTCAAAAACTTCCCTTGCTGTGTTCCCCCATACGATGATGTCATCGATGTATTGTAGATGTTCTGGAGCCCCGCCCTTTCCCAGTGCAGTCTGGATCATTCCATGACAAATGGTGGAACTGTGTTTCCACCCCTGGGGCAGTTGATTCCACGTGTACTGCACACCTCTCCAGGTAAAAGCAAACTGTGGCCTGCACTCTGCTGCCAAAGGAATGGAGAAAAAGGCATTGGCAATGTCAATGGTGGCATACCACTTGGCTGCCTTGGACTCCAGCTCATACTGAAGCTTCAGCATGTCCGGCACAGCAGCACTCAGAGGTGGTGTGACTTCACTGAGGCCACGGTAATCTACTGTCAGCCTCCACTCTCCACTGGACTTATGCACTGGCCATACAGGGCTATTGAAGGGTGAGCAGGCCTTGCTGATCACCCCCTGGCTCTCTAACTCACAAATCATCTTATGTATGGGAGTCACAGATTAGTGCAGTATTGCTGACAGTGTACTGCTGCTGTGGCCACTGGTACCAGTTGTTCTTCAGCCTTCAGCAGTCCCACAGCAGATGGGTCCTCTGAGAGGCCAGGCAAGGTGTTTAACTGTCTGATCTCCTCTGTCTCCACAGTAGCTGTGCCAAAAGCCCAACGAAGTCCTTTTGGGTCTTTGAAATACCCACTCCTCAGGTAATCTATGCCAAGGATGCACGGGGCCTCTGGACCAGTCACGATGGGGTGTCTTTGCCATTCTTTCCCAGTCAAGCTGACTTCAGCTTCCATTACAGTCAGCTGTTGGGATCCCCCTGTTACCCCAGAAATGGAGATGGGTTCTGCCCCTGTGTATCTTGATGGCATCAAAGTACATCGCATGCTGGTATCAACTAAAGCCTTATATCTTTGTGGGTCTGATGTGCCAGGCCACCGAATCCACACAGTCCAATAGACATGATTGTCCCTCTCCTCTACCTGGCTAGAGGCAGGGCCCCCCTAGTTCTGGTCGTGGTACTCACTGCAATTTTCTTGTACATATGACCTGGGGGTCCCTTCAAGAGGATCGGCCACGACATCATCATTCCTATACTATCTGGAGTCTTGCCCACGAGAGACTGGAGCAGCATTTAACCTTGAAGAATTTCTTGTGGTGGTTGTTCCTCTTTTCAGTTCACGCACCCGTGCAGCTAAGGAACAGGTGGGTTTTCCATACCACTTTCTCATATATTCTCCATGTTCATGGAGGTAAAACCATAAATTGGCATGTGGTGTGTACCCTTTCTCCTTAGCTGGGGAACGCCTGCTCCTGATGGTAGAGACTCTCATTTGTCCTGGCGAGGTGTGGAGGATTCCTTCTTAAATTTCCTCTCTTAGCTTCTGGTGAACCTTCTCTTCAATCTTCTCTTCTAGTTCAGCCAGTTTTGCTTCCACAGATGAGATGTGGGCTCGTAATGGGGCAGTGACAGTGTCTTCATAAATCCTGAGTTTACTGAACAGCACTCCCACCTTGTCCTCTCCCTCTTTCCACTGCAACATTGCTAAGTGATGGGAATACATTTCTGGCCCGAGCCGTACGAATTTTAACCGCATCTGGGATGTGCACTGTACACCGTCTGGACTATTTGAAAATCTCTCGTCCTCTGAAAAGATTATCTCCATTACAGCTAATTCCCTTAGGCACCGGATACCTTGTTCCATTGTGTTCCATGGTCCTTGTTGTACGTGGGGGTATCTCTCCCTCACACTTAACACCAGTCGCCGCCACAGGCTGAGATTTTCCTGCCTCCTTCCCATCCCCTGATCAATGACCACATCTCGAGACAGGGATCCCAGCTGCCTTGCTTCACTCCCATCTAGAATTGTATCATTGGCCACGGCATCCCAGATTCGAAGCAGCCAGGTCAGGGTAGACTCATTTGCCTTCTCTACAGAGCTCATGCAGCTCACTCAGGGATAGGGACCGAGTGATTATTTCTGGCTCTGTTTCCTCCACTGAATGTGAAGGTCCTCCCTCTTCCTGGTCATTCACTATACGAACTGATTTGGTCTTTGACTTTCTCTTCTGGATAGGGGCGACCGATATCGGTTTCGATTGTCCTTCCGGCTCCTCCACGGTTTGCATGGACATGGTGCTAGTTGATGTAGTCCTTTATCCCTCTGGGTCAGCCATGGTTTTGGTGAACATGGTGTTGGTTGATACATTTTGTTTTCCCTCTGGCTCAGCTGTGGCTTGTGTGGACATGGTGCTTGTGGATTTGCTCCTTCTCTCTTCCTCCTGACGGTGCTGTACAACATCAAGCAGTGTCCAGTAGGCAGTGGCCAGGGCCCAGCAGGTTGCTGTGAGCGGCTGCCAGAGCATTTTTCTTGCACATAGATTGTTATTCTAACAGGGTCCTGCAGTTGTTCAGGGGTGAATTTCCTGGTCACTTGAGGAGAGAAACTCTCCAAATACTGGCCCATGTCCTTCCATTTCCCGTGCCATTCCGCATTATCCACTCCCAGAACAGGCCTCCAGACAACCTCCCTAGAAGGCCCTGTTCTGACCCTACGCATGGTGTATACAGTACAAAGAAGACAAAGCAAATTTAACAACATTATGCCATCCTTAACATCCAAAGGTAATGACCCAAACCAGGAGAGGCAAACAAGACCGAATATGCATTTACAATGAAACCCACTGTTTTTGATTTTATGACAACATACACATAGTATAGTAAGAAGGCAATTTTGATCCCTCTCCCTGGTCTTAAAGAGAGCATCAAAAAAGGCAAATAGTACCCCATATGAGGAAATATGAATAGGCTTAGATACAGCATCCACATGAATATATCAAATAACATGGTTATCAGGGAGTTTCTGTATCCGAGTACACAAATGGTTAAAATTAAATTGTAATTCTGACTTCTCTCTACTTCCCCATGTTGGGCGACAAAATTGTGCTAGTTTAAGAGTTTAAGAACTAGCAGGATCCCAATATGATCTCAATACAAGAGAGATTACAAGTCAAAATTACAATTTAATAAAAGATAAGAAAATGAACATTACAATAAATGCAACAAACTTAGTTTTAACCCAGAACTAACAACCCAGCACCCTGGAGCACAAGAAGAATGGTGCTGTAAGCCCCTATGCACTGCTCCACGTGCTTCCCCTCTCAAACAAAGGAATCTATTTGTTTTGCAGATGAAAAGTCACAGTCTAGTTGAAGAGTAGGGGTCGAGAGGGGTCTCAGGGAGGGTCTGGTCCTTTTCTCGGGCTCCAAACTAAACCAAAGGATACCTATTCCTCCAATTCGTATCTCCCACAAGGTAGATTTCATGAATTAATTTAGAAAATAACAAAACTATTGAAACTCTCCTGAATACCTCAGAATTTTTACACACACACCTGAAACACTTACCATCTTGTAAAATAAAGTGGTCATGTTAATATAGTGGCTGAATTCAAGTTAATGAGGATAGGAGCTCTAGGCTGGTCAAAAATTGCTTGATACAGTTTTCCTCACTGGAATGCTTTTTGAAGTAAGTGATATACCAGAACAGAAGCAGATCCAGCAGTGTATATAGACCCAGCATATAGGTAAGGCTTAGTCCTAAGTTGAGTTGATGAGGAGCTAGACACTAAATAGTCTTTGGGCAAGGATTGATTTGCAACTATTTGTACATAATTGCCTATTTTGGTTTCCCTTCTGCTTTTTCGTTTTGTTCCACACTTGTTAACTTGTGCTTTCAGTCAACCTTCTAAGCAGGTGCTGGCCTGTGCTCTGTGGCTTGGAAGATGCTGCTGCTTCCATATTAGCTCCCAGGCTGTGCAGCAGAGGGGTGTTCTGTCCAATTTCAGTTGCAAAGACAATGATTTTTCCCCAGAAAGCAGTGTCTGGAGTTTATTATCCCCCACTGCATCCTGTGCTTGATCCTCAGGCATTTGTTTTGTATTCTGCAGGTGGACCAGGCAGCAGCTGGGCTTCTGGCTCTTGGCCTGAAGAAGGGAGACCGGCTGGGAATGTGGGGTCCCAATAAATATGAGTGGGTTCTCATGCAGTTTGCAACCGCTCAGGCAGGAATCATCCTGGTAAGGATTCTGCAGCATCTGGGGTTTTAGCAGTCTTGGGAAAGGAAATGGAGACAAAGATGCATTAGGAGATACTGCAGAGTGAAGTTCCCTTCTTTCTTTTTTTCCATGCTCTTACTGTGTTCTTGCCCAGCATGTTGGCTATAGCTGAATCTGGTATTTAAACAAGGTCTGTGCAGCCCTCTGCATACTTATAGGAGGAGATGTGTTTTTCCTTGTTGGAACCATTTTTACATAGCATGCTCCTATACTAAACAGTTACCACCTTTCAACCCCTTCAAAATAGGGCCCTATATTGCTTTATGATGCAAATGCTCACTTAACAGCCCAGTCCAAGCTGCGTATCCCCAAAAACCAGTTGATTGTATGACCTGGCACATTCACCAAAATGCATCTTATTTAAACATTGCACTGTGGTAAGGACTGCACTGAACCTTCTGGTCCGTTTTCTTCATCATGGCTCATCCCAGTGTCTGCTAAGACATACAGTAACAGGATGGATGAACATGGCTCAGTATGAACCTGATGGTGAACTCAGCTCCATTGGTGAATACTGCTTCTGTGAAGAGTTGAACAGGAGAAAGCTGGTATTTTCATGGTTGCTCATCAAGAAATCTGACTTGCCCTTGATTCTGAGTCTTCAGTTTAGTGGACTGAATGTCTGTCTGGGAAACAGGAGGTCTGGTTTCTCTTCCTGTTCTTTTGGCTATGTGACCTCACATAAATCTCTTTTCTTATTTGATTGTTTTCTTTTGTGCAAACACAGGATTAGCTAATTTTTTTCTGGTGAATGTGGAATCCCTGTAATGGTGAACTCCTAGTTCTGCATGTTGAAGGGAAGGCTTTGAATATGATTCATCCCTGGGAGAACTTTTCTGTTGGAGGATGGGCTAGGGGAGTGGGCTTGCAGGGTAAGGATGACTCTGATCAACCCTCTTGTTTCTACCTTATCAGGTATCTGTGAATCCAGCCTACCAGGCCCTTGAGCTGGAGTTTGTCATCAGGAAGGTTTGTATGGCACTCGCTGGTGATGCTAATTGATTCACTGTGAGAACTCACACAAGCAGCGTCTGCAAAAGGGCACGGTGGGGACACAGTGCAGATGATCTTCTGCTTAAGACTTGGGCGTAAGAGGGAGAGCTGGCTGGAAAGCAGGGCTGGTGGTGGCTGTGTAGAGGGAACACAACCACAGAGTGACCCAGACAATGAAGCTGCAGCTAAGTGGTCACATATGTTGTTCTTCCTTGTGGCTGCCAGCTTGTCTGTTTGACAGAGACCTCTGCATCCTTCTCATCCCTCTGTTTCTCTGGTAACAACCACATATTGCCAATATTATACCCAAAACAACCATACCTGCCAGCAATGCTTTAGTAGGGAATGAGGAAAACAAGCAAGATTAAACACCTGACCCAGGGACTATTCCAGAAGCTGGCAGCCAGGACAGCATTGATACATTGTAACAGAGAACGGCTGCAGTTTGTAGAGGCAACATCTGTCTTAAATAAGTTTTTACTTTCCCGCACTGACACCCCAATCTGCTGAGGAGGAGAGCGCTGTGCAGCTGCCCTCCATTTCTCAGTGTCATCCTGCAAAAAGCACCACCTGGGATTTTAACGTTGAAAGGAGAAAAGCTCAGAAAGGGCCAGCCTACTTGGTAGCTTGATTTCTTCACCCAAGAATTGTCCTGGCTTTGGGTTTAATCTCATTTAAGTCCCAGGTATGGCAACTGCTTGATACCTTTCTGCTGTCTGATCCTTGCTGTCTCAGCTACCTTCATATACCTGCCAGGGTTTGAGTTGCAATGGGCAGAGCACTGATGAGTTTAAACAGTTCTGGCTTCTTAGCTTCAGTAATGAGGTATCCAGGCTACAGAACTTTTGACAACTAGAAATTAATCCTAGGATTAAGAAGTTAACTTGCTCTTTTGTAGTTTCTTCAGGTTTAAATCAAAGCTGGTATTAGAAGAGTTGGAACCACATCACAGAATCACAGACTTACAAGAATGTTAGGAGCTGGAAGAGACCTCAAAAGATCATCTAGTCCAACCCCTCTGTCACTGCAGGATTCCCTAGACCAGGTCACACAGAAGCGCGTCCAGACAGGTTTTGAATATGTCCAGAGAAGGAGACTCCCCAGCCTCTATGGGCAGTCTGTGCCAGTGCTCTGACACCCTTACTGAGAAAAAAGTTTTTCTTGTATTCACACAGAACCTCCTATGCTTCATCTTACAGCCATTGCCCCTTGTCTTGTCACTGGGCTTCACTGACAAGAGCCTGACCCCATCCTCCTGACACTCACCCTTCATATATTTAAAAGCATATATGAGGTCACCACTTAGTCTCCTCTTCTCCAGGCTAAAGAGACCCAGCTCCCTCAGCCTTTCCTCATAAGGAAGAGGTTCCACCGCCATAATCAACTTGGTGGCTCTGCACTGGGCTCTTTCCAGCAGTTCCCTATCCTTTTTAAACTGAGGGGCCCAGAACTGGACACAATATTCCAGATGCGGCCTCACCAGGGTAAAGTAAAGGGGGAGAAGAACCTCTCTTGACCTACTGACCACACCCCTTCTAATCCACCCCAGAATCCCACTGGCCCTCTTGGCCACAAGAGCACACTGCTGGCTCATGGTCATTTTTCCATCCACCAGGACCCCCAGATCCCTCTCCCCTTCACTGCTCTTCAACAGCTCAGTCCCCAAACTGTACTCATACAAGGGGCTGGTCTTTCCCAGGTGCAAAACTCGACACTTGATCTCGTTGAATTTCATGCAGTGTCTCCCTGCCCAACTCTCCAGCCTGACTAAGTCACGCTGAACGGCAGCACAACCCTCTCGTGTGTCAGCCACTCCACCCAGCTTAGTGTCAGCAGCAAACTTGCTGACAGTGCACTCTGTTCCCTTAGCCAGGTTGTCAATGAATATATTGAATAGTACTGGTCCCAGTACTGACCCCTGAGGGGCTGCACTAGACACAGGCCTCCAACTAGACTCCATCCCATTGACCACAACTCTCTGACTTCTGTCCTTCAACCAGTTCAAAATCCATCTCGCTACCCAGTCATCCAGACCACACTTCCTCAGTTTAGTTTCAAGGATGCTGTGGGAGACAGTGTCAAATGCTTTACTGAAATCAAGATAAACCACATCCACTGCTCTACCATCATCTATCCACCTGGTTATGTCCTCATCAAAGGCTATCAGTCTTCCCAGCACAATCCAAGTTCTGGCTCTACCTACAAAGCAGAGGATTATTTCTAGCAACAAAGATAAAATTTTCTCTTGCATTAATATCTCTCTAATTTGGTTGCTGGGCTGCATTTTGGGTTCCTTTCATCCTTTTTTTAATCCTCTTACTGTGACATTCCTGTTTCCATGTGTTGGAATTGAACACAGTGCTGGGGTGAAGCATACCTCCTCCAGTATGGATGTCCTGCTTCTCTCACCATGTGGAAACATACTGAGTAGTACTTCCCTTCCCCCTCTCCCTCATCCTGAGACGTGGATTTTGTTTTCTTTTCCATTTCTGTGTTTCACATTTTGCTCTGATCTTTTTCCATTAGTGTAAATCTGGAGTGGAAATGTGCTTCAGCTCCTTTGGGGACAGCTGTCTCGCCCTCCCAGGTTTGCTAGTATTACTAGCTTTCTCATTTACCTTTGTCATTTGTTTCTCTGGTGTTCCTCGCTCCCTCTAATTATTTGGTTGTGCTTGTTTACTTGCACAGCAAACCCCCTGAAGGCTTTAGGGCTTTGCCTGTTGGATCCTGTCAGCCTGTGCAATCCCTTCCTTGCTCCATCATGTTTCCTCCTCTGGTATAAACAGAAATACATGCTGAATAACCATTCCTCTGATTTCTACTATATTTCCAGGGCTTTGTAAAAACAAACTGATGAGGGGTCCTTTGTCTGCTGCCATTCAGGTTGAGACCAAGTTGGAAATGCTCAACTAGAGACCTTTGTCTCATATAGCATCTGCCTTGCAAGCTCCTCTCCTCACATAATGTCTGTTTTGCAAAGCTAGTTCAACCAGAATAGTAGCTTGAAGGAACTGGTAGTGAAAAGTTATGAAAGTCCAAAACATGTCAGAACAGACTCAGTCCCCTGGGTTCTGGGCAAATTGTTCCAGAAAATAGAACAAATGTTTGTCTTCCATTTGACAAACCCCAGAGGGTACTTAAAATTAGTTTATTGGCTTAGCCTTGATCTCCTTGTTTCATGGAACAGCTGACTAAATTTAGGTAAGTAGTTTACTTGACAAGAATGCATTTTTTGAAGATGAAAGCAGTTTGCAAATCTGAGTCAAATTCTGCAGATATACTCTGCTGAAAAAGAAATAGAAATTCTTGAAGTAATTCAAGGGCTTTGTTTCATGTAAATGTTGAACGAAAACCCCTAATTTTCAAAACGGCTAATGCTTTAAAAAGAGATAGAAAAATCTTAGGAAACAGACCACTTTAAGAAAAAAACAAGAAAAAAAACCCCACCAAAACCGAAACAAAAGACCAAAAAGCTTTGGCTTGATCTGAGAGGCAGGTCAATATTTAATAGTTTGGGTCTTGGCTTTTTTGTGAGCATTGGGACTCCTAGTCTGAAAAATCAGTTTGCCTTGTGCTCACAGTGAGGAGTGTTGTTTCTCTGCTCTCTTGTCCAACAAAAAGCAACTAGCCCATCCTGAGCAGAACACTGGGAAGGAGCAAAGCACCTGGATCAGGGCTCATGGTGCTGGGTGTGCAGTCACATCACCCTGCCTTGAGCCTGAGGGTTTTGTGAGTACGTGGCTGTAAGGTCTCAATTTGTATGTGCCCTCGGCGAATCTGCTTGTGGGAAGGAAACTCCCAGGGAGCGTGGCTGCTGCACCCTCACTATGCAAAGACCTATGTCTTAAGAGTACTTCAGTGAATTTTTAAACTGCAGCACACCATGGCTCTTACTAGGAAAGCGCTAAAAGTCTCCAGATTTAATCTGGAGAGAGCTCATTATATCACGTGCTTATAGAAATAAACCATGGAGAAAATCTCAGTGTGGTGGTAATGGCTAATGTTTGCTGTGTGGGGTTACAGGGCTGTGCACATTTCTGTGCTGGTGGTTATGCTCTTTATTGTTGGTCCTGAGCATCAGCCCGACATGACTTCTCATGAGTTTCTGTCTCCCTTCACAGGTTGGCTGTAAGGCACTCGTGTTTCCCACTCAATTTAAAACACAGAAGTACTATGATATTCTAAAGCAGTCATGTCCTGAGATAGAAAAATCCAGTCCAGGGGGAATAAAGAGCAAAAGGTGAGTTAGGAACATCTGACATCATAGCTGTGTCCTGCTGTATGTACTGTCAGCTGCACAACACAGACTCTAGCAGAAGAAGGACCTGCATAGGGTCTAATCTCAAGACAAGAGGTTAGAATCTCTTGGGTGTTTGTGCTGTTTTCCCTTGCTCCATTATTGTTGATGGTATTTTTCTTCCTGCCAGGCTACCTGACTTATCCATTGTTATCACAGTGGACTCCAAGCTGCCTGGGACCTTCCACATGGATGAAGTGATGCAGGCTGGGGACAACAGCCATACCAAGCAGTTAAGAGCTGTGCAGCGGACACTCTCCTGCAATGAGCCCATCAACATCCAATTCACTTCAGTAGGTGCTGCTGCCGGCTCTATGTCTCGTTGGGTTCCTTGCTGGGAACACAGAGGAAGATGTGTGCAATGCTGAGTATCTTGTTTCCTTTGCCTTCTGCCCTCTGACACCAAGCTGTAGCTCCATCTTCTGCTGTAGGGTGCACAACTGTAATTTTGGATTGCCTCCTCTAGTCTTGATGCTCAGCTTTCTCAAGGGCAAATGGGTGTCAAGGTGAATTCTGTCCAGCTGAAACAGGACCGTTGTTTTTTGTATGGTTTGGGATTAAGCTGTCTCAAAGTTCTTTCTTTGGAACTCTCCCAGATCTGAATGGAGAATGAAGTGCAAGATCACCCCAGTCTGCCTGGAAAATCACCCCTGAGAGCACACACTATAGCTCATCCTTGGGAACAGTGGCATCATTGCATATGCCCTGTGTCTTTCAGGGGACAACAGGAAGCCCCAAAGGAGCAACCCTCTCTCACAGGAACATTGTGAATAATGCCAGTCTGATTGGTCTGAGGCTGGGGATCACAGAGCAGGTGGGTCTTGGTGAGAACACAGTTTGGGTTAGTATCCACTACCACAGAAAGACCATGTGTGTGGAGTGCATTGGTGCTTGCTTAGCAAAAGGGCAGGATGTTTTGCTACAAATGATGTTGTGGGATACTTACGTATAACATTTTTCATATCACTGATGTTTCATTTTTGTTTCATGTAAAGATTTTTTTTTAAAAGGGTGCCTTTTTGTGGGGGGGAAATTACAAAATTAATCACTTTTCATTTTAGTGAATACTTATTTCAAATAATTACAAGACTGGATGTTAGCTTTGAATTTGGTCGAATGATGTTTTAATTTTATGTTATGTGACTTTGTTTCATGTCATGTATACAGCCTGAACAGGATCTGACCTTTCTTTTTGTAGTTCCCTTTAAAAATTTTTAAAGGCGGATATTATTTTCTGAAGTTTTGAGGTAGTTATTTCTAACACAACAGCTTTGATCCAGGAAAAAGATGGGTTGTTTCAATCAGTCTTCAGAGCCTTTGGTGTTTTTAAAAAACTAATAAAATTGATAGCAAGTGCCAAGTCCTTCATATTTCATGCTTTTAATAATACTACCACTCTTCTTTTCTGGCATAATGTAAAATAATGTGTAAGCAATACCAGGCCAAGAAGTCCGGCAAAGAAAAGACATTGCATAATTACAAAAGGAAGATTTGACATTGAAAACTTGCCAAACTGATTTTTATTAAAGGCAGGAAGCACCATTATCGTGTTTCCACCTAATGGGAATGCAGGTGAATGTCAAATTTCCACTAAATTTTCAGTCAACCGGGAAAACTTCTCTGTTCAGATCTCTGCTCTTCAGCAGTGAGATAGGCTAGTCGCAGACTGGAAGATCTCCTTTCCTCACTGTTGGCTTTGGCTTGATCCCAGGACTATCGTCTTGCTGTCCCTCCACCCCTCTATCATTGCCTGGCATCAGTGGGAGGCTGCATGGTGATGGCTCTGCATGGATCCTCCTGCATCTTCTCATCGCCAAGCTTCGAGGCAAAGGCTGCTCTGGAGGCAGTAACTCAAGAGAAGTGAGAATTTGTTTGTATCTTGCTACAGAGGAGTTCACTGCCTTGTGGGAGAGCTTTCTTCCCTTGCCTCTCCTGCCAGGCCACTGCTCACATTCTTCCCTCCCACAATGGGAGAGGCAGATTTGCTGGTGCACATTCTTGCACTTCAGGAGGTTAAATTCTGCCTTTACAGCTGTGCTTGAGAGTTTATCACACTTCTCTTTTCCCCAAAATAAAGGATCCTTCAGGTCACTGTAGGACTTTGGCTGGAAAGTGCAGTGATGTCTTGGTTTGCTATGACTGGTGTGTTTTTGCACCTAAATTCCTGACCTCCTTCTCCAAGTCTAGTTCTGTTGCTGAGATAGTGGCATTTCCAGCTTACTTGTCACGTGTGGCTTGTAAACCAAAAGCGCTGTCATTGTGTCTGTGTACACACATGCACATATATATATACTTATACACATACGTATCGTACATGTGCATGTATGAAGAGCCCATCTGCTGTGCCTGCTTCTGTGCTGCTCCTTTGTAGCCCTGTACATGATGGTATGGGATGGGTGCTGAGCTGGGGCTAACTATGGTTCCAGCTCTGTAGCTTTGCCCTTTTTTCTCCCCTTCCTGAAGATGCTCCTTTCTGCACGGTACGCCGACCATGTTTATAGACATGCTCTCCCAGTTGGACTTCGACTCCTATGACCTGTCATCTCTCCGGGGAGGTGAGTCTGACAGCTCAAGTGGAAAAATCTGGAGAAACTGGACGTTACTGGTTCCTTGCTGGGAGGGTGAATTAAGCTTTGTGAGGAAATCACTTTTCTGGAGGAAAGAGCTTAGTTGCATGAGTTTCACACTTAATTTGATGGTATGTTTACTTTTCTTGGGGGTTTCCTTCAAGAATTATGCATTGTTAGGATTTTTTTCATCTTAATGCAGGTTGTTCTTTTACGTGCTATATCAGGGAGCTGGAAAGCCCGTTCTTACTCAATTCTCATTTCACCAGCCACCACTGTGTGGCAGCAGATGCTTTGTGTGCTTTAGGCTGGTACAACCCCTAAAGCAGAGCTTCTCTGATTTTTCTGATCTGAAGTTTCTTGCCGGTTTCTAAAGAAACTCGTCTACGTGCTGGAGAGAGTTGTGATAATGTGAGCTGGAGCTCTGTTGTTGCAAATGGTCTCAGAAGTAGCTCAGCCGAAATGGGGGTGACCACCAGCCCGTTTGAGGCAATAGCAGCAAAGAGATCGTGCAGGACCACAAAGACATGTTTAAGCAGATTACCTAATCATCTCTGCTATGTGAAGAATGATCCTGTTTCATCTTTTTCCCCAGCAGAATCTATATATTACCCTGCTTTTTTGCTCTGTCATCCTAGGATGAATCCGGTGAAAATGTCACCTGCCCTCTCCCAGAGGCAGGAGGAAAGGTTTTTAATTTTATGATGGTGATGATTGATGGGAGTGTTTGTCCTGCTAAAAATCTGTGCCTCTTTCTGTTCTGAATCTTTCCTGTTTGGGAACTGCAGCTTGGACTAAATTTGTGCTATAGAGTTTATTTTCCTAACAAGTGAACCTTGCCAATCCTTAATTCATTCAGGCAAACAGGCCTTGCTTCAGACTTTGCGTGTAGAATAACTAGGATCTTTATCCATAAAAACAGAAAGTATTTTGACAGGAACCTATGTATGCCAAAGGTCTTGCCACATTTAAATCTGGGAGTGCAGAACCTTCTGAGGGAGCACTCGTGGGAATAAATATGTGGTTTCCTCGATGATCATGTTTTCCTCTGTTTTCCAGGAGTCATTGCAGGTTCCCCTGTTCCCCCTGAGGTCATGAAGATGATTATCACCAAAATGCACATGCCAGAGATCGTGGTGAGTTGTGGTTGCTATGATTAGAGCTACAAGTGGTGCTTGCTGTGGTGAGACCTTGAATTTGGGCATCTCTGTACCACAGCAGTACCTGGCAGTGCCAGAGCTGCACCATAGGGCATGGGACCATAGGTGTGAGGCCACACTGAGGAATGAAAGTGTAGAGGAGCTGGGAGGAAAAAGGGGTATTCTGCCTGGTTGCTGGTGGGGTGTTTGGGAAGGAAGCACTGTAGGAAAAGACATTGTGTTCAGTGTTGTAAACTGAGCTGCTGCTGGTGTGTTTCACAGCTTTTATAAACCCTTTTGTTTTACATGCTACAAGGATGAATGATGATGGAGGAGGCATTGCTGGTTTGTCTCAGAGGGGGTGGTTGCATGTGTTCATCTTGCTATGGAGCTGTCAGGTTTCTTTCACCATCCTGGACTTCATGCAGATACAAAACCTTGTTGCATGCTATGTGTTTGAAACTGAGTGTGAGATCGGCACCATCCACACATGCAGCACCAGGTGTTGCCTTGCCAGAACAGCAGTGCATGTCAGAGTGCTGCTGCTCCAGTCACATGTCCCTGTATTCTTGGCCTCTGCAAAAGTGTCAGCATGTCCTGCACGTAGAGGGGGACAGGCCACCGGTGAGGACGTCAGTGGCACTCCAGGTGACATATTTCATAGGCAGGTCCTGCAATCTTTGTGTGCATGCCTGTGAGTGAATGGCTGAGCCAAAGAAAAAAACTTTGTTTTACTTCAAAGGAAATATCTTTGGTGCCACACTGCTCACGAATGCTGAGGAAGCAGACTGGTGTGATTAATAAACATGTGGGGCTGGAAGTCAGATTAGGTGACATCTGTCCTGGAGCCATCTCAAAGGAGGCTAGGGATTTTTCCTGGATGATGCTGTTAATGCTGAGCTGATAACACCAGTGACAGCCCTGGTGCCGTTGCCTGGACTCTTGTCAGGTGACAGCTACCTATTTTTGTAGTAGTCTTGAGTTTGGCTTCACAAAATATTTTCAGACGTTACTGCAAGTGTCTAGGACTCTTTAGATATCACATGTTCTTGCTTTGTAGAGAAAGAAATAATAAAACCCTCCCAAACACTTGCTCTGTCCATAAGATAAAGAGGATTAAATCTATATTTGTACCACTGGTTTTGTGTTACTTCTGATCCCCCAGCCCTCAGACAGGCACATGGAGACTTGTTGATTTCATCTTTGCAGCAAGAGCTTTATACAGAAGTTGCACGTAAGAAAATATACAATTTGATTTCTGTATAGGAGACAGTGGAGTTTTCATCCTCTTAAAGGTCATTTACACTCAGTTACAGAGGAATAAATATACATATATTTATATAACTCTTTTGGATTAAAAAACACAGTTAAGTTGCAACTGTGGTATTGTAATAACCGTGACAATAAACCGCAGTCATCCTGGTGTTCTGCTAGATCCTCTGGAGTATGGGAAAAGAGGAGGAGTGCCCAAGAAAGGCTGCATGGTGCATACCTTGTCCTCTTTGATGTATATGCATATTGTTAGACTCCACAGAGTGTGAGGGAATCCAGCCTTCGGATGGCTTTAGTTTCAGGGTTTCCCAGCATTGCTTCGCTTAAAGGATTTCTGGCCAACCTGGGGAGATTGCTGCCTTTTGGTGTGAAAGGGCAGCTTGGTCTCAGGACCACCAGTTCTTAGTCATTGCTTCACCTATCCCCCTCAGCCCTGTCCTGCAGGGATCCCCTCTGTGGGAAGTCAAAGGCATCTCTTCGCATGTGTTGAGACCTATGTTCCTGATCAAACAGTTGGAGGAGGGATGCTCCTACCTTCCCACTTCCTTCCACTCCACTAGAAGAGGAGAGACAGCAGCCAACTGGTTGATCAGGGGTGTGGGTTATGTCGCCCCTGGGAAAGATGACTGTGTTTTACCAGAAGGATCTAGGTTAGGTTGTCTTAGTATGGTCATGCATAGTTTAGTTTTTTTAAATGCCTCTTTTGAAATATATAGATATCAGAAAAGATTGGAAAGGTGGATTCCATCCTGTGATCAGCAGATAAGCGGGGATTTGGAGGAGGCTGGAGATGTTCGGATATATCAGAAATGTTTCCTGACAGGTAGGATAAGCTTCAGAAAGGACTCGGAGGTCAGTAGTTTTCTGATGGTTGAAGTGACCGATCACCAGGACAGGTCATGCCAGGGCCTGATAGAGGGGAAAAAAGAGAGAAGGCCACATGTTTAAAGGGATTTTTCAAGCAGATCAGTAAACTTCTATTATTAGTCTATTTTTGCAGTGAGTGAATGAAGCCCATACTTGAAAGTTCAGTTAGGAGTCAAGGAGCCATTACCAGTTCCCTCAGTATAGGAGATGTGTTAGTCCTGTCTCTGATCTCTTCTGTCAACTCACTGTGTGACTCTTGAGTATCTAACCCAAAGCACCGATGGTCAGTGAGCAATTCCTTCATAAAGGAAGAAACCCAAGAGTGAAATTTCAAGAGTAGTGAATTGTTTTGGTACCTTGGTTCTGGAAATCCAGAGGGGGTAGATTCTTAGAAAGTGCCAAGCAGCTTTTCATCTGCAATGTGATCAGTGACTCAAGTCACTGGTCATCCCTGAAATACAGAACCCCATAGCTGACATTTGAGAAAGCTGCCTGAGTCTCAAGAGGTGAATGATGAAGTCAGAGGTACTTCATATTCCTCAAAAATAATGCTCACCAGACTGGAGTAAGTTTGTGTGCCTGCATTTTGGCACTGATGACTGAAGATACTGAGCTCTGACTTCCACAATACTGTAATAAATAATTTTATATTTCACTAGCACTTGAGAGAGATGGATGGTAGGTGGTATAAAAACAGGTATTATTGTAATGGTTTTCTTAACTCTCATCATGGAAGAGTAAACTGAAATTGAGTTCAGAAAGGGAGAGAAGATGATTAAGAGCCAGACCTATAAGTAAAATATGTTTAAGTATTGTGGTTTAGAAAACCGAAGTTTAGAGTGGAACTCTACTTGCCTTATATGGAACAATTGGTATTTCCATCTCTAATCCATAAAACCTCTGGCACTTCTAGAGAAATAACCACTTTAGGAAGGTGCAGAGCAGCTGGCATCATCTGTGACATTTTGGTCATAAATTTACTTTCTCCATCCTGTTATGCATATCCTTAGTGAACTGGGGATCAAATGACCTTAGCTAGGCTTTGGGCATCTGCCTCGTTCCTTCTATTATGAAAGGACACAGTGACAACCCTTGTTTATGCAATGCAGGGTCACTGCACTTCAGTTAACAAATGAGCAAAGGTCCCTTTCCCAAGAGCTTACAAACTTGCTGGCAAGTTTGGAATCTGTACAAGCTCCAGACCTGTTCCTGGCATGGGGAGAAGTAAAATGCTTGGGA
Organism: Galbula dea; assembly: GCA_013399015.1. Taxonomy (NCBI): domain Eukaryota; kingdom Metazoa; phylum Chordata; class Aves; order Piciformes; family Galbulidae; genus Galbula; species Galbula dea. The sequence continues at coordinate 72,445 of VWZX01000198.1, read as the reverse complement.
TGGAGTGGTGACAGTTGTGGCTTTTTTTTGCTGCTCTGTGCTCTGAATTTAATACTCTTGGTAGTTTCCAGTTGTGGAAGGTGTTTGTGCGATAGGTTTTCACAGCCACTGTTTGGATTGGTAGATGTCAACAAGCTCATTGCTCAATAGGAAGTTGGTCCTGTCTCTGAATCACCTTCTGGCCCACAGAACCACAGAATCACAAAGGTTTGAAGAGACCTCTAAGATCATCAAGTCCAACCATACCTATCACCATACCACTAAACCATGTCCCTAAGCACCACATCTAAATGTTTTTTAAACACCTCCAGGGACTGTGATTCTACCACCTTCCTGGGCAGCCTATTCCAAGACTTCACAATCCTTTCAGCAGAGAAATTTCTCCTTATATCCAATCTAAATCTCCCCCGCTTCAGCTTGAGGCCATTTCCTCTTGTCCTCTCACTGTCGACCCTGGAGAAGAGACCTACCCCCATCTCGCTACAACCTCCTTTCAAGTAGTTGTAGAGAGTGATAAGGTCTCCCCTCAGTTTCCTCTTCTCCAGACTAAACAACCCCAGTTCCCTCAGCTGCTCCTTGTAAGACTTGTGCTCCAGACCCCTCACTAGCCTCATTGCCCTTCTCTGGACACATTCTAATGCTATGTCCTTCTTGTAATGATGGGCCCCAAACTGAACCCAGTATTCTGGGTGTGGCCTCACCAGCGCTGAGTACAGGAGGATGATCACTTCTCTGGTCCTACTGGTCACACTACTTTTGATACAGACCAAGATGCTGTCACCTTTCTTGGCCACCTGGGCACACTGTTGGCTCATAGTCAGCCAACACCTCAGGTCCTTCTCTGACTGACAGCAATCCAACCACTCTCCCCCAAGCCTATAACGTTGCGTGGGGTTATTATGACCAAAGTGTAGGACCCGGCATTTAGCCTTGTTGAAGCTCATCCCATTGGCCTGAGCCCATTCATCCACCAGGTCACTTTGCAGAGCCTCCCTACCCTCAAGCAGATTGACACTCCCTCCTATCTTTGTGTCATATGCAAACTTACTGAGGGTGCACTCTATCCCCTCATCCCGATCATTGGTAAAGATATTGAACAGAACTGGCCACAACACTGAGCCCTGGGGAACACCACTGGTGACCGGCCACCAACTAGAATAAGCCCCATTTACCACTACTCTCTGGGCTTGGCCCTCCAGCCAGTTCCTTACCCAACAAAGAGTAAACCTGTTTAAACAGTGGGAGACAGTGTCAAAGGACAAAGTACTAAAATACAAGTAAATGACATCTACTGCTTCCCCCGTGTCCACTAGGCGTGTTACATCGTCATAAAAGGAGATGAGGTTAGTCAAGCAGGGCCTGCCTCTCAGGAACCCATGCTGACTGGGCCTGATCCCTTGGTTGTCCTGGATTTGCTGTGTGATTGCCCTCAAAATGATCTGTTCCATAACCTTCCCTGGTACTGAGGTCAGGCTGAGAGGCCTGTAGTTCCCCAGATCCTCCTTCCAACCCTTCTTGTAGGTGGGTGTCACATTGGCAAGTCTCCAGTCTTCTGGAACCTCTCCAGTTAACCAGGACTGCTGATAAATGATAAGAGAGTGGCTTGGCAAGCGCCTCTGGCAGCTCCCTCAGTATCCTTGGGTGGATCCCGTCTGGCCCCATGGACTTGTTAATGTCTAAATGGAGCAGCAGGTCTCTAACCACTTCCTCCTGGATTAAGGGGGCTTCACAGTGCTCCCTATCCCTGTTTTCTATTTTGGGGGGCAGAGTACTCTGGGGGTAACTAATCTGACTATTAAAGACTGATGCAAAGACAGCATTGAGTACCTCAGTCTTTTCCCATCCTCAGTGACCATTTTCCCCATTGCACCCAATAAAGGATGGAGATTCTCCCTGGCCTTCCTTTTGCTGTTGATGTACTTGTAGAAATTTTGTTATCCTTTACTAGGGTGGCCAGATCAAGTCCAAGCTGGGCCTTTGCTTTTCTAATACCCTCTCTACATGACCTAACTATATCTTTGTAATCTTGCTGTGTCACCTGCCCCTTCTTCCACTGGTGGTAAACACTCTTTTTTTCATAAGTCTCAACCATAGCTCTCTGCTCAGCCAGGCTGGCCTTCTACCCCTCCTGCATGTCTTATGGCATGTGGGGACAGCCTGCTCCTTCACTTTTAGGATTTCCTTCTTGAAGAAGGTCCAGCCTTCCTGGACCCCTTTGCTCCTCAGGACCATCTCCCAGGGGACTCTCTCCACCAGGGTCCTAAACAGTGCAAAGTCTGCTTTTCGGAAATCCAAGGTATCAGTTTTGCTGACCCCCCTTCTTACCTCACCAACAATTGAAAACTCAATAATCTCATGATCACTGTGCCCTAGATGGCCTCCAACCTTTACTTCCCCCACAAGTTCCTCCATGTTGACTAGAAGGAGGTCCAGGAGGGCACCTTCCCTGGTTGGCTCACTTACCAGCTGTGTGAGGAGGCTATCTTCCACGCATTCTAAGAACCTTCTGGATTGTTCCCTCTTTGCTATGTTGTATTCCCAGCAGATACCTGGGAGGTTAAAGTCCCCCACAAGGACAACGGTAAGTGACCACGAAATTTCTCCCAAATGCTTATAGAAAGCTTCATCCACCTCACTGCTTTGGTTGGGAGGTCTGTAGGAGACTCTCACAGCGATGTCGGTATTATTGGCCCTTAACCTAATCCAAACACTCTCAATCTCTTCATCACTATACTTGATTTCTGAGCACTAACAACATTCCTTAACATACAGGGCCACTCCACCACCTCTCCTTCCCTGTCTATACCTCCTGAGGAGCTTGTAGCCATCAACTGTAGCACTCCGGTCATGTAAGGCATCCCACCGCATTTCTGTGATAGCCTGGAACACTTTATTTAAAGAATATTTGCTGTCTCAGACTTTCCTCTTATGGGACACTCATTTGAAGGCATCAGCCCTTGTTTTTAAATACCTGAGTGTCTGGAATAGGAATTGTATTTTCTGAAAGGCAGGAGCTGGGCTGAGAGCTGCTCCATCTGGAAGATATCTGTTTTTATATGGCTGGGGAACCTGGGGCCAGATTTCCCAGCAATGTCCTGCCCTGGATTTTAAAACAGACCTAGTGGACCTTTACTAGCGCAGGAGGCTGAGTATTTCCGGTTGGTTAGAAAAGTGTGTGTGATCCCAGCTCAGGGTAAAAGTGGGCTAAGCCCACCCTTCTTTTGAAATTTAATTACATGTTTCACCCTTACTTGCTGCTCCAGGCCTGCCTTTAGCCCTATGTTTGTTTTCAGGGTTGGCTCCATCTTTCATACTCGAGGCCAGTTCTCTGTTCTGGGAGCCTATAGAGCCCAGTATTGCCAGGATATGGAGCAGCTCTGGGTGGAGACATTTGTGGGTGAATGGGTGAGATGTTTTGAGCCAAACCCTAGTGTCACTAAAGTCAGAGATAGATCTCCTTGTACCTTTGGTGGCATCAGGGTTTGCTGTAGGGAACCATCTTACATGTTTAATGTCGGCTTCCCTTCTTGGATCTCTTGGTGGGGAGCTTGCAGGTGCGGAGAGCTGGAGTGTCTCTGATGGACTGCCCCCGGTACTGCACAGGTGTAGAGCAGGTCTCCTCCGTGCGAGTGCGATTGCCTTTTAGCCACCTGGAACACAGGGAGGAAGAAAACTAGGAATTTACAAGAGGTACAAACCACCATGGACATCACTCACACCAAAAGTGGTGAGGGCAGGCCAGGGAGAGAGCTGCTTAGCACATGCACAGCCCTCAGCAGCCTCCTCTTGCTGGCAGAGATTGGGGACACCTCCAAGGAGACCCCAAGGAGCAACAGGAAGGGAAGGGGCATGTGGTGCTGTACTTGCGCAGATGTGCTAGCTGGCAGTTGCAGTGCCAGGCATTTCGGGAGAGTGTCAGCGTCTCCATTTTGTCAAAGGGGAAGTTGCGAGGCAGCTGGGTGAGCTGATTGTTCTCCAGGTGAGCAGTCTTCAGCGCAGTCACACCAGTGAATGAGTTGTCTGCAAACTAAAGCACAAAGGTTTACAGTGAGGAGCACTGAGTTAGGGAGGGGAACTTCAAACCTGAGTGCTCCTGCAAGACTTTTGGTGGCATAAGCATGGCAAGAGCAAGAGTGGTAGAGAAGACTCCTGGCTTGCTGGAAGCGCTGGAAACCTGAGAGAGGTGTCAGGCTGGTGGGCTCATGGGTGATGGAGTCTGCTGCCTGAACAAAGCTACATACCCAATCCATGTGGGCTTGTCTTTGCAGCCACATCCCCAAATAAAGTGAAGTCTGGTAGTCCTCTTTATTTTTGAGCCATAGTTCTCTGTTCTAAATTAGGATATTTTCTGACTGTATTCCTTTCCAAGCCTGGAAACTCTCCCAGTGCCTGTTGCCTTGCCTGTCCTAGAATGGCTGAAGGAGGGAGTGTTTGTGGCATCTGAAGGGGTTGTAGACTTTGGCAGAGGCCAGGAGCTCCAAGTGGAAAGTTACACTTGGTATCTGAGCAGTGTAGAAATAGAGGCAGGTTTCCAGCCCCTCAATCTCTGCCATTTTTTTTCTCATTTCCAGTGAGTTGTCTGCAAGGGATGCTGCAAGATTTGTCTTTTTTTCATCAACAGGCAAGCTTTAAGGGAGAACTTCCCTTAAAAAAGCTGCCAAAGAGAGGAGGGAGACTATAGACCAAGCTCTGGAGCCCTCTTCTCTCTTCCCTGAGGCATCATCCCAGGCTTTTTTTCAACCTATGATTACTGAGGCTGGAAAGTTTCTTCTTGAAAGCAAACTCCTCAACACAAACTTCCTTGGAGGTGATGAGTCGGTGAGGAGGGGAGGAGGTCACTGACAAAGCACAAAGCTCCTCTTGGTTATGACAAACTATTTCTCCTCCTTCTGAAAGCAGAAATAAAACTTTCTCTAAAGAGCAGAGAGGATACTCACTAGGCCTACCATAACCCCCTCAGCCAAGGACCTGTGCTTCCATTTCTGACCAGAAGCTTGCACTTTGGATGAGACCATCAGGGTGTGTTCAAGCTCTCTAAGCTGAAAAGCTTGACAGAGAAAATGCACTATTTTAAGCTGTGAACTTCTGTCATCTTCCAAATTAAGCAATGTTGGATAGGATTAGAGATTAGGTAAGAGACTCTGAGTCCTGTAGCTCTTGGATGGTCAGCTGTGCTGGCCTCTGTGGTCCAAAACTGAGCTGGACTTGGTAGGTTTTACTGTACTGATAAATGTAGCTGCTCACAGAGCTGCTGGCATGCTGTGCAGCTGAGAGGTAGCCTGAACATGTTCTGGTTTGGACAGTACTGTACTGTCTCAGCTGCTCATTCCTCTTCCAGCCCCATGAGAAGAGCTCACATCTGCTGGTAAGAGCTGCTGCGCTGCCTGCCAGAGCATGCATTTGTAAAGAAATGGGGGATTTCCCCCTTATTTTGATGAAGATTGCTGCTGTCATTTATTTTGCAATAAATGTACAGAGAGGAGTGTATGTAAGGCTTTCAGGATCTGCCTTGCCTGGTTTCGTGTTGATGTAGGCGATGGGTCCTGGCCCATGCAGTGCAGCCCTGCAGATGACTGGTGCAAGTCTGGTGCCAGTGTGGAAGGAGAGCTCATTGCTGGAGCTGCAGGTTAGCCTGAGGTCTCTCCTCAGTCTACTCAAGTGCAATAGAGGTGGGGACAGCTTCATGTGGAAGGGTTTTGTACTTGGTCAGCTGAAAAATCTTGCAACCATGCAGGGAACGGCTAAGGACAGTATTCTTGTGAAGGAGAAAGAGCTGCAGTTGAGATGCCAGTGGCATTTAAAGTATTTAGTAGCAATTTTCTAGGTCATGAGACCTCTGTGGTTAGGTGTCTCCTAGCGGTGCAAAGTTCACATGTGGGCTGTTTGGATTCAAGTCCTTTGAGAATTTGAAGGGAAAAATCTGAGCTTGGATAGGATCTTTGTTTTCCTATAAAGGAATGCAAGTCCTAAAGCTGCAGAAGCCAGCCCTGTTACTGCTGATCCCATAAACTGGTGTCTTATTGGACTGTTACAGAGGAAAGGAGGCACCTGGCTACAGAACGGCCTTTAAAGGTCCCGTCCCCAGGTGGTCACTGAAAAGAAGAAAGAGGGGATTTTGCTGGCTAGCATTTTTAATGCTTGCTTTTAGCCCTTTTAAACCTTCTTAATCCAAGGACACCTAATTCCCTGGAGCACCCAAGCATCATGGGTTAGTCTAATTTCTTCAGCGTATAACTCGAGACTAATGTCTCTGCAACTGGTGCAACATTTAAGCTGTAATTTTTGGCTTGCTGTGACAGCATATCTAAGGTCTTGCCTAGAGAGATCAGCAGACTATTTCAAGTGTTGCGTTTGCTTACTATTATCCTGGAGAACTTAGTGTTGAGAGTGGACAAGGGCTTAAATTCTGACTAAATACTGACTTTAAAACTGAGTGATACTGAGCTGGTTTAGGTTGTGTTGTTCTCCATGTGGGCAAGGTATAATTTGGTTTTGAGGATTTTGGGTGCTACATCCCTTTGAAAATTCTGGTGTGCTGTATTTCTTGTGGCTTTCATGTGATCTGCTCATCCCTGTGAGGCACTCTGAGTTGTTCTTTGTTGCTAAAAAATTCTCTTTTTCATCATGTGGTGGTTTTGCTTTGCTGTGAAATCCTAGCCTACCTTACCTTTGTCTTTGGGCTTCCTGGCAAAACATCATGGCAGGGAGAACTGTTCTGCTCCACCTGCAACACCCTCCTTTTCCAGCGACATGATGTGCACCTAGGGCATCAGACTGCAACAGGGTGTTGCTGCTCTTGCACTGTACTTGTGTCTGTTCCCGCACTGCCTGGCATTTCAGAGGTCCTAATGCAAGTGATTCCTTGAGCGTAATGCTCCTGCCTATGGATCATGCTTTTGCACAGAAGAAGGGGGTTGTTTTACCATTCAGGATACCTGAATGTTCCTCTTCTTCTCCACTGGGAACAGGGCCCCTTTGTAAGATGCTTAGAGAGTTCCCTTTGAGAGACCATCAATAGACAAACCTGTCTTTATAATGTGTAAAATCGGGAGGCATGGAGGAGGTGAAGGTCCGTATGCCTACCTGTCTGCAAAAGGTGGATAAGAAGCCAGTGCTACTCATAGTCCCTCTTGGTGAGTCTCCACCTCCCAACATACCACAGGTACCCAGGCTGAAGGAAGCTCTGTAAGGTGGCAGTGCCCTTCAGTCCCTTGAGGCAAATGCTCACCTCTCATCCTACACCTTGTATTGAGGATAATGGAAGGTTGGAGCATCCCAAATACCTTTCTTGATGACTAGTGTCAACTTCAGCTTGGGAGGGAATGTGCTGCCTTTCCAAGGAGCTCCAGGTAATTTGGTTTTGCATAAAGTAACTCAACAGAAGGGTAGAGTACTCTCTCTCATCCCTTGCATGGGCAATGTCAGGGGTGTTATCAGCTAGCCAGTGTCTTGGCCAGCTCTCCTCTGCAAGGGAGGGAAGACCATAAACAGAGGGCTTTTTAAAGGAGAAGCTCTGTGTTTCTTATCTGAAGCAAATGGAAAGAGACTCACCTTCTTCAGTTTCATGTTGTCCAGGTTGAGTGTTTGCAGATATCGCCCAAAGGACTGGAAGGCATTGTCAGGGATGACCTCAATTGGATTATGAGAAAGCTTCAGTTCCTCCAGCACTCTCAGCTTACCCATTGCATTTATGGGATAACTGCTCAGCTGGTTCTTGTCCAGGTGGAGGACAGCAAGGTTTTCTACATCCTCCAGGGCACCAGGCAGGAGGTTGGTGAGGGAGTTGTCAGAGAGAAAGAGCCAGCGAAGGTCTTTAGCCCCACTGAAGGCCCCTGGTTTCAGCTCCCGGATTTTATTGCTGCCTAAGTGCAGAATGAAGAGGTTTACAAGAGGGGAGAGGAGTCCTTTGGGTAGGTTTGGGATCTTGTTCTTGTCCAGATACAGATAGGTGAGCTCAGAGAGGTCATCGAAAGCTCCTGGCCTTATGACACTGATTTGGTTGTCAGTGAGATAGAGGTAGACCAGACTCTTGAGCCCTCGGAAGGCACCAGTTGAGATCTCCTTGATCCGTGAGCCCTGGAGGTGCAAGGACACAAGCTTTTTCATGTCACGGAAGCCGTTGGTAGGCAGGACGGGGAAGTTGTTCTTCTGCAGGTTGAGAAGCCGTGTTTGCTCAGGCACCTTGGGGATCTTCTTCAACCCTGCACTGTCACAGATGACATGCTGCAGGTCCCCACCGTGGCAGTGGCAGCTCAGGGGACATGCCTGCATGGTGGAGGCAAGACATGCCAGTAGGCTGAGGACACTGAGGAAGAAGCCTGACTGATTCATGGTCAGCTCTAGAATTAGTGTGGTGGGAAGAGAAGCAGGAGGAGGAAGAGGAGGAGGGAGATGGGAGAGAGTAGCTGGGTTTGCAGCATGCTGAACACAGCCCTATTTATAATGTTATTAAAAAGCAAAATCCCTTCCCACAAACCGCAGGCAGCAGCCAGTTGGAAGCAACTGGCTTTGGGAACTTACTGTGAGTTTAACCCCTTGGCACCAGGCAGAGGATTGTCCACAGTCCCGCCTAGCCCTGCTACCGAGGCAACTATGGAGAGGTAGTTTTCCTCTTTGCAAAATGGAGGCAAATGGTGAGTAAGGACAAATGCAGACCTACTCTGTGAGGAATCTTTCTGGGCTCTGCTGAGCCGAGCAGGCCCTGGATTTGTTGTTGTTAGTGGTGAAACAACCTGTTTGGGTTGAACAGCTTAGTGGGAAGCATTGCTGTGCTCTGCAGCCACATTGTGCTGAAGCTTTCAGCAGGCTCCTGTGCTGAATATAACCTCAGCTGGTTCAGGAAGAAGCACCTTGTCCTGTTGTCATAGAGGAGGGTTTTTGGAGGGGTCTGGTCTTTCCTGAGTAGGGACGGGAGACGATGGGAAGTGATATGGGGTCATTTCAAAGGCCAATAGCACTGTAGTTGCTTTTGCAATGCAAAATTTTGCTTGAAGACTCACAGATCTAGTTGGCCAAGAAGGAGAGAGCAAAGAGAGTCTTAAGTTCTGCTGCATTCTGAGCAGCTGAATGTGACACATCCATGGTCATGGTCAGGAGACCTGTGTGAGGGGTCTTTTCTCAGCACATGACACTGCGGACAGGGAAAGGCATGGACATTGATTAAGGGATGGTGAGGTAACAGAGTAAGGAAATCACTGCTGGAGCTGGCACTGGGATCTGCCTTGGTTTCTGTCTTGGGTTAGCGGTGGCACAGGTGAGTTAACACAGGGGATGTCCTTTGCTCTCCCAGTAAAGAAGGCTAAAGCAAAGCAGTTAAAAGTCCCAGCGCCTGCTTCTCTGAGTGTGAAGAGAGAGATCCAGAGGTTGTGGGGTGGGGTTTGGAAGTGGAACATTTTGAACTGATTTCCAGCCAGTTCCTGGCTGCAGCAAACAGCTGAGGGCTGCGCACATAACTGTGAGCTTGTTGAGATTTCTGCTCTGGAGGCTGGCTGCAGAGCCCCAGCGGAGCTTTTGCAGAGACGAGACAGGCTCAAGAAAGGGAGGAAATCCAAGGGCTGACTTAGGACACAGACTGGCTTATTCACCAAGATTTCTGGGTTTTTCCATTGTTGCACTGAGGAATTAGACAGCACCACTGAGCTCCGGACAGTGTTATGCAAACTTCCTGGCAGCCCACGCTCTGGTCAGCAGCTGTCAGTCTGAGCAGTGTTTTCATTGCATGATGAATTTGGGGGAGAAAAAGGGCTTTTGGGATGTGAATGTAGGTTCTGATGAGCCTGTGGGGCAGATGGGATAGGCCAAACAATGAAGTAATTTGAGACCTTGGTGCAATGTAGGCCAATGTTTGTCAGCCCTGAGGTACAGCACCCTGCTGTCAAACAGCTGGGGCTTCACCACTCGCCTCAGCACCAAGTGCTTCTCCTGCCTCATCTCCAGAGAGGTCCTTTGACCATAGGAGCTCCAGGCCTCTGCTGGAGGGACCTCCTGCAGGACTTGTAACTGTAGTTACTGTAGGATATAAAACTCTTTGATTAAAACTATGGTATATTTGCTTATGTCTGATTTAGTAGGCACTGAAGGTCTTGCACATACTTTGATCTCTGGAGTAGGTCTTTGAGTGTCTTGGTCAGGACCTTTGAGACAGCAAAAGAGGAGGTCGATGAAAGAAACTTCCATGTTTTTCTCCTTTGCCTCTCCAAGTTGATCAGGACTGGGAGTGCCCCTTAAGGATGTGCTACTTGTAAAGCTCAGATAGGGAGCTGAGTGAATAATTGCAATAGAAAAAATTCCCCTCCAAAGAGTCATCTTCTATCAATTGATTGATTTGGTTTTTTCTCTGAGCAAGTTCAACCACCTTTATCTTACTTGTAATCATTACATGAACAGTTCCTGCAGTTATGTACCAGCTATGCTGTGCAAGAGCAACTGATAGGTGAGATTCAAAATCCAGTCTGCTTCTGCTGAACACTGAAGCGAGGTAGCATATCCATGCTCATTCCCCAAGTGCAGCTAATGCCTGGTCCTTGGTTTTCCCATCCTCTTGCAAAAAGTACCATCTAACAGCTTACTGCTTCTGCAGAGATTTCTGCCAGCATGCATCAGATTGGAGCAAAAAGCTGGTGTGTTGCAAACTCCGTTCATAAATACATCCCTTTCATGTATATTTCCGAAACAAGACCCTTTTCAGAGCTTAAACTGCCCAAATCTCAAACTCTTTTCTCATCTTTCTTCCCCTAAGGGTAAATTTCCCTTTCTTCTGCCCTTTATCTCTTTGCTGGCTGAAAATGCAGGTATCAGGGGACATAGACACTCTCTGCAGGGATGTGTTTCCTGTAGACAAAAGTAAGACCTGTAGCTTCCTCATGAAGATGCTATGATGTACCAGTGCCTGCAGCAGAGGTTAAGGTAGATGCAAGGTTATTTTGGTCCCCTGCATGGCAGGGCAATGCTGCTGAGAGAAAAGTGTCCGCTGCTTAGTTCCATTTCTCCAGGCACAAATGTTGAATAAAAGGAAGTTCTTTCCTCTGATGCGTTTTGATTTCTGTGCCTCGGTGAGCACATTCCTGTGGTGGGAGCTGGTTGGCATCTGCCACAGTTGGCACCTTGCCCCTGGGCTCCTGACTGTGTTTTGAACTGCTCACTGGCAGGACCTGGTCTTCTCATACTGGGTTTCACAGCCCTTCACTGGCCAGGAAATGTGCAGTGATCCTCAAAAGCTCACCTGGCTCCTGCTCATTGGGTGGCTTGCAGTTTGGCAGTGACAATGGCAGCAGTGTTGGTGTTCCCTATGCTGCAGTGGGGTGCCACAGTGAGCTGGGTCCCATGCAGCCCCTACCCTGCAGGTCCATTGGGACTGGTGCTGCTAGGGCATTGCAGATGATGCAGCATTATCCTGCTATTCTCTCTTTCTTAACTGATTAACCGTCCTGCAAACATACCCAGTGCCTGGTAATCTGCTGATCCTGGACTCATCTCCTCTCTTGGAGATGTTGTGGGTTAAGCAAATAAATACAGTTTCTGAAACAGTATAAATGTCACAGAATCACAGAATGTTAGAGGTTGGAAGGGACCTCTGGAGACCATTTAGTCCACTCCCCTCCCCCCCATCAGAGCAGGTTCACCTAGAGGAGGTTGCACAGGATGGCGTCCAGGCAGGTTTTAAATTCTCCAGAGACAGAGGCTCCACCACATCCCTAGGCAGCCTGTTCCAGTGCTCCAACACTCTCAAAGTTTAAGTTTAGGTGGAACTTCCTACATTCCAGTTTATACTCATTACCTCTTGTCCTGTCACTGGGCATCACTGAGAAAATACTGGCCCCATCCTTCTGCCACCCATCCCTTAAGCATTGATAAGATCCCCCCTCAGTCTTCTCTAGGCTAAACAGACCCAGCTCTCTCAGCCTTCCCCCAGAAGAGAGATGTTCTAGTCCCCTAATCATTTTCTTAGCCCTTTTCTGTACCCTCTCCGGAAGTTGCTTGTCCTTCTTGAACAGGAAAGACCAGAACTAGGCCCAGGACTCCAGATGAGGCCACACTAGGGCTGAGTAGAGGGGGAAGAGAACCTCTCTTGATCTGCTGTCCACACTCTGCTCGATGCACCCCAGGATGGCGTTGGCCTTCTTGGCCACAAGGGCACATTGCTGGCTCATGGTCATCCTGTTGTCCACCAGGACTCCCAGGTCTTTTTCCATAGATCTACTTTCCAGCAGGTCAGTCCCTAACCTGTACTGGTCTATGGGATTATTCCTCCCTAGGTGGAGTAAAAATAAATTCCTTCTGCCTGCTAAAATACTGTAGGTGTATGACTGTAAAAACACATCTTAATGAACCACCTGTTTGCTTGGTTGTTTTCAAACTATCTAGGTAACAAGACACCCAACAAAACTACACTAACTTACCCTTGTGCCATGCTGGAACAAGACAAAAAGGTAGCACCACCTGCCTTTGTTGAATTTCATAAGGTTTCTCTCTGCCCAACTTTCAGCCTCTCCAGGTGACACTGGATGGCAGCACAACTGTCTGGTGTGTCAGCCACTCCTCCCAGTTTTGTATCATCAGCAAACTTGCTGAGGGTACACTTTATTCCTTCATCCAGGTCGTTGATGAATACATTAAACAGGACTGGACGTAGTACTGACCCCTGGGGAACACCACTCATTACAGACCTCCAACCAGACTCCACACCATTGATCACAACCCTCTGAACTCTATCTTTTAGCCAGTTTTAAATCCACTTCACTGTCCATTCATCTAACCCACACTTCCTAAGCTTGCCTGTGAGGATACCGTGAGAGACAGTGTCAAAAGCCTCGCTGAAGTCAAGGTAAACAACATCAGCTTCCCTCCCCTTATCTATCCATCCAGTTATGCCACCACAGAAGGCTATCAGATTAGTCAGAGATGACTTCCCCTAGGTGAATATCCCTGTTGACTACTTCTGATAATCCTCTTTTCCTCCACATTCTTTGAGATGATGCCCAGAACAAGCTGTTCCATCATCTTTCCAGGGAGGGAGGTGAGGCTGGCTGGTCTGTAGCTTTCTGGGTCCTCCTTCATGCCCTTTTTGAAGACCGGAGTGAGATTGGCTATCCTCCAGTCCTCAAATTCCTCACTAGTTCTGCAGGACCTTTCAAAGGTGGTAGAGAGTGACACAGCAATGACATCTGCCAGCTCCCTCAGCTCATGCAAGTGTATCCCATCAGGACCCATAGACTTGTGAATATCCAGTTTACTTAAATGTTCTCTAACCTCACCCTCCTCTACCAAGGGAAAGTATTCCTTTGTCCAGACATTCTCTGTTACCTTCAAGGTCCAGGGCTCCTGGAGGCAGACTTGTGCAGTGAAGACTAAAGCAAAGAAGGCATTCAGTAACTCTGCCTTCTCTGCATCCTCTGTCACCATGGCACCTGCCTCATTCAGCAATGGGCCCACATTTTCTCTAAGTTTGCTTTTACCTCCAATATACTTGAAGAAACCTTTCCTGTTCACCTTGATATCCCTAGCCAGGTGTAATTCTGAGGATGCTTCGACTTTTCTTGTTTCATCTCTGCGCGGTCTGACAGCTCTTTTGTAATCCTCCCAAGTGGTCAGTCCCCTCTTCCATGCCCTGTAAACTTTCTTCTTCCACCTGAGTTTTTTCAGAAGCTCCATGCTCAGTCATGCAGGTCTCCTACTTCCCTTGCTTGGTTTATTCCTCTTAAGGGTACAGTAATCCTGAGCTTGGAGGAAGTGATACTTAAATGTCAACCAGCTCTCTTTAGCAGCCATACCTTCCAAAATCTTAACCCATGGGACTTCTCCAAGCAAAACCCTCCTGAAGTCCAGGGTTGCAATTCTACTTACTGTCTGTGCGTGCTTCCCATGATCCTGAATTCTATCTTCTCATGATCACTTGAGCCAAGGCTGCCCCCAACCTTAACATCCCCACCAGTCCCTCTTATTTGTCAGTACTAGGTCCAGTATTACACCTCTCTTTGTTGGCTTCTCCACCACCCCAGTCAAAAAGTTATCATCAATACACTGGAGGAACCTCCTGGACTGCAAATGTCTGGCTTTGTGACCTTCCCAGCAGGTATCAGGGAAATTAAAGTCCCCCATGAGAACTAAGGCCTGTGACTGTGAGGCAACTCTCAGTTTTCTGTAGAAGGCCTCATCAACTTCCCATCCTGATCAAGTGGCCTGTAACAAACTCCCACAACAGTGTCATTCATACCAGCCTGCCCCTTAATCCTGACACATTAGCTCTCAACTCTCTCATCAGCCACCCCCAGGGAGATCTCAATACATTCCAGTTACTTTCTCATACAAAGAGCAACTCCACCACCTCGTCTGGCTGGTCTATCTTTCTTTCATAAAGAGGGCATAGCCATCTGTGACAGTGATCCAGTCATGAGAGCTACCCCACCACGCCGCAGTATTGCAATCAGATCATGGTCCTACAATGACACACAGAGCTCTGTTTTCTCCTGTTTATTCCCCATGCTGTGTGCATTGGTATACAAGCATTTGAAGGAGGGAGTTAAGCTTGATGTTTCACCCTTGAGGGGTGACAGGCCTTCTGGTTCTCCTAAATACTAGTACTCTAATCCGCCAGTACTGAGTTAATACACCCAGGCTCTTCCCTAGCAAGACCAGTTCCATCCCCATGCCCCTTCAAATCTAGATTGTGGTGTCTCCTTCTATGGAGATATTCAAAAACCGTCTGGACGCGCTTCTGTGTGACCTGGTCTAGGACATCCTGCTGTGGCAGGGGGTTGGACTAGATGATCTTTCGAGGTCCCTTCCAACTCCTAATATTCTGTGATTCTGTGTGTGATTCTTTGAGTTTTGGCACACCATCCCATTATGCATCATTGGCAAACCCAATTGCTCCTCTCTCCTCCTTCCAAACTAGTTTAAAACCCTATCAACGAGCCCTGCTAGTTCTTGTGCGAAAACTCGTTTACACCTCTGAGAAAGGTGAATCTCATCAGGTGTCAGTAGGCCAGGTGATGAATAGATTGTCCCATGGTCAAAACCCCCACAATTATTCCAATTACACCAGCCTCGAAGCCACGCATTAACCTGATTGATCTTCCTATAAATATTATCCCTTGTTACCAGAAGGATCAAGGAAATCACTATCTGTGCCCCTCATCCCTTGTCTCAGGGTTCTGAAGTCTGTTTTCATTGCCTTCATCCTTCTCTTTGTTATTTCATCAGTGCCAGCTTGAATAACCAATAGCGTATGGCTTTACCAGAGTGGGGAGCTTTCCTGTAACGTCCCTTACCTGCACCCCTGGGAGACAGCAGAGCTCCCTGTTTCTTGGGTCTGGTCTGCAGATGGGGCCTTCCATTTCCCTCAGTAGGGAATCTCCTATTACTACTACCCTTCTTTTCCTTTTAAGAGAAGAGGTCTTGATGCAAGGTACAGATGGTGTTGCTTTACCCCAGAAGGACCTTCACCTACATAATCAGTCCTGTCCTCTCTGCAGCTCTTGCAGGCTCCAAAGAAGAGTGGAACTTTCTTTCCCTGCAGGACACAGCTCATCCCTGTCTTTGGACTTTCCAAAATGCTATGCAGCCAGGAGTCCCTCCTGTTCCTAAAATGGAAAACTGGCTCCACATGGTGACAGCATCCCTACTTATCCTTGGCCAAAGTGAGACCTTCCCATCCCACTTCATTTTGGGGAGGACCTGACAAGTGGATGATTTCAATAGCTGCAGAAGCTGTGGGAGTGTAGTGTGAGAACATTGAAAATGCAGCATGGAAGCAACACAATCCTGGACTTCCAGTTTTCCATGTCTTCACTGGGAGCTGAGCTCTCCAAATCTGTAGGGATGTTACCTTTACCTCTAGGTTTCTGCCAAGTTTCCTTCTCCAGCATCTTTGAGCATTCCGGTACCCCCAAACCAGTGGTTTTCTACCTTTGCAAGACATTTTGTCTTTACACATTTCCTCTTGCTTCTTCCTTTTAATTCCACTTTTCCTATATGCATTGGCACCCAGAGCCAGGGAGGATGGAGTTAATTACATAGCAAAGACCTTTTATCAGGTTGTGGATGAACCAGTAAGTAACTGCACATGCCTTTTCTGGTTGCCACTGAAATGCCGGCACGACTAGGGAAATATTTGCCAGCCTCAAGACTTCTGCTCAGCCTGGAAAGAAGAGGTGCAGCTTTAACACCAGACAGGGAGGAGCAGCTTGTCCTGACTGTACAAGCACAGGAGGTTAATTTTCAGTGGCAAGCTTCTGGCTCAGGCAAGCTGTGTTGCCATTTTTGCAGTGGCCTCCTCCTGAGGCGAAGCTATTGCATTCTGCAGCACAAAGACTGTGCTTTCAGCACCTGATATTTTTGGGACTTTTAAAGCCCCATCCAAACTAGGACTGTCTGGCAGCTTTCTGAGTGGGGAGAAATGCCAACAGGGTGGCCACCCTTGGAGGTTTGTCCTACAAGACCTCTTTGTTTGTGTCCTGATGCTTTTGACACAAAGATAGTACTGTTGCTGGGAAAAGAAATGAGATCTTGGTGTGACATAGCTTGGACGTGATCAGAAGTTGGTTTTTTCAGCAATGAAGTTGGCCTGAAGGGTCAGGAATATTCCAATGCCATTTGGGATAGTGGGCCAGCTCCAAAGCAAGGAGACATGTCCCCAGAGGAAGTGATTCAGGGTGATCTTGGTAGTGAGCAGCTGCATACGGGAACATTGTTGTTCAATTGAAAGCAGTTTGGAGGTGGCTGTAAAAGGAAGGGCTGGGATTGACTTTGGTCGAGATATCTGAGACAGACAACACACTCAACATGGGTTTAGGGATAATTACATCTATCCGGCCTCCTACACTGGGAGGGGTTCAAACAGACTCTTAGAGGTCCGTTAGCACATCTCTTGGGTTGCTAGTCTGCTTTCTGTTGCTAATTATGTTCTCTTTGAAGTTTGAAAATCCCTATTATTTCATGGCCAATTTGCTGCTTTATTCTGAGGCCAATATTGTCTTCAGCAAAGCTCAATTTCTCTAGGTTTTAGTTTGGTGCTTCAAACCCTGTCATCCTTCTGCAGCATGGCAGAAACAGAGGATGGTGCTGAGGGGGTGTGAAGATCCTCCCTGAGCACCATTCAGGTCCAGGGGGGTTTTCTTCAAAGACCTGAAGTGATGCAGCCCTAACCTTCTGCTCCAATACTACCTAGTGTAACCCCACTTGGGATACTGGTGGTACTGAAACCATCTTTTTTGTCACAGCCTTTCAGCAGCAGTTGAACATGGAGGGAAGTGGGTGTTTTTATTGCTGTTGAACAGTGGGCAAAACTGAAGAGCAGAGAGCCGATGTGACTTGTTCCAAGTTATGCAGTAGGTAAGCAGCACAGTTGGGAAAAACCGTGGGTCTTTGGAGTCCCTGCTGTCCCCACCAGATCAGTCTGCCTCCCAAATGTTTACTAAGGAGACTAGAGTCTGATTGGTTTTACTTTATTTTTAATTTTTAGATGTTTCCTTCTTCAGGCTATTTTGCCTGTTCCACAGTAGTCAGTGTTTAAACAGCGCTGGCAGGAAATGTTTTTGAAATGTGCTTTAAAAAATACAGTTCTGCTAAGATGTTCATTTTATTCTTGGTTTAGGTGGAGGCTTAGAGTTCAGAGAGTGAATCTCTTGTTGGTAGGAGTAAGTTAGGCAGCAGTTTGTTTTGAAGCTGTCCTTGCCATTGCTGAAGGCAGGACTGACCCATGTGCTGGGTGTTGGGTGGATCATTTGCGGTCCTCACAGTAAATAAAAAAAAAGTCTTTATAGTCAATTATATTCTGTAGTCTCTTAGCTCCTATTGCAGCCAAGGGTCCAAGCTGGGCTCATTGTCTCTGAAAAGCTTTTCTTTGGCACTAGATATAGGTCCAGTGGAAATTATGGGGCCAATGTAGAAATTATTGGGTGAGGTTTTCTGGACTGAATTATACCAGATGACAAGGCTAGATGATGCAAAGTGTCCTCTTGGGTCTTGAAAGCTACGAATCTTTATGGATATCTCCAAGTTTAAATTGGTATATAGGGTTTTGCAGAAGTGTTTCATGTAGTGCATCATAAGCCATGACTGGGCTGGGACGATGGAGCCATTGGAGAATGCTTTATGCATCCAAAGAGGGTCAGGAAGGACAGGAGCACTGATGTGAGGGCTTGCACCAGCAACTGTGTTGGTCCTGGCCATGCCGATGAAGAAAACATTATCCCAAGAGAAAAATGCTATCTTGGAAAGGTCAGGAACAACACTGGTGTCTGGCTGAAGTGAGTAATGGTGGAGCAGGCAGGTTGGAAGGGGAAGGCAGGAATCAGGCAGCAGACTGAAGGCTGGAGGTTCAGACCATGTTGCTCTTTGGGCCAAGTTGAGAAGCTGAGGTGTGAAGGTGTTTATGGGGACAAGCTGCTGGCCAGGGCGTGGACAGCTGCTGCTTGGGGTACATGGCACACTGCCAGGCATCTGGAGGAGCCTGGTGAGCCATGGCACCCGCAGCAGCATCCTGCTAGGGAGCTGCCTGCTGCTGTGTCCAATTAAAGTGCTGGAGAGATGACCCAGAGAGGCAGAAAGGGTTGACTCAGGGCTTGGCTGGGATCCTGGGACCAACACTGCAATTCATCCAGCAGAGCAGAACAACAAAAAAAAAAAGGCACTAGAATTTTTAATGTGCGTTTAAGATCTTGGATTTGTGTCTTGTCAGTCATTTGATCCAGCCACAGGACTCAGTATTAGTGGGTATGAGAGAAATTCAGTCTAAGCAATCAGGGTTTCAACCCTGGCTGGGAAGCTGTCTTTGTGTTTGGTAGAAGAAGCCTATTTATAGTCGCTCCCTGTGGATTGTCAGGGTCCTAGCAGAGCGGTTTGCACCAGATAGTCCCTGCAGCATCCTGGAGACAATCTCTCCAGATTCCCATCTCCTCCAGATTCCTGGCTAAGAGGAGGCTCCTGCAAATCTCCAGCTTGGGTGTAGTCAAACAAGAGCATCAGCTGTTTTAACAGACTGTACCCAACAGGAGATCCTTCAAGCAGCCCCGAAAGTGCCGAATGCTCCCGCCAGTATTACATATATCTTGTTCAAGATATATGCATGGGGATTTTTAGGATGCCTCATCACAGTCCTTTGCAAAGCCCCTTATTAATTTTCTGCACAGTGCCAGGAGTTTGGTCAGCATAGTACAGAAGCTATGACTGTGCAGATATGGCCTTGCAGCCAGGACATTTGCTCTAGAGGCATGACCTACTTCTAGGGGCCAAGGCCATCGGAAGTGGTTGGGCGGTGTTGTGATTTGGTGTGTCTGAGGTGCTCACATGTCAGACTTTGAAGAGTTGAGGAAAAAGGAACAAACAGCATTGGCCCTTTCCCAGCTGTACACTACCAGCAAAACAACCACTGATGACATTAGTGGGTGGGAGGGAAACCTCGCCTGATGCCACACAGGTTAGAGAGACCAGAGCAGTGCTCCAGTCTGTCCCACTATTGAAACACAGCTCCTAAGAGCTGCAGACGAAGCAGCAATTCCAGTGGTGGTGCTGTTGACACAGTTCAGAGCTGCCCAGCGCACCTCCTGCCCAGCTCCTGCTGTCTTGGCAAGCCACTGAGTTGGGCATAAAGAACTGGAATTTTCCTCCGAGGAGAAGTGACCCTCAGCTGAGGTAACTCGGAGCCTTGCTGCTGGGATTAGCAGTGAGGGAGGTTTAGCAGCGAGAAGCTTTTATCCTGCTGTGAGGCTTTCAGTCTGTAAGTGCAGCTGCACCGAATGTTGTGCAGCCTCGTGATGCCTTTAGGAAGGTTACAACAGCTGATGTCTGCATGAAAGGATCTGAAAGAAGCAGCCCTGTTGCGGGATGTGTTCTCCCACAGGACCCCACTCCTGGATCCAGCATTTTTTCAAAGAGATGTCCAATGCACTCTGACCTGTAGAAGATGAAACCAGCACCTTGAGTAGATGGCTGCAAGGGCACCAAAGAAAGATCAATGTCTGGCAGAGACAGTAGGGAGTCAACAGGACAGGGCTTTGAGAGACATAGGTTAAAAAAGAGAAGGACAAACCCTGGGATGCTCCAAGAAAAGTAGTTGAGGTGTCAAAAGTACATGACACCCAGAGTGTCATGGGTGGTGGGGCTCTGGAGGACAGTGATAGAAATGAGGACAGCTGTGGCAGGCAAGTGCATTACTGTTTTAGCTCCTGTCCCTCCAGAACTCTCTGATAGGAGTGTCTGAAGAGCCTTGTCCACAGACCAGGACAACAGTGCTTGCCTGTGACCTGAGTGACTTGTGAGAACATCTTCCTTCCATCCCACTTTCCCATGTTGCTCCTAGCTAGCATTGTCTTTCCCATGCGAGGGGCTGTGTGGTCCGCTTTGCCCTTGAGACAGGTTTCTTCTTTTGTGTTTGCAGGTTGCTTATGGGACAACAGAGAACAGCCCTGTCACCTTCATGGGATTCCCCAATGACAGCATCACCAGAAAAACTGAGACAGTGGGATGCATCTTTCCCCACACAGAGGTGACCATGACCCTCTCCACCTGCTTGGAGCACTCTGCCTGAAGCAGACCTCGGGCTGTCCTCCCTGTCTGGTGCTAGAGTCAGTGCAGGCTGTCATGTTTGGCTCAGACATGACACCCCTCCTAAGCCCTTCTTCTCTTCTTTTGCAGGCAAAAATTGAGGATCCAGAAACAGGGCAGCCTGTGCCTCTGAACACTCCTGGAGAGCTTCAAATACGTGGCTACTGCGTCATGTTGGGCTACTGGGGCGATCCAGACAGAACAAACGAAGTAGTCACTGCTGAGAGGTGGTACAAGACAGGGTGAGTCTGGAAACAGCCCTGCTCCTCCCAGTCTGTCCTGCAGGGTGACACTGGATAGGGATGTGTGTATGCAGAAGTAACTTGGCTGTGATTTCCAAAGTAAAGATAATTTAGACCTCTGATCTATGATCGGCCCTTGAAACTTCAGAACAACTTTTAGTATAGAGCCCTTGGTACCAGCGGCCCCTGGAGATAAGGACGTCACTTCACTACAGGAGTGATGTCAGGTCTGTTGGGATTATGCTGCAGGGGCAGGAATTGCCTCCCCCCAAGCCTTGATGTTTGTGTGGATGCTGCCGATGGCAATATCTAGCTGTAGCAGAATCTCTTTGACCTCTTTCATGTATTCAGATGGCATCTCAGCTGCTATCCTCTGGATATCCTGACCTGGCCTCCAGACCAGGCTGCGTGGGAGCATCAGCCATTCTTCCACACCCAGCTGGGACAGGACTATGAGTGTGGTGTTGTTGCAGGGACATTGCAAGCCTGGATGAACATGGCTACTGCAAAATTATAGGCCGTTGCAAAGATATGATTATTCGGGGAGGAGAGAACATCTATCCAGCAGAACTTGAGCAGTTTCTCCACACTCATCCCAAGGTTGAGGAGGTCCAGGTAAGTGGGAGGGAGGTGTGGTGGGTGAGAACAGATGGTTCCCGTGGTGGGAAACCTATACAAAAAGCAGCTGCTACTGCTGCTTGTGACCTAGTTTTCTTGCCCTGTTTTCAGCATCAACTTTTGTGTATTATTGCTTGGCAAGCAGGAGGTAGAAGCTCATAGCATGGAAGGGGCAGGCAGAGCTCTTGGCACAGGGCACATCAGTTTGGGCAATCCTCTTGTACACCATCTTCATGTCTGCAAAGTAGTGGCTGTCATTCTTGTTCAGTTTTTAAACTGCCTGTCCACTTTCATAGCTCCCTTTGAAATTCTTACTTAGAAAGCAGTCTGGAAGGACAGTTTTTAATGTTAATTAATATGTCACTGTCTGGACTCAAAATTGTCATCGTGTCTCTACAATTTCAAGATTCTGGCTGAAGGCAGGGAATGACAGCAGGACTTGTGAAATAGTGTGGGCAAACTTTAGAGAGAGATCAAGCTTGGGAAGCCCATCTCCTGGTGTCATAGGCAGTGGGCCACTAAGATCTGCAATTATAAGGGTTTCAAATAATCCTTTAACTCACCTTCATCCCTCTTGTGCTATTCCACCTGGAGATCCCAAAGCACTTGCAGCAGCCTCCCAAGTCTCCCTGTTGGTCATGAAACCTGTTGCCCCATTTTTGGAGGAAGCAGAGACAGGCAGAGGGACAACAGGTCCATGTTGCCGTTGGCTGCCTGCCTGGCCCGACTCAGTCCTCACTCCAGTGACTTTGTAAAACCAAAGGAAGGTGCTGGCATCTGGATGCCCAGCCTGCTCTGCCACCTTTCCTCTAGCAAATGGTTGGGAAGACCTTCCAGGAGGGCTCAATATCATGTAGAAATCACTGGTGCTATGGTCAAGCAGCTCAAGCTGCCTTTACACAGCCCCATGCCATGACTCCAGTATCCCACGGATATGGGTCAGGCCTAGCACATATACCCTGTGGGAGGAAAGGGGTGTCCCCAGGGGTCACACTGTCTGTCCCATCCAGGTGGTTGGTGTGAAGGATTCACGGATGGGAGAAGAGATCTGTGCCTGCATCCGAGTGAAGGCTGGGCAGGACTGCACTGAGGAAGAGATTAAAGCTTTCTGCAAAGGGAAGGTGGGTGTCCCAGTCCACAGATCTCTGCCAAACCAGTACACCCAATAGCAGCTGGGACTTGCCAGTGAAAGCCCAGGGGTTTAGAGCAATTGGGGATCCAGCCCTGGCAGTCCTGGCTAGGGTAGTTAACGGCTGGGCTGGCTATGCTGTTCCCAACAGCCTGTGTTAGTGGTTGGTTTTCTCTTCCCAGATCTCCCATTTCAAGATCCCACGGTATGTCGTGTTTGTGACTCAGTACCCACTCACTGTCTCAGGCAAGGTAAGAGAGGGCATGGGGCAGGGCGGGAGCTCTGGTCTCCTTTCCTGTCTCCTGTCTGAATCTTTCTTCATTCTCCTCTCTGCACTTTATTCCAGATTCAGAAGTACAAGTTGAAAGAGCAGATGGAGAAGCACCTTCAACTCTGAGCTCAGGAAGGCAGAGCAAAAACCGAGATAAATTATTCCCGCTTCAGCCAACTTTGCATCTGTTTTTCACCTGTGCCTTGGACTACACAGTGGAGACCTTCTCTCTCCAACATCAGGCTGATGGCACCTTTAGTTAATAAAACAGAGCGCCTTTTTTCCCAGTTGGGTTTGTTTCTTTGCCAACAGAAATACTGTGGAATGAGGAAGGGATGCTTATTTCTGGAATTGTGGTCTGGTTACTGAAAGACTGTATGAAAGCTTTAAAATCTTGTGTCTCTGAGCGATATGGCTGCAGCCATTTCAGAGGACTTGAACACATGGCGGTAGGTATTTTACCTATAGTTTTAAGTCCTAACAGTCTGTCATGACTTTCCAAGGTAGGTGAATGCCTTGTCTGCTTGGATGCTGCTGAGCCTCCTAAGTCATATAACACAGCTGATGAGCTTGAAATGAGGGGCAGCAGCTTTAGAGAGTGACTTTGCATGGCAAGTAGCTCCTTAAAGCTGGCTGCAAAATTTCACCCTGCTCCCATACCTCCCTGGACCTTCTGACCCCCAAAGAAACTTCTCCAAGGTAGATTTGGCATTGTTTGTTTATTTTGTTGTTTTGGACAAGACAGACAGTAAGGGTTTTGCAGAAATACTAAAGTTCCTGTCCTGTCAGCACTGTGAAGCAGAGCATACCTGGGACAGCATTTTACGGGAGTTATTCGGTACCTCCCAACCATGAAACACTACTCCGAGAAGGGGAAAGAGCAGAGCTCCTCTTCCTTGCCGGCAGAAGTGTCCCACCCCAGCTGGGAAGCAGATTAATGTTGCTGTTGACTCTTGCTGCCCTCACAGCCATCTCCCTTCTGCGTCCTTCCTGAGCAGGGCTGGTGGCTGAGCGTCCCCCTCTGCTCTAGGGGTTTCCTATGGCAGGTGAGGGGAAATGGTGCAACAGGGGAGAGAGATGAAGCATCAGCAAGGTCTTGATCTTGGATCTCCCAGCTGGACTGTGGGCTCTACCCATGGAAGCAGACCAAGTGGACAACAAGCCCACAGTTTGTGCCTGCTTTCTGAAAGAAAAACCAAACATACAGAATCATTTAGGTTGGAAAAGATCTGGGATGGTTCATGTCAGACCCCTTCTGTATGGTATCACTTCAGCACATTCCTCCAACCATTCCTAAACTGCCTGTGGGGCTGGTGTCACAAGTTTCACTATGTTGACCCCTGTCCAGCCTGGAGTAAGTGGGATGTATGCAAGCAAAACTCGGGTCTCTTCCCTGATCTGGTTTTAGAAATGCTTGTAAACCTTCCTCCTTTCCAGAGGAGGAATGTCACCAGCATTGGCGCAACTGCTGTCAGTGGCTGTGGGGACACAGTGGACCTCTGGGTCTGACGTCTCGGGAAGGACTTTTTACTTTTGCTTCTGCCAGCACTAACCGTGGTGCAGGACAGGTGTGCAGTGAGAGGACTGGGAGGCCCAAAATGGGGTGTGAGGCCAAAAGGAGGTGGGAGGTTCCTCTTCTGGTTCCTGCCTGGTAACCACACCCTTTGCACAACCTGTGTGCTGCCCAGAAGTGCCCCACGTACTCACCATCACCGGGGAGTTTCTGATAACAAATGAAGTCAACCCTGGCTTGCGTAGGTAGACACAGTGCTGAGAAACACAGCAAGCACCAGTCATAGCCAGCGCGGGGGTCACAGGTCCCCATCTCCCCATCCCTGCACCCCAGAGCTCTACTCCTGTCCCGGAAGAGGTGCTGCCCTGTCCACGGGGCTGAGCCCCAGCAGAGCCCGGGTAGCTTTCTCCGTCATCCCATCCTCCCCCATGGGCCACATCCAGCCCTCGCCGGCTAGGACACCTCCTGCGATGTCCCATATGCCATCCCAGCCCCTCAGGACCCCGCAACCCCGCTGCAAATACTCACGGGAGGAGGGGAAGGGCCGATGCTCGTGGCTGGCAGCATGGCCTCAGTGTGTCCCAGGCTGCAAGCAGGTTCCAGGGCTTCTGCCCGGCCCATGCCCGAGACCTGCTCTTATAGCCCTCGCTGCCAGCTTGGAAACTCCCTGCAGCCAGGGTCTTTTCCCGGGAGGGAGGGTTACGTCAGACGATGGGTGACTTCAAACCATCCGCTCCTGGCCTAGAAACGGGACTTTGCGGCCGTGGCCTTTGTCATCGGCATTTCTCACTTCTCCATGGCTATAAATGGAGTAAAATAAGGAAAAATATCTTCAAGGTTTGCACAACCCCGCGCACAGTCACGCCATGGCTCCCTCTTTCGGCCCCGGAAAGGGGCAGAGGCGGGGGCAGGTCCCGGGGGTGGGCCCGAGCCTGGTTGGGATCGCGTGCCCGGGACAGACACCGGCATCGGCATCCCCCGCACAACACCTTGGGAAGTAAAGGGCTCTGCCCGCTCTCTCCTTTCTCCATCCCACTTCCCGTCCCCACCGCCCCGGCACCCCCATACCGGCGGACGGAGGCCGGCGCTGTCCCGCAGCCCGCGGGGCTCATGGCGGCGCGGCGGTTTCGGGCCGGGGGTGCTGCGGCGATGGCTGTGGCGGTCCCTGGAGCGGGCGGCCCGGGAGGGGCTCCGGGACAGGCTCCGAGACGGGGTCCCGGACAGGCTCCGGGGTCGGTTTCTGCCTCGGAACCGGCCCCACAGCCGGTCCCGGAACAGGCAGCTCTTGCCAGAGCCGCGATCTACGTGCACGTGAGCGGGGACCCCGGGCTGGCACAAGGAGGGGTTGTATGTGGAACCTGGTCTGGCACACATGGGGGATGTGTGGGGGATGTATGGGGACGCCAGGCTAGCACACATGGGGGATGCATGGGGACCCCGGGCTGGCACAAATGGGGAGTGTATGGGGACCCCAGGCTGGCACACATAGGAGGTGTACGGGGACCCTGGGATGGCACATGAGGGGGGGTGTATGGAGACCCGGGTCTGACACACATGGGGGCACAAGTGGGATTAGGAGCTTGCACACATTGAGAGTTGAATATAGGACCTTGGGGCTGGCACATGCATGAGTGCATGCAGGACCCCAGGGCTTGCACACATAGGAGGGCACCTGAGCTTTGCACATGTCGTGGGGCACGCATGGGAGGGTTCCCTGACATGCACATGTGGGAGGTGCTGAGGGGGTCCCCGAGCTGTGCACATGAAGGGTGACACCCATGGGACATGCTTTGTGCCCCTGGGGAAGGTGGAGGGTACTGGGGCCTTCACACAGGGCTGTGGCTGCCTTCCTCCCCAAAGTGGGGTGCCTGCCATTCCCCATGGTGCTTCATGCCCACAGTGGCCCTACTGCCGCAAGCGCTGCTCCTACTGCAACTTCAACAAGTATGTGGTGCCAGCAGTGGATGAGGTAGCTGTGGGCACCTGCCTGGTGCAGGAGACACGCACCCTGCTGCGCCTCAGCCAGGTGCAGAGGTGGGTGCATGAGGGGGTGGTGTGTATGTGCAGGGCCCTTTGGCACCTACCTGCAGCCTCTCCACCCTCTGCTTTACAGCATCACCTCGGTCTTCTTCGGTGGGGGCACCCCTAGCCTGGCCAGCCCTCGAACCATTGCAGCAGTGCTGGAAGCTATTGCAGGGGCTGCCCAGCTCCCTATCGGTGCTGAGGTGACACTGGAGGCCAACCCCAGCTCTGCTGACACACTGCGCCTTGCTGGCTTCCGGGCAGCTGGTGTCAACCGTCTTTCCATCGGTGTCCAGGTGAGAGGGGCTCTCTCCTACTCCCCACAGCCCACCGTGCCACCCCCTACCACTGTTCTTTCTCCACAGTCACTGGATGATGCTGAGCTGCTGCTCCTGGGCCGGGAGCACACGGCGGCAGAAGCACGGAGAGCTGTGGAGGCAGCACGGGGACTCTTTCCCGGCCAAACCTCCCTTGACTTCATCTTCGGGCTGCCAGGGCAGAGCCGGGGCACCTGGGCCCGGGCACTGGAGGAGGCACTAGGGCTCTGTGATGATCACATCTCCCTGTACCAGCTTACACTGGAGCGGGGCACGGCGCTGGCAGCACAGGTCTGGAGTGGTGCCCTGCCCACTCCTCCCCAGGACTTCCTGGCTGACATGTACCAGACAGCTTGCACCATGCTGGTGGCTGCTGGCTTCCGACGCTATGAGGTCTCCAATTTTGCAAGGAAGGTGGAGTGCCCCCCATGCCATGTCCCCTCATGCCATACCACCACCCCCCCAGAAGGGTCAGCTGCCATCTCACCCTGTGTAACACTCTCCCCCAGGGCGCCTTCAGCACCCACAACCTCTCATACTGGCGGGCTGAGCAGTACATCGGTGTGGGGCCAGGTAAGTTGAGGTGACAGGGTGTTGGTGTGGGGGTGCTGAATGTGCACCCTAAACTCCATTGTTGTTTCCCACCCTTGCACCGTTGCAGGCGCGCATGGGCGGTTTGTGCCGTGGGGTGAGGGCAGCCACAGCCGGGAGGCCCGTATCCAGACGCTGGAGCCTGATGACTGGATGCGGGAGGTGCAGAGCCAAGGGCACGGCACCAGGAAGCGGGTGGCGCTGAGCCCACTAGAGCAGTGAGTAGAGGGTCTCCTGCCATGTCACCCTGCAGCCCTCCATGTGTTCAGTTTTGGGTACCTCACTAGAAGAAACACATTTTGGTGCCGGAGCATGTCCAAAGAAGGGCAATGAAGGTGGTGGGTCTAGAGCACACGTCTTTGTGAGGAGCTGCTGAGGGAACTGGGGTTGGTTAGTCCGGAGATAAGGAGGCTCAGGGGAGACCTTCTCACTTTCTACAACTCCCTGAAAGGTGGTTGGAGTGAGGTGGGGGTCAGTCTCTTTTCCCAGGGAACAAATGTCAGGACAAGAGAAAACAGCCTCAGGTTGGGTTGGATGTTAGGAAAAGATTTCTTCCCCAAAAGCACTGCCAGTCCCTGGAACAGACTGCTCAGGGAAGCAGTGAAGTCACCATTCCTGGGTGTATTCAAAAGATACATAGGTATTGTGCTGAGGGACATGGTTTATTGGTGACCTGACAGCGTTGGGTTAACGGTTGGATCTTAAAGGTCTTTTTCAATGTAAGCGTTCTATGTGCGTGCAGGCTGGAGGAGGTGCTTGCCCTGGGACTTCGAACAGATGAGGGCATCACCCATGAGGTGAGGAGCCACCCTGGGGAACCCAGCATTAACCTGCCACTAACAACCCATCCCTAATGACCCTCTCTGCTGCACCCTGGGGATGCAGCGCTGGGGGCACTTTTCTCCCCACCTCAGCCTGGAGGCTATATTTGGGGTGCCAGGGGAGGCAAAGACACTGGAGCAACAAGGCTGGCTGGTCCTGGACAACGGGTGAGTCCCGGGGGTGCTGTGGTAGTGGGGGGCTTCCTCATAGAACCAGAGGTCAGCTGCCGTTTTTTCTGCAGTGGCCTGCGGTGCACGTGGGAGGGCCTAGCCCTGCTGGACTCTCTGCTGCCTGACCTGCTCTGCCAACTGCAGCGCTGCTGGGCCGAGCGAGCCACTGTGGTGCACCCCAGACCAGGAACTGTGCCTGGCTGTGGCAGTGGGGCCCTGAGGAGGAGTCTGACACGGAACAGGCCTAGTGGTGAGGCTGTAAACAGGTTCTCAGGGGTTGTAGGCAGAACCAGCGGAGAATAAAATCATAGAATGGTTTGGGTTGTAAAGAACCCTTCAAGGCCATGTAGTCCAACGCCCCTGCTCTTAGCAGGAACATCTTCCACTAGACTGGGTTGCCCAGAGCCCCAGACAACCTGAACTAGAATGGTTCCAGGGATGGGGCATCAATCACCTCTTTGGGCAACAGAGAGGTGCCAGTGCCTCACCACTCTCAGTGTAAAAAAAAAATTAAAAAATAAAAATTTCTTTTATCTAGTCTGTATCTCTCCTCTTTTAGTTTAAAACCATCACTGCTGTTACAACAGGCTCTGCTGCTCCCATCTTTCTTATAGACCCCTTTAAGTACTGAAAGTTGTCCCTGGAGCTTTCTCTTCTCCAGGCTGAACAACCCCAACTCTCTCAGTCTGTGGTCACAGCAGAGGTGCTCCAGCTCTTGGATCATTTTTTTGGCCTCCTCTGGACCCACTCTTAAGAAGTCCATGTCTCTCCTGGTGACTCCAGAGATTGACGCAGCACTGCTGGCGAGGCCTCCCAGAACAGAGCTGAGGGACAGAATCACGTCCTTCAAGCAGCTGGCAGGAAACACATATAATATACAAAAGCCACGTGCTGGCTGACAAGGGCGTTAGGTGCACTGGCACCCCAATGCGGCAGCGGCTTCCAACATACAATTCCGACGTAGCTAGGCCGCCGTCCGCACGACCTCCACCTCCCGGCGCGGGCACGTGGCGCATGCGCAGAGGGAGTGACTTCCGGAGGCGGTGCCATAGATTGGCAGCGCGAGCCGGAAGGGTTTTCGATAGTGTGTGGACAATGTTGCCATGGTGTTCGGGCGTGGAGTGTAGCAGTGGGATGCGGCGGCGCGGTTGGCTTTCGGCTCGGCAGGACTCTCGGCCCGGCACCCTACCGGGTACGGCCCGGCGGCTGGGCCCCAGCTCGGCAGTCCCGGCCCGGCACTCCCCCGGGTATGGCCCAGCGGCGGCCGGCGGCCGGCCCCCGGGCCTGACCTGACCTGTGCCCTGGGCACGCGGAGACTTGCTCGCGTGGGCTGGGGATCCCCTTCTCCCCAGCCATATGTTGAAGCCACCATAAACTGTCCCCCACGTAGTGACCTCTGTTGTTAGAGATGATCTTGAGGGTCCTTTCCAACCGTAATGATTCTGTGATTTTTTTGACGTCCACGTGCGTGGGGGAGCCAGTCCCAGCTGGAGGGACTTGTAGGTTAAGAGTAAGGACAGAAACAAACCTCACTGCCACAGCGGCCTGTGGCGGGAGCATTGCCCTGTGCCTAGCTCTGCAGGGGGATTTGCTTTTAAAGAGCTATTTTGCTGTTCAGGAGCTTCTAAAAATACAGTGGTTTGCTACCTGAGTTATGCTTGGTGCAGCTGTGCAGGAAAGCACTGTGCTTGTGCTTTCAACTGGAGTAAGAAACTTCCCAGAAATTTGTTCATCTGTCTGTGGGAAGCACAGGCTGTATTTATCTCGTTTGTTGTCTCATGTAGGATAGTGTGAGACAGCTGGTGACTCGCTTTGGGCCTTGTACCCTCTCAGAATTTGATTTTCCAATTATGGGATATTTAATTTAATTTAATTTTAATTTAATTGTTCTGTGCAATCTTGAAACAAACACCTCATAACACAGTTTAGCTGGAAATGAATAACTGGGCTGAAAGAGGAAGTGGGATTTCCTTGGGAAACTGAAGAGGAGGCGTCTTCATCTGTTTTTCAGGCAAGAAGGGAAATACATATGAGCTGTCCTCAACTGCAGAAGAGGCTGTGCCCATTTCGTGCGTTCTGCAAGGAGGTGACATCCAGGCACTTGCAATTAAGGTGGAGGATCTGAAGAAAGTATGTGTTTTTACTGATAGAAACAGATGCCTTATCTGGCACTCCTTTTGTTTTGTGTGTTTGAGGGTGCTATTTACTTGAACGATAACTCTCTCTTGGAGTTCACTTTTCATTCTGTTTTGTCTGTCCTGCTTTTTATGACTTGTTAGATCATGTTCTGTTGCTAAAAGTAACTGGGATTATTGATCCCTACACAATCTTTTCAAGTGGAAGGATAAGGTATCTGCTCTTTCAAAATTACATTTCCAACTTCCTAGCCTAATAAGATATTTAAGTTGTTTAGTAACTGCCGTGACATGCTTTCCAAAACTCGGATTAAACGGTATGAGTTAGAGCATTTGACACCAAGTGACACAGCAGAAAATTATTGGGAAAGTAATGTAAAACTCTCTTTTCCCTGGCTCAGTTATAAAGCAGAGTCCAGAAGAGTTAAGACAGTAACTAAGCTGGTATGTCCACCATTGTGTAACATGCCTCTGAGGGGAGGAGCACGCTGTACTGTTATGACTTCTATATGTATCCTGCAAGGATCAGAAGGAATGAAAGTGAGTCAGTGAGAGTGAGTTCCTAATTGCATTGTGACTGTTAATTTTCTGAAGCTTCATGCTCCACACCTTCTCCATGATGCTGCGAGAATTCCAGTTAGGAGGAAATACCTTGTTCAAAAATACCAACCCAAAGAGACAAGGAAGGCGTATCCTGCTTTCTCAAAGGCATCCAGGGATCCACTGACTTTTTCTGGTAGAGTTAAACTTCACATCTTATCTTTGGGTTTGGGTTTTGCTAAGACTAGCTTTAGTAACCTGGCTCTGGGGTTTGCTTTTATTTTTTTGTGCGTGGCCCGTTGTAGAACTAGGACTGTTTCGTGATGGCTGTGAAGAGATTCTCCCCCATCACATTTTGGGAAGTCTCCAAGAGTTCAAGATGGAAGCCTTGGCCAGAGGAAACACTCAGGTTGGTTTTTTAAAAGTTTGAAAATGCTGCTGTGCGGTACTTTTCTAGAGGTGGAGTGTGGTGCCTACAACGTCTTTTGATGTTTTTCAGCACCTATCAGGCTTTCCCAGCCTTGTCATACTCTGTGGGATGGGCTTGCCTTAGAGAAACTGCACCAGCAGGTTTTGATGTCCTACATGCAGGATGAGGTCATGGAGGGAAGAATTACAAAGTCTTCCTCTTCCATATCTGCTTCTGCTGATGGTATCAGGCTTGCAGAGGAAGAGCTGGTATTGCAGCAGTGTCATTGCTTGAGTCCCATGACTCAGATAAATCCTTCCCTTGTTTCTGAGTATGTTCCTAGTGCCCTATTTTTGTTCTTCTGAGAGTGATAAGGTAGAAGTGCTGTCCCTCTGAAGAGTTCTTTTATCCTCTCTCCCAGTCTCATTGTGGAGGCTCTATGTGTATGGAGAGGTTAATTTAATGTTTCCTTTCTCTTCAGATAGCAGATTTTAGTGAGATTTCTCAGCTGGATGTTACTGTACCAGCTTTAAAAGAGGAAAGTGGAGGAGAGAAAAAGAAAAAGGTTCGTCAGACCACACTAGCAGAGCACAAAGCTCTCCAGAGCTGGCACCGTAGTATGGCAACCAGGAAAAAGCAGGAGAAATATCTAGGAGGTGAGAAAAGCTGAGGCCTTGTTCTTTCAAGTTCTCTCTGCATATGGGCAAGTTTGGCACCACATCAGACTGTAATGGTCATAGCCAACTGGGGCTAATCCTAATGGTGTTGTGGTTCATGTTCTATGCTGTTCCATGTTCTCAAAGCACCCCATGCTGCTCCTGCTTGTGGCCATGAACGTGGGGAGGTGAGGTAGTGGTTCTGGCTGGGAGAAGGACAGTGGATTTGTTGGGGGACAGTGTATAAGGGGGTTATGCATGAGCAATGGTGGTGGTAAAGTGTGTGCCCCGAAGAAGTGCAGCACCAATGATTTTGATGTTTCTTTTTTGTAGAAATTCTTCAGAGGCCAGAGAATGAATTGCTGATGTGTGTCTCAGAGGATTACAGGCAAATCCAGGAGGAACGTGACCTCATTGACTGCAGTCTCCCTGCCCTGCTTCCTGGAAAGGTGAGAGCCCCACTTTGTCTGCATCCTGACTGCTCTGCTCTTGTGAAAGAGCTCAAGAGTAACATCTATAGCTATGAGTAACATCTCTGAAGATCTGTCATTAGATATTTTTCAAAGCCACTCTTAAGTCCTTCAGCCTAGTGTGCAAGTAGAGATTTCAGTGACTTTAAAAGTAGAAACATGAACTGTGCTGTCCATGCTAGGAAGAGGTAAAGGAGGAAAGTGTACTTTGGCTCCTTTCTGATGAACTGCTGTATGTATACAAGGGTCATTTCTTGATTGTCACTAAATACTGTCATGCACTGAGAATTGGGATATGTTTGTGCTCTGATTGCTATTCCAGACTTTGAGGCTTGAATTTTAGTGATTGCCATGGAGAAAGGGGTATGGGTAAGTCAGAGGATTATGAGAATATCCTGTGTTAAAATTTTTTTTTTTTTTACATTTATAACACTATCAAAGAATTTGCATTTGTGTGAGGCATCATTTTAGTATCATTCAACCTGCATGTAGCACTAACTAGAAGGAAGTTCTTTTGTTTTTGACAGCAGCCTGATAGAAATTTTGGCTTGCTCTGCAGAAAGGGATAATTTATAAACTTGTAAAAATATTGATATAAGCAGAGTAAGACTCCTTTTTAACTTGTAGACCCTATGGAAATAGCAGGCAGTCATACAGCTCTGAAAGCATCAGTGGGAGCCCTGTTTTCCTCCCTAGGGCTACCGAAGAGGAAGTGAGTTCTGGAGCCAGCCTGAACGTATTGGAGATGACCTCACTGGCCTGACAATGACACTGACTCGGAGAGAGTGTGGTTGCCCAGAGCCAGTCACTCGTGTGGGGAAACCGCACGCTGTCCGGGTGGAAACAGGTGAGGGAATGTTGCCAAGAGGTGATTTCACAGAAATAGAGTACAAGTGCAGAGGGAGCAGCAGAAAGAAACAGTGACTCCTGCAAGTGTGGAGGCTCACACTGCATCCGTCAGAAGGGACAACTAGAACACAAACTACTTCCGAGTCATCTGTTGGACCTCCTCTGTAGAACACCATGAGACCTAAGTTTGGCAGAGAATGAACTCAGTAGGCATGTGGGTACATAGTGAGCTCTTGTATGGGTATTTCTGCAGGTCTGAAGCCTCCAAAGAGGATCCCTTTCCGTCCAACCTGGGGTAAGAGTCTTTTCCTGAAACGTCGACGACAGGAGCTAAAATCTGTCCTGGAGGAGCTAGATTTTTATCAGCTGGTAAGACTAGAGGAGTGAGGACATTCTTTGCATCTCTTGTCAGATGCTGTAGAGTAACATAAACTTATCAATAACTGGATCTGAAAAGGCATTAGGAATCTAAAACTTAGCTCCACAGTACTTGTCTCAGAAGTTCCCACATTTCCAAACAGCCACACTTATCACAAAGTTATCTTGCTTTCCTATGTGTGGCACAGAGTGGTCTAAGAACTCCAGAAAAGGACCCTGAACCAGCAGCATGCAGCTGCCAAGACTGAGGCAATAAAAAAGCTTGTCAGATACTGGTGTAGGACTTTGATTTAATGCCTCTGGGAGGAGGAAAGACACCTTTACTCATGTGGAAGACAGGCATCTGAAATAATCTCTGAACACGGGTAGCCCTCCTCTCAAAAGCTGGACAAACTTCACCTTTTTCTTTCTGAAATCTGGCTCTGGGGATGAGAAACACGTGAAGGAGACTTTTCCCATTCATGCAGCTTTTGTAGCGCGGAATGCAGTCACCTAGGTTTCTTGGGAGACACAGAATCAGTTTCCTCCTGTGTCTTTTAAGTATTCATTGGATATGTCTGAAAACCATTGTAGGTGCAAGAACTTCATTTTACTGGATTCTGTTGCTGCATTTGTCTAGTATTTTAACTTTCTTTTAATATAAAAAGAGAAATGGTGAGTTGATGATTTTTCTGGATGTCCAGGATCTGGATGGACTGGAGGTGATCGGTAAAGGACAGCCTTTCACATCTCTCTCAACAGAGCCTATTCTGGGTCCCACCACTTCTGAAGAGTTTGAGGCCCTGTAAGTTTTATTTCATGGCAGAAATAAAGAATTTTGCGTATGACCACCAGTCTGAAAGGGTATCCTTAGCTGTTCTTTTCCAGAATATTCTAATATTATAATCACCAGATTTAGGAATTGAGCGGTTCCTTTGTGCCTTGGGGCCTTCCACCTAAGGAACAGGAGACAGATAAAAGGATTTTTGAGGTCATTCTTCCGGTCTTCCCCCTGGGTGGCTCCAGAGCTTGCATTAAGCAGGGTGGGGATTCAGCTCTAAATTACCTCCATCTGGTTGTCTTCTTCCAACCTTCCACTTCCATCCATTAATTTGCCTTTTTTCCCCTGTCCTGTTTATCTGTAAATGGGCACAACTGGAGGGCCTCCTCTTCTTTCAGTCGTGTACCCTTAGCCTCCCTTAGGCAGATATCATTCATTGATATTCTGGCTGTCCTGTTCTCCTTGATGGTGACAAGTAGCTACCTGGAGTATATCACATCTACAAGGTCTGTCCCCAGAGAGATGACTATGTGGAAAAGCATTAGTTGGAATTATTTCTTATAGGGTCTTTAAATCACCTCTGGTTCCCCCCTGTCTGAAAGTGGATTTCACTCCCTGAAAACACTGGCTCTTGTTTTCTTTAGCAGTGACTCCTTAAGCAGCTGCCCCAGTGTGGTTCCAGAAGCAGTGGTGGGTCCATCTTTACTTTTCTGTGGCCAGCCTGCTCGTTGGATCAACTGCGCCATTTCTTGCAGGGTAATTCTTTGCTTTTTATTGTTTAGTCAAGCTAAGCCTACTTGAGTTCCCAAGTCACAGCTATACAATGAGTTTCACTCACAGGCCAGAGAACGGGGGATTTATTCTGAACATAAGAGTATTCTTGTGTTTGCTCCAGAGAGATCCAGAAACAGGAGGCCTTGCTGTCTTTGGTGTGAAGCTCAGATTCCGAGGTGCTCTCTGTATAATGGCCACTTCATTGGACCTGCCTTACAAGTTCTCCTACCAAGGCTCAACCCCCTGTTTGTATTAAATGACTTCAGGCAAGATAAATCCTGCCAGACAAAATAGAAATTATTTTTGTCTTTTTCTTGTCCTTTGTAGGATGAAATTGGTATTGCTGCCCGGCTCACCTTTGAGACTTTGGTTGGTAAGAAAGCTGAAAGCTCCTTGATGGTGAGCAATGATGGCACAGCTGCCATCTGGTATAACTGGATGAGGCTTGCCCAGCAGATTCCCTCCAGAGAAACAAAGGGGAAGAGGATGCAGTGTTTTTACTTTGATACCAGACCAGGTACGAGAGCTGCTGATCTCTGAGTCCTTTGCAAATAGACCTCAGCACATATTCAGGAGTGAACTGAGAAGCGACGCCTGACTAATGGCAGGGCATACCTGTTGGGTGGTTCTTAGGAAGCCACCCTGGGCATCAGAGCTGACTCACACCAAAAGAGGTTTGTGAGGCAGATCCCTTTCATGGGACTTAAAGGAAAGGAGGTTGCTTCTTTATAAATGGGTGGAATATTGAGAAGTGAATAATTTTCTGATGGGAAACTGGGCATAATCTACTAGAGAGGGTATTGAGCTTGCTGTAAAAGGAGTGGTCAGTGGCAATAACACCAGTTCAGTAATGTGGTGACTGGGAATAAATCTGAAAGGAGAAAACAGCTGCATGAAGTGTGATAACCAGTTAGGCTATGGGGAAAGAGTCTCATACAGAGATAAGGATGCTCAAGGTGGGGCTGGAAAAGGGTCAGGTTAACCAGGTGGCTTCTTGCAAACTGATGCATTTTCTCTCTTGTTTCAGGTGTAATTTTGCCAAGAGAAACTAGGAAGTTTTCCTTTCTTTTCAAGTCAGAGACACCTGGCATTTTCAGTGAGTCCTGGGAATTTAGGACACATCCTCTGTTATTAGGAGGAGCTCTGCTGCAGGTGACCCTTTGGGGAATTGCTGTCTGTGAGGATAAATTGGCTGACCTCAGAGAGAAACTGGAGGTAACCAAGCATATAAGTGGGTAATTGTGAGCTTTGAACTTAATATGCAAATAGAGGATGAGGGTAGGAGTGAAAGACATGGTATTTTTATTGCTATGCAATTGGGACTGAGAGGTGTTTGTGTTTGCAGAACATCTGTACATACTTGAGCAGGTTTGCTAAATAGGATGGAATAAGTCTGCAATCTGCTGTAATGTTGTTAAAGACATGATTGGTTCTTCTAAACTGTTCACACTGGCCCTTTTAAAGAATGAATTTTCTCTTGCTAATGAATTTCATTAGTTAGTGGGGATGGGATTCTATGCTGTACACTGTAACATCATTTAAGATATAAATTCACAATTGCACTACTCTTTGAAAAGTATCATTTCAGGCAGGATTTTTAGGGTTTATTTGAAAAGCTGTTGTAAGTATTGCTCTGCTTAGTGGGCTTTGCAGTTATTCTTGTAACCCCATACAATGTATATGTGTGGTTGCTTAGCATGTGTGTGGATTTGTTTACATATCTGTATATGGAATGTGGACTCATGTTGGTTTTGTTGTGGTGCCTCAGAGTGACCTGGCAAGTGCTGCTGTAGTAGAAGAGATTCTGAAGAAAATTCTCTTACAAATTTGGAGCCCTGAGTGCACCCCATCTCCTATGGGAGTCTGTGTCACAGAGGAAGAGTTGTTCCACCGGAAGAATCCTAAGGTAACACTTACTGTTTGATGGGCCACGCAAACTGAAATAGCAGGGAAGGAAGACCCATGGGTCCGGTGAATCCCTGGGTGTTTGGTTGCTGGCATAGTCTGTCATGGTGGCTTGAACTGTTGAGGTCTGTAGAGAAAAGGCATAGCTTATTTCACTGTTTTTCCTGTTATCACAGTTGCATTATCAGCATCAAGTGGTAAAGCAGCTGCATGAACTGTGGAAACAGCACATGACTGTTTCTTCAGCCTTTGAGGAGAAAGTGTCCTTGGGCAAGAAAGCGACTGCAGAGGACCATGAGAGTACCTCAGGGGCTCTCCCTGCTCAGAGCAGCACCACAGAGGTCCCAGGCTGGGAGAACACAAGCAAAGATGCTTCAGGTCTAATGACAAACGTGGAGGAGGAAGAATCAGGCCCCTCAAGGTGGAACCTCTCCTTGGAGGACTTTAAGCAGGTGGTCACTCCTATTCCCACTAGTGTTGTGACAAGATGATGGTTCTTTTCATTTCCCTCGAGGTAGCCTGGTTTATCTCAGTGTGAGTACACCCAAAGGTTTCCTTCCAGCATGCTGTGAGTTAGATATGTGTCACGGGAAAGCACTTTGGTTCTCCTGACCATACCCTCAGTGTTCTTGTAAAATGATTCCCAAGAGAGATGTTGAGGGATGTTGTGTGAAGAAGAAAAGAGGACCGCACAATGTAATAGATATTTTAAGTTCTTCCTCCATTAGCTTTCTGTCATGCCAAGACTGAATGTTGGGGGCAGGCTAATTTGACAGCCTCCTGTGGCTTTCCAAAGGGCTCCTCTCCTTGGAGAGTCCTTCCTATTCACCAGAGCACAAAGGGGGCACTCGTGACAGGCTGGGATTAAGTACAGGCCTGCCTAGATTAAAAAAGCAAGAGTGGTTTGGATTCTGTCAGCACAGTTTTTCCGTAGCACTCTCTTGGAAACCTTTCTGCTGCTTTTATAACTAATCTTTACTTTGGAGCCTTCCAACTCACTAGAATCCCCGTTCTTCAGCACACCTGTGATGTTGCAGATGGGTTTACTGTGAATCTGTCTGGAGGGTCTGGGATTGATCTCAAGGTCTTGGGTCACATGTGCACCTTGGCCAAGTCCCAGCCATATAGGAGGCCATGTCTGTGTATGTAAGTGCCCACTGCAACTTGGAAGAGAGCCATGGTATGCTCCATTGACCTAAGGGTCCACGGACTGGGAGTGGAGACTGAGAAGTGCTCTCTACACAGACCCTGTGTTTTCTTTCATGTCAGGCTCTAAAGCTGATCTCCAAGGAAGAGCAGCGAGAAGAAGCACTGTCCCAGCTCAATAAGGCAGCTCTGGAGCTGTGTGTTGAACAGAAGCCAACTCAGTTAGACCTTTTGTATCAAACCTGGTGTGTTACCTTTGCAAGATAAAGCTTGTAAATGCATTGTGTGATCAGCAGCCTTAGCAAGCTCTGTTGCAAGCATTATGATTCAGAGTGCTTATAACTATATGAGGTCTAGGTGTTGTCTTTACACTCTGGTTTGGTTTTTTTATAGATTAATTGTAGAAGTTGTCTAGGACCAAAATACTTTTCTTCTTTGGGGGGGGGCAGGGGGGAGATAAATTTAGAATATTAAATTCATGTTATTTTGGGGAGTATACAAGATTATTTCTGGCAAGATTTGTCTATATTTATGAAACCTGTGGGTAATTTTCTGTACCCTTTTACACAGTTTACTGTATTTTCCTTCATACAGGCTCTCTGCTCTTCACTTACAGACTGTAAACATATCAACAGCTTCCAGTTTCCTCTAAATTAAAAAATTGTAGGTTACTCTTG
The DNA here is from genome assembly GCA_013399015.1 of Galbula dea. Classification (NCBI taxonomy): domain Eukaryota; kingdom Metazoa; phylum Chordata; class Aves; order Piciformes; family Galbulidae; genus Galbula; species Galbula dea. The sequence goes on along the minus strand of VWZX01000198.1, from coordinate 33,507 downwards.
GTAATCAGAGAGCAGCTGGATGCTAATTTACCAACATGTGTCATGTTGAAGAGCAGGAGATCTAGTTTCACAGTAATATTTATGGGTTCATCTATAAGCATATTGGTTTACAAACCATTGAGACCACAGAGGGCTTAAGAATGAGGAAAGTAACTTAGCATCCTGCTGCACAGATTTTTAGGTGGTGGGTTAGTTGGACAGAGCAGCTCTCAGGTGGAGGGCATAGGGTAAAACCAGATGCCAATTGCTGTACTTGTCTCCCTTCTGATTTCTCAGTCTTCAGCTGTGGCGTGAAGCAATTGATGGTCTGGTGAGGCACTCTCTGAGGCTGAGATCCCTGCTTGGCTTGCCTGAGAGGGACACCTGTGTAGATGTTGTTCCAGAGGAAACAGGTAAATAGTTTTAGCACAGCAGTGGCTTCTGTGAACTGTTGGAAATCCAGCTGAATTTCAACTGAAATGGTAATTTCAGCAGTGCCCCCTCAAAGCTTTTATAAGAAAATGCATCAGAAAAAAATGGCAGATTTTTTGATACTAATTGTGATCTGTGGTTTGGTGTAATTAAAAAACCACCACACAAATAAGCCTTTTAATTTAGCTAGCCATAGTTTTCACACAGACTAACCCAGAAAACCCTGCATCACTGTTAGCTGTCTTACATACTTGTTCTGATACATTTCTGAGACCTGTTCATTCCTTTGCTTAAACATAGTACTCTTCAAGGTATTGTTTTTCAGTGCAGTACAGCTCAGATTAATAAAAAGAGGAAAATACATGCAAAAGTAATATACTTCCACTGTGTGAGTGCTGTGGGCTTATCATTCTGGATGTGGAAAATGTTGCTTTGGGGTAATTGAAATTCTTTCTTTTGTAAACCTAATTCTTATGTAGTGGAAGTAATCCATCCTCTACAAGGAGAAAAGGAAGACAGAATGAGCACTAGGAAAGAAGAGAGAAGGTCATTTGGTGGTAAGGATAAAGAAGGCAAAAAAAGAACAACACAGACAGCAGGGAAAGACAAAGAGGTATGTGTCAGGATGCCTGTTGAAACCTAAGTACTGAAGACTGTGTAATGCATTCTGAGGTTTTGTATCCTGAGTTTGAGCTGATTTCCAACCAAGTGAAAGAGGTGCTGCTTCTGGGAGGTGCATCTTGGCAACCACCTGAAAGGTGTTCTGGCTTAGGCCACTTTTTTTTTTTTTGTCTGTTCCTGAATAGGAACATCCAAGCAGCAGAAATTTAGAAGTAAAAGATGGGGAAAGCTGAAATCTTCCACTTCATTGCAGGAGGTGAAAGAGGGAGCACAATTTGCAGATGCTGCAACTACAGATAGACCAGAACCTCTTCAGGAGCCGGTGGACTCTATTTTGTTTGGGACATACCAGGAAAAACTTTATACTGAAGTGAGTCTAACCAAAGCTTATCTTTGTTTCTTGTTTTGTTCTTTGCTTGTAAGCTGACACTGAAGCTTAGGTACAGAAGTAATAATTTTTTAAACTCAGAAAATTGACAAACTTATATCTGTAATTCTGTAGCAAGCTAAGTGTGAAATACAAGGTTAGATATCCTTTATTCCAGCCTGGAATCTGTTAATATAAATCCAGCCATCACATAGTCACATGTGGGATTTCTATCTGGGATGTCTTTACCATGATTGTGGACTCTTGAGGGGATTAGCAGAATTAACTGTATCTCAGATAACGTTAGACACACTTCATAGCCAGAAAAGTTATTACTAGAGCTAAGTGCTGTCAGCAGCCAGACACTTCTGTGTGGTTGTGTGTGTGCCCATGCAGTAATGTTCATGAGAAACCATCTAGCTGGCTGTCAGTTTTGTTATAAGAATTTCATGTGTTTTCACTGCAATGGTATTCTGTTAATTTCTGCTGCAGGTTTATGGGCTACTGGTTTCAATGATGAGCAAAATGGTTTATTTATTTGAGGAACTAAAGAACTAAAGAAAAAAAGGTGCTCTGAAGTGGGAAAGTGAAGCCTTTTGTAACTAAGAATAGAGTTACTTTTAAAAATAAATATTTACACAGATCAGGTGGAGATTCTTCTTTCTGAAGTGATGTACTGATTACAAATACTGGCCTGCTTCTTTTCTGATATGCTGTGGTGTGAGACTATTGCTAGACCATCTGTTACTGCCTATCCACACTGAGTATTGCTGTTACCGGTTCTGTACATCGCTGCACAGTTGCACAAGGCATGTATGCCTCAGGCACGTGCTCTTTTACATTGGCAGTCACGCTGACACCTCTTGGAGATGCACATACTGTGAAATAACTGTTACTTCTGCAGAATTGTTTTACTTTAACTCATGTGCTGTCTCTGAAGAGAGGACTTCCAGCAGTACCATGGCAAAGCACAGCTTATTTTTTTGCTGGTCAGGTGAGGCTACTCGTGTTTTGAGATGTTTTCTCTTAGCAAGGTGCAGGGAAACACTTCGGCTTCTGTGGGAACCAGGAGCCTCTTCTGCCTTAGTGGGCACAAATGTACAAAGGAAATGTCTCCGCTCAGCATTGCTGTAGTGAAACTTTCAGCAACATTTTGAGAATTAGAAGGAAAAAGCCCTGAAGTTGGGGTGTGTCTCACAGGCTCTGACAATAGCTCCTGCCTTCCTAGAGATGATTATCAGCATGTGAATATGCCCAACGCAAACAGCTCAAGCCATCTGCTTCTGGATGAGAGGGAGTATGCATGTTACAGAGGAGACGTGTTCGTCTGAGGCTGGAATGCTTTTATTTGGTAACTTTACCTTGTAAGATGGCAAAGCCTGTTCACAAGGTCCATGCCTCCAGTTCAGCCTGTAGAAACCAGGCCCCATGTACACCTCTACTTGCAGAAAAACTTGTTAATACAAAACCAGGTAGATGGGATTATTATGTCAGGTACCTACCATGGAAGAATGTCCTATGCTCGTGTCTCCCTTCGAAGGGAGGAGCCTGATGGCCCAGGGTAGGCAGGTGGCATAAGAACTTCTGCAGAGGAGGACAAATCTGAATGCTGTGAACAGTCTTTTTAGTTTTTTTTTAATTGTGAATATTGCCAGTGCCTCTTACGGCCTTGGATAAGAGCGTCTCAAGGATTGAGGTATGAGCAGCACACAGGAAGGGATGTGCTGGGCTAACGAGTGCAGTACTCTGCTGCTGTCTATCTGCTGCAGCTTTCTTTGAGCCAGCTGCTGGGTTTTTTTTCCTTCTTTTTGCAATGATTTGTGGAAATTACATGACTGGAACTGCAGTGGAATTAGAGCTGGCTTTCATAGAACACCTTTAAAAACATGTACCCTGGTCAGCCCAACACTCTGGAGGACACATGGATGCTCTAGTGCCTGTAATGGCAAGTCCTAGCAGTCAGGCAAGGAGAGTATTCCTTCTCCTTCATAAGTGGTCATTATTTGTATTAATGTTAATAATTTATGTTGTGCTTGCTAAATAACAGAGGTGAGTAGCCTTCCTGGCCTTGGAAGTTGCATGCCAAATCTGTCACGTGAGTTGGGGTCCAAAGGCACCATAACTATTACAGAGGCCAGGAAGGGGGATTCCAGGAAAACACTGCAAGCAGAAGGTGGCAGTACATTTCCAGAGGCTTATCACTGGCAGATGGGGTCTACGGGAACAGCCAGCTAAGGCCAGGGCTGAGGAAAATGAGCTTTACAAACTTGCTATGTCCCCATTCCTATAGTGAGGTTGTGGGCCATCTTGCAAAGCAAACCCCATGTTTGTACATCTCCACTGTGGCTTTGTAGGCTGTTGTCCCTATGGAAAGGTTCACTTTGTTTATAAAAAATCAGTGCCTGGAGAGGGCAAGCTGGCTGCCTTAGCCATCAGACAGGTGAACAAGGAACAGTGGAAGAGGAAGGTCTGGGGCTTAGGCAACCACAAAGAATGCCTCCCACTGCCTGAGATGAGATGTTCTCCAGTTTGACCTGGAGGATGGTTTGGATGCTGGAAGTGATGCTCTTGCAGGCTACAACTGGAAGTGTGACTAGATGCACATTAATTCAGAGCTCGTGAAAGTTGGGCTGAGGAGATCTGCAAAGCCCCTGCAGGCATATGGCCTCCCTGCTGCCTTCTGTCCAGGACCTTTGGACCTTCAGGACCAGGGCCTGGGGCAAGATGAATCTCAGCTCTGCTTTGCACCATGCAAGCATCAGCAGGAAGGCTCAATCCCCTTGTGGAATGTCTCAGCAGACTGCAGCTGATTTCCATTATGGAAAATATCAGTGATATTAAGATGATTATATATATCCAGAATACTTGAAGGCTTGTCAGTGAATAAAATGGAAGGCAGAGGCTGGGATAGAGGGGGTGGCATTGAAATGATCGAGAGACATGACTTATTTTGTCATGTCATCTGATGCCTCCTTCTCTTCCTCCCAGTCAAGGCTGCGGGAGCTGTTCAGAGCAAGGGAAGAATCCGGTCCAAATTTAGGTCTCGGGGGTGGGGGTTTGAAAAAAACAGAACAAAAAACCCAGCCCAAATTGCAGTGTGGCCTTGGGTACCAGAGAGGAAGCCGCACTCTGGGGAGGGTCGGCATCCCCCGGAGCCGCTGTCGAGCCCGGGGCTGTTATCTCTAAAAATAAAAGGGGAGGGGAGAGGGAAGGAAAAATAAGTAAAGCAAAGCAAGAAGTAGCAAACCGAGCCTGGCCGGCTGCCAGCGAGGGGCAGTGACTGAGCATTTACAGCATCCCCGCCTTCCGCATGCGGTGGGGTAGGGGTTCGGCGTCGCATCCCCTGCGGCTGGTACCGTACCGAATCGCACCGCGCCTGGGGGCAGAAGCCTGATTGCCTCTGCTGGGTCCCCGGGCGGCCCCGAAGGGGTTAAGCCGAGACCTGCCACCGGGACCTGCCCAGCCAGCCCNCGGAGCATCGCGGCGGGCCCGGGGATGGCGGGCCCCGGGGATGGCGGGGCCCGGGGATGGCGGGGCCCGGCAGGCAGCTCCGTAGTGCGGCGGCGCTTCTCGGACCGTGCTGCGAGCACCATGACCCCGCGGCGGGGGCAGGAGCCGGCGGCGCGGCCGAGGGCTCTACCGAGAGCCGTTCCCTGCTGCCCGCCCCATGTCGGCTGCTGCTCCTCACAGCCCTGCACCAGATTATGGATGGAGCGAGGAGGCTTTAATCCTCCCCCTCCTTTCCTCTGGCTCCTCTGTCTTCTTCCTCCCGTCTCCGCCGGCTCCCCATCCACGTTATTCCTCTTTGCCCCCTATTTTCCCTCCGCAGTACCCTTCACCAAGGCGCGGGCGATGGGGACCTGTTCCCGCACTGGCGTGTCCTTCTCCCACCTAGCAGACTCTTACTCAAGGTCACTGCAGTAATTCCATATGAGCTGCTGGGTGCTGCTGCCTTATCTCCTGCACAGCTTCTGTTTCGCTCCCTTTGTATTCCGAGGGGGAGGAATAACGCGTTCAATAAACCCCACTGCCTTTAACACCGCTGGCAATGCTCCAGCCATGGCCATGCTTCTTTCACTCCTGCCTTAGCCCCTGCTTCCCATCTCTTCCCAAGCAGACTTCCTGGGCCATTGTATGGTGGTCGAAGTCTAGCTGGGGTTGGGTCTGCAGCTGGTCTAAGCTATGCTGGAGCCCATCATGGTAGACCTAGGGTTTGTTGTGCCAGAAGGTTTGCTGGAGGCAGGAGGGTCTGTCCTACTCTGGAGGAGGAGTGCTGGTGTTTGCTTGTGTTTGCTGGGCCGGTGGCACCTTTGGAAAATATGACTTTATCTCCCATCTGGGTGTTAGTAAAAAGCAGAGTGCAGAGCCGAGTCCTGGAGGACTTCGCTTTGTTGCTGCCCTTGTCCTGAAGGCATTTCCATGCCAGGTGGGCAACAGCATGGTCATCCGCACCATGGGCTTTCCCAGCAGGATCCAAAGGCCACACTGACAGACTGCATTGCAAAAGAGAATTGATACAGGGAAGTGCCTTGAGAGAAACTTGGTCTGTCTGGGAGAGTGGTGCTACCAGGATCCTCTCTGACTCATACGGGACATTGCTGGCAGAGCCGTAGGGTGCCAAGCCGCTGGCCCATGGGAGCAGAAGGCACTGTACTGGTTGCACGGGTTGTGTGGGAGTGTGGCGGGTGCTGTGCATGTCTTGTGGGCACGTCGTCACAGCCTTGGCCCAGCTCTGACAAGAGGGAGCAGTATCCTGAAAGGGCTGGACACAGTGTGATGGCTGTGGTCCAGGAAGGTATTGGCACTTGAGGTGGGTGGTAGGATGGACATCTATAATCACTGTCCACAGGCACTGCTGCGTAGAGGAGGTAGTCCTCTGCTCACAAGCATTGTCTTGGACACAGAAAATATTGTCAGTGAGTTTTGCTGTAACCCCAGCCCTGCAGTGTGGCCCTGCTGTGAGGGTAAGGCAACTCCAGGCAGCCTGTGCTTTCTGGCTTTGTTTGGCCCATGGTCAAAATGAGGGTAAATGGTGATTTCTTACTGTGCAGGGAGAAGGTGAAGATTAGGATTAGCACAGAGTAAGGGATAAAGAGTTGTGATGGGCTCATGTGAAGATAGATCCAGACTGACCCAAGCCATTTTCTATCTGTGTTGGGTGCAGCACATCCCAAAGTCAAGCACTGCCTGCTGGGGAGGTACCACAGCAGCTCTTGGCTGTGCCAGCCCCTGCCACCTCAGCCCTGGATCTGGGCATAGGGCAAGCTTGGGCAGCTCGGGTTTTTCTGGAGAGGGGGATTGTGTTATCCAACCCTGCTTGCTGACCTCACACTGAAGGTTATGCCCTGAATTTACCACCCTGTAGAAGCACACACTTCTGTACCCACAGCCCCTCACAGAACAAACATTACCAAGTTTGGTGGGAAAACCCACCTGAGTGGCTCCCAGCAGTGGTAAGTCATGAAAGGCTCTGATTCATGGCTGGGTTTTCATTTTTCACGACGCATCCTTGGTGGCACTGCGAGCCTTGGGGCAATTGCAGGGGTGAGCACGGTTGCATGCAGCCGCAGATACAGCATCTGGGGTTACAGGGGACCCCTGGGAGGTGCAAGGGCTAGAAGGGCCTGAAAGCAGCTTTTCAAGGGTAGTGGGGCTGCTAGGATGAGAAAGCTGCCATTTTCAGGTGGGTACTTCTAGAAGCAGAAGTGTAGAGTAAAAATCTCCTCCAAATGTTGCTGAATCCAGAGCCAAATCTCTTGGCAGCTCTGCAGTGCTGGGTATCAGCTTGCTATGAGATTTTTTTTGTGCATTGAGTATCCTGCAGCCTGCATGTCTTTGGGTTAGCAAGCAGTATCATCCTGTCAGGGTGCACCTGGTACACTGATAATGGGCGCTTTCACCTTGACAAGTGTCCCAGGTGCCAAACAAGGGCTCTGGGAATGGGTCTTTGTGGCTGGGGTGATGCTGAAGTCTTTGTGTTCCTGTTCCCCATTGCAGGCACCTGTGAGGCTGTGTCTGTGAGCTCTCATCCCTTCTGCACTGTTCCTGCCTGTCGCTGGTGGGTGTCTGGCACTGCACCACCATGACGACCTCCGCACTGCGTCGGCAGGTGAAAAACATTGTGCACAACTACTCAGAGGCAGAGATCAAGGTACGAGAGGCCACCTCCAATGATCCCTGGGGACCTCCCAGTTCCCTGATGTCAGAGATCGCTGACCTCACCTTCAACACGGTGGCGTTTGCTGAGGTCATGGGCATGATCTGGCGGCGGCTAAATGACAGTGGCAAGAACTGGCGTCATGTGTACAAAGCCCTTACCCTCCTGGACTACCTCATCAAAACTGGCTCTGAGAAGGTGACGCACCAGTGCCGGGAGAACCTCTACACGATCCAGACGCTGAAGGACTTCCAGTATGTGGATCGTGATGGCAAGGACCAGGGCATCAACATCCGAGAGAAAGTGAAGCAGGTGATGGCACTGCTGAAGGACGAGGAGCGGCTGAAGCAGGAACGGGCACATGCGCTGCAGACCAAGGAGCGCATGGCCCTTGAGGGCATGGGCAGCGGCAGCCACCAGGTCTCCTATGGCCGCCACACATCACCCTATGGTGATGATTATGGCCGATCACGGGGCTCACCCTCCTCCTTTAACTGTGAGTGTTGCTGGTGGCTCACTTGGGCTCACTTGGGGTGGAGGCAGGGTGTTGCATTTGGTTTGCACCTGTCTGGTGCCCATTGCTTCCCTCCACCTTTTGGGTTGTTGGTGGTGAAGCTGTTCTCTGTCCTGGTCCATGGGCAGAGGTTTGGCTGGGCCAATGGTCAACTGTAACAGTGGTATCAGTGGGTGGTTCCTCAAGCCTCAAACCCACGCCTTGTTTATGGTAGTGAGCTCTGATGAGGGCCTGTGTCCCCTGGGGAAGCCACACTGTGGAGCTGCAGGCTTTGGGATGGGTGCCTGGAGGGGGCTGGTGAAATACCCCCCAAAATATCCCAGTCCTGAGGCCACTTCTTTTCCTCTTTTATCTCCCAGCATCATCCTCGTCCCCACGGTTCACCTCTGACCTGGAGCAAGCAAGGCCCCAGACGACGGGAGAGGAGGAGCTGCAACTGCAGCTTGCGCTGGCCATGAGTCGGGAGGAGGCAGAGAAGGTAAGAATGCGCTGCCCTATTCCCCTGGGCATATGGGGGAAGGGTGGGCATCTCCCTGCACTTTGCCTTCTCTGTGGGCACAGTGGGTTATTTCCCTGGGAGGAAGATTCTGGGGGCTGCCTCAGGCAGGCGCATGCACCTGCAACTGCACCAGGATGTTTGCTCTGTGACTAGCATCCAAAATCACCAGCAGGCAGATGGAGGCATAGGCTGTTCCTGTTCCCTGTCGTTGTGCCAATGGGAACAGAGCCAAGCTGAGACCCATCCAGACCCCAAGGTGAACTTCAGGGGGTCTTCTGGATTCACTGCAACATTCCTCCAGACCTAGCTGCCCTCTTCTGCTGTCACTTCTGGTCTAAGCTCCCTAAGGAAGTTCTTCACTGTGAGGGTGGTGAGGCCCCAGAACAGGTTGCTCAGAGAAGTTGTGGATGCCCTGTCCCTGGAAGTATTCAACACCAGGTTGGACAAGGCTTTGAGCAACCTGGTCTAGTGGAAGGTGTCCCTGCTCATGGCAGGGTGGTTGGAACTAGATGATCTGTGAGGTCCTGTCCAACCCAAATCATTGTATGATTCCTTTTGCCTTCCCCCAGAGGTTTTAGCAGGTGATGCCTTGCCCAGCGCTGAGGTTTGCATGGTGGGGGACCAGCAGCATGCCCAGTGTTGTGCATTGGGCTGGAGGCACAATGAGGCCGAGTGCTCCCTCCCACTGGCTGGTCATTTCAAGCTAGGCTAGAAGGAGCACTGGAAAACAGCACCAGGAGGAGCCAAGCAGGGCTGCAGGCAGTGAGTGAGCTGTTGTCCCCAGCCGTGAAACCTCCTTCAGAGCTGTCCCCTCTCCTGTGTGCTGGCCATGGCCCCTTTACCACCAGGGACAGCCTATTTGCACAGTGACTGAGATTGCCACAAGCTGGCACAGCCCATGCGGAACATGTGGGTACAGCCAGGTACACAAAGTCAGAGGGACATAGTGACCAAGGGACTGTGTGCCTAGGCCATCAGGCAGCCCCCAAGGGCTGGCACTGAGCACCAGCACATGCTTTGTAGATGGCACTTGCTGCTGCCCATCTTCCCTGCCCAACGAAGGCTCTTTTGGAGATGGAGCAGAGCATGTATCCCTATTTTTGTCTTGGAATTGGGAGTATTTACAGCTTCAAAGTGCTATTGCACTGAGTACTGTAGGAACACGCTCTTAAAAGCATGTTGGAGTCCCTCTGGGCTGCGCGCACATGTGCACGCTCACACATGCTGGTACAGGTGCGTGTACGCACGCACCCTCCTGCTGGGGTTCCCATTCCCAGCCCCATCTGGTCCCACGCTGCTGAATGAGCATCACAGGGTTGGAGCCAGTTCAAGAGCATAGGAGCACTGGGCTGGGGGTCCACAGGCAAAGCTGTCTGGATGGGCAGAGAGATGCTGATGCAGGCAAGGGCTGCAGGAGAGAGCGTGATGAGAACAGAGACCTCTAAGCAGTCATGTGAGCTGAGAGCAAGCTGAAATGTCACCCAATTTCCTTTGTTGGCAGAAGCCACTTCCTCCAATTTCCAGTACAGATGAAGAAAGGCAATTGCAGCTAGCGCTTGCACTGAGCAAAGAGGAGCACGAGAAGGTACCTGTGTCCCACAGCCCTGGGCACTGCTTTCTGCTTGCACCTGGGGTTCTCTCTGGGTGCTGGAACCTGAAGCACCACCCTGATCTGGCACCTGCTTTGGTTTCACTGCTCTGGGCTGTCTGCTGAGGGCTATCCCAGTGGGCTCAGCCCCAGAGGAGTTGTCTGCTCTGATGCTGAGACTTTTTGGGGATGCGGTGGCAGCTTCTGTGCTGGTCTTTCTCAGAGAAGGTGCTGGCTGCAGGGTTGCTGAGCTCACGGGCCCTATTCTTTGTCCCTGCAGGAGGTGAGGTCTTGGCAAGTGGACAACTCCCTGCTGCAGAGAGCCACGGAGGAGACTGGCCAGGGCAGGGAGAAAGAGGAGGAAGAAGATAAGTTGAGGAAAAGCCAGGTACAACACTGAGGGCCTGGATGGCTACACAGCAAGCTTTAGGCTCCAGGGTGATCCACAGATCTGACCTGGGCTTTCCTCACTTAATTTTTCCCTTTCTGTTTGCAGTCCTCTATCCTGGAGCTGGCAGATATATTTGGGCCGGTGCCAGCCCCGTCCAGTCACACATCTGCTGACCCGTGGGATATGCCAGGTGAGGGCAACTAGCAGGCTGTAAAGCTTGGGACAGTGGCAGAAACTTCTGCTTTGGCTCTGTCCCTTGCCAGGAGCTCCACGGTTAAGGACCTGTTATTTCTCTTCCCTCTGCTGCCTGGACCGTTGCGAACCTGGGTGGTGCTGCTGGAAGTCAGGGTCCTTGCTGCTCAGCATTCCTCTGTGCCCTGCACCATTCCCCTCTTCCACAGCATCCTTTCTTCTTTCAGATACGAAAGCCAAAGCAGAGCTGGCAGCCTCTGCCTGGGCTGGTGCAGCTGATCCCTGGGTGCCAGTCCCAGCTGCCAGTGGGGAGCCCCTCTCACAGGCGAGCAGCTCGTCCCAGCAAACCTCCACTGGGCCCTGGGATTTCCCTCCTGCCACCACTGCAGTCTCCGACCCCTGGGGGAAGACACCTTTGTCTTCTGGCTTCCCTCCTGTGGACCCGTGGGTGACAGCATCCCCCCCTGCCCAGGTCTCTGGTTCTACACCAGCTGCTGACCCTTGGGCCGCTGTGACCGAGCAACCTTCTAACCCTGGTAAGAGGTTTGATCAGCATTTTGGCTATTTGCTGCCCTCCTGTGAGTGGACATGCTGGGGTGCTCGCCCCTTCCTCCCACAGCCAGTCCTGTAAACACCCCCTCCCTGTACTCCTGTCCCACAGCAGGACCTCTGCTCACCGTTTGGCATCCCAAAGACTTCAAGGAACTTTTAGGCTTTATCTATCCATAGAATAGGCAGTTGTAATGAATGTGGCACAGCTAATGGAGCCCCCGCCCCCCATGGTTGCAGATAGCAGCTGCCACGCGGCTCCACCAGAGGGATGACACTGTGTGTCCCTTGTTTGCTCACCCCAGGCCAGCCTTATGTGCCAGGATGGGACAGTTGCTGTTTGCAGGTGCCATGTTGCAGATGTGGAAATGGTTGGAGGAACAGTCTGTGTGTCAGAGCTCAACACCACTCTCTCTTCCTCCTTGGTGCTTCCTCAGGCCCCGTGTGCATTGCCCTCAGTTTTGGTCCCTGAGGAGGAGAGCAGAATCCAGCCTAGGGGCCTGTGCTGGTTGTTAAAGCATTCCTACAGACCTGTTCCATCCACCTGTCCCCACTGGGGCTGGGAAAGGGACCTGCCTGCTCTGGGGCTGACTTGGTTTGCGATGACCCTCAATGCTTTTGCTCATTTAGCCCACTCTGGGCCAGTGCACATTTCTGACCCCTAGCCCTGCACCCCTCCCTGCACGCCCTCTTCTCTATCTCCTTGCAGGCAGCCACCTCTGCTTCTCTTCTACCTGTACATCTTCCGCTTCTCACCCCCCTGCTTGCTCCCCTCCATGAGTCTCACCTCTTCTCCCCAGCTCCAGGGGGGGACACTTTCGACCCATTTGCAAAGCCGGATGAGCCAGCCGAGCTGCCGGATCAGGAGTCGTCACAACCGCCCTCCTCGGCCAAGTCCAGCAGCCCTGTTGGTAAGGGCAAGGGGACCGCGCACGGGATGATTTGGGCAGGTGGGATGGTGACCTGTCCCTGCCTGTTGCAGGGAAGCAGCTCCAGAGCTGGCTGAGCTGTTTGTGGCTCCTTTGCTGGCATGGCCAAAACTTGTTTGCAGCTGCAACTATGTGTGCTGTGGGCTTGGGCTGTACCATAACCAAAGCGGCAGCTTTGGTCCCTGCATGCACCTGTGTGTCCGACCCCACCACCTCCCACGGTGGCTCAGGAAGAGCTTGGGCGCAGCCTCAGCTCTTCCGCATCAAGCTTTGAAGACCGGCCTGGTTGAACAGGGAGCTCTGGCTGGCACTCAGGGAGAAAAGGAAAGTTTATAGACTTTGGAAGAAGGGGCAGGCCACCCAGGAGGAATACAAAATGGTTGTGAGGCTCTGCAGAGAGGGTATTAGAAAATCCAAAGATCAGTTAGAAATCAATCTGGCCTCTGAGTTTAAGAATAATAAGTTTTTTTAAATATATCAGTAGCAAAATGAGGCCATATGAAACCCTCCATCCCCTAATGGATGCACGAGGGGAGTTAGTGACAAAGGACGAGGATAAGGCTGAGGTGCTTAATGAATTCTTTGCCTCAGTCTTTAATAATAAGTCTATTGTTTCAAAGGGAATCCATTCCCCTAATTGGGGAATATGGTCAGGGAGCAGTGTGACTCCCCTCTAGTCCNCTAACCTGATCTCCTTCTATGATGGGGTAACCCGCTTACTAGATGAAGGAAGGGCTGTGGATGTTGTCTGCCTTGACTTTAGCTAAGCGTTTGACACAGTTTCCCACGGCATTCTACTAGAGAAGCTGGGTGCTCGTGGCTTGGATGAGCACACGCTTGGCTGGATAAAAAATTGGTTGGATGGCCAAGTCCAGAGGGTTGTGCTCAATGGAGTCAAGTACATTTGGTGGCCGATCACGAGCGGTGTCCCTCAGGGGTCAATGCTGGGGCCTTTCCTGTTCAACATCTTTATTGATGACTTGGATGAGGGGCTAGAGTGCACCCTTAGTAAGTTTGCAGATGACACTATGCTGGGTGGGAGTGT